>JAVGWX010000012.1:66923913-67488106 GCA_036924085.1 Ariolimax columbianus
GGCAGAGACCAGGTATATGAAATACTGCACTTCCAGTAACACGTACTTGTTGATGGTAATTACTGGTGCAGCACTCACAACCTGGCCTATCACATTGGTCTTCAGTGAGCTTATCGGGAGGCCAAAATCACTGTAGTCCCGAGAGAAACAGTTTGTCAAAGTCTGAAACTCTTGCTCGTGTTGTGCGGAAATTCAGCTTCGTCATTAAACAGTAGGTACCTGTTGGTAACATTCTGAAATTAGTTTTGGACTTTAATCTTGCGAGGTTAAATAAACTGTAATCCGTCCTGGTATGGAGACATATTCATGCTGTTGCATCTCCAAAGAAGCACACAAAGAAAATACCAAAGATGGTTAGAGTTAAAATACAACCTTGTTTGACACTTTTGGGAATGTCGAAGGAATGTGACGTGTTTCCGGTGTACCGTTCTGTTCCATTCATTTCTAAGATAAACATCGGGAATTTATTGGAACGACGAATACATGCTGTTTGTCTCAACAGTCACCATGTCGTGCGCAGGTAGAATTTCGGTAAACCTATATTTACAAAACAAATCGACAATAAAATTACAAAAGAACACCTTACTTAGTTGAAACCGTGCCAGTGGCCTAAGAGTTATGTATCCTTGTGACTCTACCAAGCTCTTGTCTATAGACTCTTACGAAATATTAATATTTTTTATATTGTTTTCTTTTAAATTATAATTGATTGGTGTATCCATTTGTTGTGTTGTAATAAAAGTATACAATGTGACTTTCTGTATTCAGATTTATTTTCCTTTTCACCATTTTCTATTCATAAATGTGGGAATTTGTGTATGTGAGACAAGAAGAAAGCAACTGCCTAATAGATTGGTGTACAAAGGGTGGACGGACAATTTTTGACATTTATATAAAGGCGTCAAGACACTTGACTTGAACTTGGTGTGAACTAGCCCTTCTCTGTATTCACTTTGCACTTCCATACATTTATCCCATCTATTCTTCACCTACCTGATTGTAGAACTATTACACCTGGACCCGGAACGATGTGTCAGGTTCAGTAGTCAACTCTTGGACATCAGAACAAAACGTGCGGCTAGAAAATCATGCAACATCCAGCATTCCTACCAGACATGACGTCTAGTGACTTCTTGTTCCCAAGCACGAAGAATCCGCTCGTCGTTTTTCTCCTCTCGCCCGAGCCGAGTTTTGGCGCTCGTGTGACTGTGGAGCTCATCAATTGGTCAGCACAGTGACTTTGTAGGGCCTTTCACAGGGCGTCTATCCACAACGAGTTTTGGCGCTCGTGTGACTGTGGAGCTCACCAATTAGGGTCAGCAGAGTGCTTTTGTAGGGCTATTCACATGGCGTCTATCCACAAATTCGAAGGCAGCCCGTGGGTAAATGCAGGCGACGTGCAGAGGTTGGTTAATCTCACCGTGCAGTTCCATGAGGAGGCAGATAGCGAGAGTGGCATCAGTAGTGGAGGGAGCGTGGTGAATCCTGATTGTTGGAGTTCGACAATGCCTCGGTAACAAGGGATGCAGTCTGGAGAAGAGCACATATGCAAAGTCCTTGTAGAGAACGGACAGTAGGGTAATTAGCCTGTTACCCCTGTAAGTGCCATCATCCAGTCGAGAGACCTTTCAGAGAACGGACAGTAGGGTAATTAGCCTGTTACCCCTGTAAGTGCCACCATCCAGTCGAGAGACCTTTCCCTTGCACAGGGATATGATTGTTATTATTTCAATAACAGTTGCTGATAATATTTTGATAATAGTATCGAGAATTAAACATTAAAAACGGCGAATTATTACCTTGTCAAGCCTAAGTTTGTCGTAGAAGTATGGAATTCATGGGGACAACTCTAAATAAAGACTATTGTATGGACTTCATGCGGCGTGTTCACAATGTGAGTGAGATTGGTCGTGGGTAGCCTTCTAATATGGCGAGGCTGAATTGTTTGAAGTTGAATATGTTACTTCACTGAAACAATTGGCATGATATGGAACTAGCTGAACTTACCTATATAACACTTCCTCCCCGCTGGCAGTGTATGCTAAGGAACTAGTTTAACAACTTCTATAATGTTGAAACAGAACACATATAATCTTTTACATGAGGTAAGTGTCCTTTAACACCTTCTGTTGTCAGTGCGCAGTGATTTCTGCTATAAGCGTAGCCGGGGAGCATAGATCAGTCTATATGTGCCTGCGCTGCTGGTGTCTATGGACAAATAACGATAACAGAGGAAAATATTTCAAACCATCAGATTATAAGTCTGAATGGCAAATGTCTATGGCTGAACGACTACCCAAACTACCTGGGCATCACATTTGATCGGCGCGTGATGTGGAAAACTCAGACTGAGAGAAACTGAATGAGAGCAAGACCAAGAGTGGCAATCATGAGGAAACGTGCTGGCATAAACTGGGGAGCAGATGAGAGAATACTGAAGAAACTGTACACTAGAAGAGTGAGACCAGCTCTCGAGTACACGCCCCTGGATGTTCTCAGTTATCAGCTGATTCACCTCGTGCTCTGCTCTCTCGTTGCACCGTTCTCTGCATTCCTTGCTTAAGGTTATGATGACTCTCTGGTACTCTATCATTCTATCACCAGTGTGGACCCATTCTTCCCGTTCGGCTAATGTCTCAGCTGGAGTGACGTGTCCGTTTGTTGTCTCAGCCTGTGCCATCCATGACGACCGTCTCCTGGTTCTTGATCCCTTGATGTCTGAGATACTACTGTGCATAGAGTGCCGCATGTCTGTGGTGACACGAATATAGGTTTGATTTGTGCCAGTTTATGTCTGGATGTCACCGATAACAATCCCAACATGTACCGCATCATCACAATAGGGGTATCTCTAGTGCAGCCCACAACCAGTCGCATACCTTCATTATGGATGCGTTCCAACCTTTCACACTGTGTTCTTGATAGTGTGATGATACATAGTCCGTAATTGATGACAGACAACAGGATCTGGCAAAATAGGATGAATAGGAGGCGTTGTTCCAAGTCGACAGCAGCCATGGTCTTAAGTCTCCTAACCCTCTCTTGCACCTTTGTACAATGACGTCAACAAGGCAATTATAGAAGAGACTGCGATAAAAAGTCACTGCGAGGTATTTCAACCTGTCGCACCTGTCAATGACGCAACAATCAAAAGTGATGCCCGAGAATTCAGCCTTTACTATGAAATTATTCAAAGAGCACCACATCATGCAGGCCTTGTTCGGATTGATCTTGGAGCTTGAGTCGCCGCACCACTGTGACATTCCTTGCAAGGTTTCCTGGATATCTTTGACCAACTCTTGCCTGTCTGGGTCAGTTAGGATGTCATCGGCAAATGTCAACGTTCGCCCTGTCCATGTGGGTTGAAAACAGTTGAGAAATGTAGATTTAGTTATGGTGCGATCTTTGTTGCGAACTCATAAGTCCTCTCCGCCACACCGAAAGCAAGAGCAGTAGGACAGAATAAGAAGAAGTTGCGTTCGTCATAAATTTCTTCATCATCTTCATCTTCTTCTTCTTTTTCATACGCTGTGAGACGTCGAATTGAATTTGATCAAAGAAATCAGCGGTCACCCTGAGGCTGTTGACCCTGCCATAGAGCTTGTCTAGTGTTGACACTTGTGATGGCCACATGTGCTTTCTCTGGTCCTGGTATGTCTGGCAATTTTGCAGCAGATGTTCAGGGGTCATTTTCCTTGTACCACTAGTGCATTCGTCAGTAGCACCTATCTTTAGTTTATTGAATAGATGGTACCTCAGTCTGTTGTAGTCTGTGCGGAGTCTGAAGACCACCACCTGCTCTCATATGTTTAACTGATAATAAGCATCATTTATTTCTCTTTCTTTCTCTCTGTCTCTCTCTCCATATCTCTTCTTAATTAGTGTTGGTTCTGTGCAGTTTTTAACATTTATGCGTCCATTATACTCCTTCTCACCTTCAAACATTGCAGTGGCAAAGCGATAGTTCTAACCCTTCACGGTAAGGTAATATATTCAGTTATAACTTAGTACCTTGCTTACTATCAGCGACGTAAATGTAGCGAGTAAGGAACCTTGACTATCTCATCATATAAAAAGGTGAAGTCTATTTCACTGGATGCCCTAACACTTCATCTTTGATGGCAGTGAATGTTCACTGGATTACCTTAATGTATTCTGGGCATTATTTCTTGACATGTTCTTTAATTTTTGCACAAATTACCATTTATAAGTTTACAAAACGCCCCCACTCTATTCCTCTCTCTCTCTCTACTTTAGTCTTCTTATTTTTCTATGTTTCAACAGTTAGCCCATAATTCAAGCTACTTCGTGAAAAACAAGAATTGATGTGGTCATTTAGGACATTCCAATGTTTGCCGTCAATTGCTAGTTAGGGGACGACATCAAGGCACAGACGAGCAAAGCTCACGAACAACAACCGCCACCAACCGTAACGACTAACGACTCAATAAACACCAATTGGTTATATTTGGGATGTATGTCAAAGACGATTGTAGGAGTATAAGATTGGTTGACTCGCTTTGCGTGTCCATTAAATAATCAAAATAAAGAAACACTGCAGTCTGGGATGAGGTACTAGATACTTCATTGCTAGAGACATCAGCGTTTCTGAGAACTACTTCCTTTCCCCTCTGTCCGGCCATTCCTGGCACTAAATCAGGTTCAAATTTACAATGGAACTGACTTGACTCGAACATGTCGCGACTGGAGAGCGAACCCTGTGCCTTCTCGTGAACAATTCATGTTCTGGGGTCTTATAATGTTGTAATTATGTTTCCTTCTTATGCCTCTATCTCCTATTTATCTTATTGAACAATTATTCTATTTTGACACTAAGTTCAAAGAGCTTATCCATTATTTTCTAGTAAGTTCTTGATGCTAGTTGTAGATCACCAACAGAACACTTCATGGATCACCACCAGAACACTTCATGGATCACACCCAGAACACTTCATGGATCCACAACACAAAACTTCATGGATCACGAACAGAACACTTCATGGATTACCACCAGAACACTTCATGGATCCACAAAATAACACTTCATGGATCACCACCAGAACACTTCATGGATCCACAACACAAAACTTCATGGATCACCAACAGAACACTTCATGGATCACCACCAGAACACTTTATATATCCACAACACAACACTTCATGGATAACCACCAGAACACTTCATGGATCACCACCAGAACACTTCATGGATCACCACCAGAACACTTCATGGATCACCACCAGAACACTTCATGAATCCACAACACAAAACTTCATGGATCACCACAAGGACACTTCATGGATCACCACCACAACACTTCATGGATCACCACCAGAACACTTCATGGATCCACAACACAAAACTTCATGGATCACCACCAGGACACTTCATGGATCACCACCAGAACACTTCATGGATCACCACCAGAACACTTCATGGATCACCACCAGAACACTTCATGGATCACCACCAGAACACTTCATGGATCCACAACACATAACTATATGGATAACCACCAGAACACTTCATGGATCACCACCAGAACACTTCATGGATCCACAACACTTCATGGATCACCACCAGAACACTTCATGGATCAACACCAGAACACTTCATGGATCACCACCAGAACACTTCATGGATCACTACCAGAACACTTCATGGATCACCACCAGAACACTTCATGGTTCCACAACACAAAACTTCATGGACCACCACCAGGACACTTCATGGATCACCACCAGAACACTTCATGGATCACCACCAGAACACTTCATGGATCCCCACCAGAACACTTTATGGATCACCACCAGAACACTTCATGGATCCACAACACAAAACTTCATAGATCACCAACAGAACACTTCATGGATCACCACTAGAACACTTCATGGATCCACAACACAACACTTCATGGATCACCACCAGAACACTTCATGGATCACCACCAGAACACTACATGGATCACCTCCAGAACACTTCATGGATCACCACCAGAACACTTCCTGGATCACCACCAGAACACTTCATGGATCACCACCAGAACACTTCATGGTTCCACAACACGAAACTTCATGGACCACCACCAGGACACTTCATGGATCACCACCAGAACACTTCATGGATCACCACCAGAACACTTCATGGATCACCACCAGAACACTTCATGGATCACCACCAGAACACTTCACGGATCACCACCAGAACACTTCATGGATCCACAGCACAACACTTCATGGATCACCACCAGAACACTTCATGGATCACCACCAGAACACTTCATGGATCACAACCAGAACACTTCATGGATCACCCCCAGAACACTTCATGGATCCACAACACAAAACTTTATGGATCACCACCAGGACACTTCATGGATCACCACCAGAACACTTCATGGATCACCACCAGAACACTTCATGGATCAATACCAGAACACTTCATGGATCACCACCAGAACACTTCATGGATCCACAACACAACACTTCATGGATCACCAACAGAACACTTCATGGATCACCACCAGAACACTTCATGGATCCACAACACAACACTTCATGGATCACCACCAGAACACTTCATGGATCACCACCAGAACACTACATGGATCACCTCCAGAACACTTCATGGATCACCACCAGAACACTTCCTGGATCACCACCAGAACACTTCATGGATCACCACCAGAACACTTCATGGTTCCACAACACGAAACTTCATGGACCACCACCAGGACACTTCATGGATCACCACCAGAACACTTCATGGATCACCACCAGAACACTTCATGGATCACCACCAGAACACTTCATGGATCACCACCAGAACACTTCACGGATCACCACCAGAACACTTCATGGATCCACAGCACAACACTTCATGGATCACCACCAGAACACTTCATGGATCACCACCAGAACACTTCATGGATCACAACCAGAACACTTCATGGATCACCCCCAGAACACTTCATGGATCCACAACACAAAACTTTATGGATCACCACCAGGACACTTCATGGATCACCACCAGAACACTTCATGGATCACCACCAGAACACTTCATAGATCAATACCAGAACACTTCATGGATCACCACCAGAACACTTCATGGATCACCACCAGAACACTTTATGGATCACCACCAGAACACTTCATGGATCCACAACACAAAACTTCATGGATCACCAACAGAACACTTCATGAATCACCACCAGAACACTTCATGCATCCACAACACAACACTTCATGGATCACCACCAGAACACTTCATGGATCACCACCAGAACACTTCATGGATCACCACCATAACACTTCATGGATCACCACCAGAACACTTCATGGATCACCACCAGAACACTTCATGGTTCCACAACACAAAACTTCATGGATCACCACCAGGACACTTCATGGATCACCACCAGAACACTACATGGATCACCACCAGAACACTTCATGGATCACCACCAGAACACTTCATGGATCCACAACACAAAACTTCATGGATCACCACCAGAACACTTCATGGATCACCACCAGAACACTTCATGGATCCACAACACAACACTTTATGGATCACCACCAGAACACTTCATGGATCACCACCAGAACACTTCATGGATCACCACCAGAACACTTCATGGATCACCACCAGAACACTTCATGGATCACCACCAGAACACTTCATGGATCACCACCAGAACTCTTCATGGTTCCACAACACAAAACTTCATGGACCACGACCAGGACACTTCATGGATCACCACCAGACCACTTCATGGATCACCACCAGAACACTTCATGGATCACCACCAGAACACTTCATGGATCACCACCAGAACACTTCATGGATCACAAAACCAGAACACTTCATGGATCTACAACAGAACACTTCATGGATCACCACCAGGACACTCCATGGACCACCACCAGAGCACTTCGTGGATTTCCAATAGGACAATCCGTAGACTCGGCTAGAATAATTCATGAATCAGGGGACGGCGTGGGCATTAAGTAACACTTCTCACTATCCAAAGGTGCTTGGTTTCTATTCCTATCACAGCACCAGCCGTTACCCTAGGGAAGCAAACCCTTAGAAAATGCAGGAGGAAGCAGACCCTTACATAAAATGCATGCTGAAGTTAGACTTCACTGGGCCGACAGGCGCAAAATAAAAGTATGTATGTATGTACGTACACTACATACACGCACTATGAAGTTCTATAATCCAGACTGACAGGGTCTGAAAATGACATATTTGCAAGTGTAAATTTAAAAGAAAGAAGCAACAAAGGGGACTCGGTGGTCTCAAGGTAAGGTGTGTGCATTGGATGCTGGGGGTCATTTGTTCGAATCACAGTTATTTTTATTAATGTGAATCTTCTGGTAAAAGTTACTATGATCTCTGGGAAAGTGAGATTGGACTCTCATGTTCATTGACGAGCGCGTTAAAAATCCTTTGGCAGTTGGAAATCGAAAAGAGTAGGCGTAATGGCCGTTGCTTGGACACAATTAAAATGAAAATCATGTACCTTTCCCCAGGTAGTTTATTAAGAGCAGCTATAGATGGCGCCTAACTGGCTGCGGGCCTACTTAGCAAATGGTGTTTGAGTCTATTAAGATGTACTCACACATTGATAAAAATCATCCTCTAAAAAACTGGTTATATACATACTCTGTATAATCTTCTAAACCAGTGTAAATATGATAAGTTAAGTTAAAGACACTATCTGATAGGGACGAGTTGGTCCACTGACACGCTGACGACATGTGGTAAGAAGTGACTGACATTGTGATTAAACCTTACAGAGCTAATAACTTAACTTAACGTCTGTATACTGGTTCATAACACTCTGCAGAGTCTGTTTACAACCAGTTTTATTTACATTTCCTTGCTCTAAAAGGCTTTGCACATCTAATCTATTCTTGAATGCATTAATGCGTTGCAGTCACGAGAATAGTGCTTCTCTATTGCTCTTCTGTTCTGTCATTCAAGAAAGGGCACAAGTGCACACAGCACTGATACCATTACTGGAAGTATTGTTTATCTTGTGTATCAGAGATACGAACATTGCAAATGACAACTTTTACAAGGAAGTAAAAATAGTTAGTAAAAAACGGGAATCCAAGTTTTTGTTCAGTCAGGGGCGACAATAACCGGAAGTTGACGAATCGAATGTGTTGCTCCCTGTTACCAGCTACCAAGAACAACAGCAATGAATGCTGTAGGTACCCCCAGTGAATGACATATTGTTTAGCGCGAGTTATTTAGTGTTTGGTAAAATGGATTGTTGTTTTTAGTTAGATATACTTTCCAAATGTATAGCATGAAATTACTAGTTTGAAACATAGTTTAACTAATGCAACGCATTTGTTTTGTTTGATTGGAATTTTACTATTTTCGATTTAATTAATTATTAAATAAATAAATACTATTTATTACTTTTCCTTTTAAATAGTTTATATATCTACTATTAGTATTACTATTAGTTCCCGTGTTGTTAAGTGTTTAGACTACATGACTGCAAGGCTAGATTCAATGGTTAGTGAGTTATATAGAGTCAGTGGGGAACTGAGATGTTAAACTCGGCTAAACTAATGAGGACTCAATGAGATCAACACATAGTTGACATAGTGACATACATACATACTGATCACTGATCAGGACGTCGTGTCAGGGTCTGGTGCAATATTGAATAGATCTATATTACTATAATAAATAATAATCTATTATTATATAGACTTTGATTAGTAACACAAGAATCCAATGTCAGCAGACTGTATCCCTTACAGATGCAATGTCAGTTCTGCAAGCCCTTAAGAATCATAAACTGCAGTAGCTCAAGAAAGCCTTGGACGAACTAACAGCTGAAAGAAGGGTAGTGCTACAGTGGATACCATCACACTGTGGCGTACCAGGAAATGATACAGCAGACAGGTTGGCAAAGGAGGGAGCAACACAAGAACAAACACGAACAATTACCTTCTAAGGAAATAAGACACTTACCCAGGAAATATGGAAAGTTGACCAAACAGAGGACAGCTATCACTGTCTTGATTGAGCAGAACAAGTGATCCTGTTCCGCTTGAGAATGGGACATAACAGATTGAATAGCTATTTGCACCGGCTAAAATTGGGCCCATGTGAATGTGTGAACAGGCAACACAGACATCCGAACACATCCTGCAAGACTTTTATATGTTTAGCCATTTGTGTACTGAACACTGTTCCATGGAGACATATCAAAACAGAGCTGTTTGGAAGCCCAGAAGAACTATGCACTACGGCAGCATTTATCCAGAGAACTGGACTTCACATGTAGACGTAACAGGAAACAGTATGTCGAACGAGAAGAAGACTATAATATAGTTTATTTTTAGTTTAGTTACTGATCAATACCGCACCTCTCTTCCAATCATTACCAATGATAATGCGATATTCCCACTAACAGTCCATGGAAACGCTGTTCTCGAGACAGTCAGTCTAACGAGATTTGGATCATGATTCCAATACTCCATACCAGATAGCATCCCTCAGAAAGCAATGCTATACAGATACACTGGATACAAAGCCAAGCGCCAACCACGCAAAAGATGGATAGCAGAAATAACATAACCAGTAAAGCTCCATGTGTTATGAAGCACATACTGTGGCACTTCAAGAAACCTCTTCATAACCTGACACTGAAAGGCACAAACAGGAAAGAAAGAGGACAGGCGAACCTTTAGGCTAGAGCAAATGCATTTCATCCATTCCTATGTTGTACCATACTCTTGTGCTCCACTGTTGAGACTCCATCTGTACTAGGATCCTCTTCTACTGTTCTTCTATGGGAAACACTGGAAGAATGTCTCTGTCACATAGGTCATGTACTTCTCTGTACCACATTTGACAAGCTTCTCCTTTTATTCGAGGGATACATTTCTCTCTGACTCATTGGATAATCTTCTCTGTAACACAGTGGATAAACTTCTCTGTAACACAGTGGATTAACTTCTTTAGGACACAGTGGAAAAATGTCTCTTTGACAGTGGATAAACTTCTTTATGGCAAAGTGGATAAACATTTCTGTGACATAGTGGATAAACGTCTTTGTGACATTGGATAAACTTCTCTGTGGTACAACGAATCAACTTCTCTGTGGCACACAGAATAAACTACTCTGTAAGACAATGGATACACTTCTGTGTGGCACAATGAATAACCTTCTCTGTGACACAGTTGATAAACTTCTCTGTGACCTACCTATCATCACTGAGTTAATTCCTATTGGTCAGGTCAGTGGACCGGATTTTTAAGGCTGGCAAATGACTGCTCACCCCTGTAGTATGCCATGCACTGTACAAACTATGTTTTAATTTGACCTCCGATAGAAACAAAAATTCAATGCCGTGCAGAGGTTTTGAACAAGTGCCCTCAGGTCAGAAGACCAACATGCAATTGAAATTGAGGGATATACAATGTTAAGGAAAGATAGGATAATTGGAGACAAGACCAAGGGAGGTGGCGTTTTATTATACTGTATAAATTATGTTAATATAACGATCAAAGATTATTTATCATGTGGTAACAAAAATGAAAGTGTATGGGGAGAAATAGAAAGTGGGGGTGAAAAAACAGTGATTGGAGTGTGCTATAGATGTCCATCAAGTCAAAAAGAGGAAGATGAGGAGCTGATTAGTAGCATAGCAAAGGCAAGTAAAGGGAAATTATTATTAATGGGAGATTTCAACTATCCAGAAATAAAATGGGATATGGCAGAAGCACTTGTAGAGTCAAAACCTTTTGTTAAGTGCTTAACTGACAATTTTTTAATTCAACATGTAGAAGCAGCCACCAGAGGCAAAAAATCAGATCCAGCGAATTATAGACCGGTGAGTTTAACGAGCATAGTCTGTAAATTGTTAGAGTCAATAATCAAAGAAAACATTGAAATGCATTTAGAAAAATTAAATCTAATTAGAAATAGTCAGCATGGGTTTACTAGAGGGAGATCATGCTTAACAAATCTCTTAGAATTCATGGAGGAGGTTACTAAAATCATAGATAAAGGGGAGCCAGTGGATGTTACTTATCTAGACTTTGCAAAGGCCTGTGATAGAGTACCTCATCAAAGATTATTTCGAAAGTTAAAATCACATGGAATAGGTGGGGAAGTTGCCAAATGGATTGAAAATTGGTTAACGGGAAGAAGGCAGAGGGTGGGCATAAATAAGGAGTACTCTGAGTGGAGTGAAGTGAAAAGTGGTGTGCCACAGGGCTCGGTTTTGGGACCAATTGTGTTCTTTTTTATATATAAATGATTTGGACATTGATATGAGATCCATGATTGCAAAATTTGCTGATGACACAAAACTATGCAGTAGTGTCTCATCTAAAGCGGAAGTGGATATATTGATGTCGGATTTAGATACAATTCGAGAATGGTCTGTAAGCTGGCAAATGGGGTTTAATGTAGATAAATGTACAGTCATCCACATGGGTAGATCCAATATGGAACATAATTACAGAATGGGAGAAAACAATATTAGAAAGATAGATAAGGAAAGGGACCTAGGGGTTATAATAGATCATACAGGAAAGGTGAGTGAGCAAGTTAAGGTAGCAGTGAAAAAGGCAAATGCAATGTTAGGTATGATAAAAAGAAATATTAAACATAGGAGCAAGGAAGTGATCGTCAAACTGTATAAAGCTTTAGTTAGACCTAGATTGGAGTACTGTGTACAGGTGTGGAGTCCTTATAGTGGGGACATAAACATGCTAGAAAGACTACAAAAAAGAGCGACAAAGATGATAGTGGGATTCCAGAATTACAGTTATGAGGAACGACTCAGAAAATCCGGCCTACAGTGTTTCGAAGAGAGAAGAATTCGTGGTTACTAAATACAGGTTTATAAGATGATCAGAGGAATCGATAAATTAGACTATAACAATGCATTGCCAGGGGAGGTAGTGGAGGCAGGGACAGTTAATGCATTTAAGAATAAACTGGATGTGCATAGCTTTTAGAGCAAGGTGATGTAAATGTAACTGGTTGTATACAGACTCTCCAGGGTCTTCTAAACCAGTATAAAGATGTTAAGTTAAGTTAAATCGTTTGGTTAGCTGCTTCTCTGGGACTGGCGCAATTTATAAACTTCTCTGGGAGTGACACAGTCTATAAACTTCTCTGGGAGTGACACAGTCTATAAACTTCTCTGGGAGTGATGCAGTGTGTAAACTTCTCTGACGCCGTTAAGGGACTCATGTTATTCAATGTGTTAAGAACGATGAATTGCGCTGATCATTTTTAACGTGCATTTTTTTTCTCCTTTGCAGCAAACAAAAATTTTCAAGCAAGAACAAGTTGAGAAGCCTAATAATCATTGGATGAAAATATTAAAAACATAAAAGGTTCATTTGAAAACGAAAACCTGTACTAGAAAAAGCCAAATAAAAGCCAGATACTAAATTCCCCTTGTCCAAGCACTATGTCATACAGTATGCATCCAGTATTCAGGGACATGGACTGCCTTGTCATTTTCCTCCAGCATGTCACACCTATTGCATGTTTCCTGGAGGTTGGGGCAGGTCAACAGGTGGTCTGAGTCCTGTATTGCATGACTATCACATGTGTCATTCTCTGTGTATCCCCATCGTTTCATATTCCTCTTGCACGGTGGTACACCATTTCCGAGTTTTGTTAAGCAACTTCCATGTAGTGTATGGTAGATGAAGTGCCATCTCTCGATACAACGACTTTCAGGGTTTGTCTGTATGGGCTGTGCTGATTTTAGGAAGCGATGTCTGATTTTGACTCCTGTGCTCTGTACCTGATGTCTAAACATTTTGAACCTTTTGTCGACCCAACCTATCTGGGAGTGACATTTGATCGGCGCATGACATGGAAAAGTCAGATTGAGAGAAACCGAATGAAAGCCAGAGAAAGAATGGCAATCATGAGGAAACTTGCTGGCACAAGCTGGGGAGCAGACGAAGGTATACTAAAGAAACTGTACACTGGAAGAGTGAGACCAGTTCTCGAGTATGGCATTGCGGCATGGACAACAGCAGCGAAGGCGAACTTCGATAAAGTTAACAAACTTCAAAACCAAGCCATGAGAATTATAACAGGTGGCATGAAGTCAACGCCAATTGTAGAACTTGAAAAGATTACAAAACTGCAATCCATGACCGATAGAAGAGACTGCAGAGCCCAGCTGCAGTCAGAGAAACTCCGAAGACTGACTGACCATCCAATGCACCAGAGACTAAACAATCTGGGAAATGGGAAACTAAAGCGGAGAAACTTTGCAGAAATAGCCAAAGCAAAGATGCACGAAGATCCCATAAACGCACTAACAACACCAAAACCCATCACTACTGTACGAAAACCTACCTGGAGGCAGGATATATTTCCAGAGGTGGTAGAAAATATACCAGGTATTGCAAACAAAAACTGCCAGACTGAAAAAGAAAGGAGAGATACTACCCTAAGCTTCATAAAGAAAAGCTACCCAAGCATGGACTGGACCCATGCATACACCGACGGTTCTGTAACAAACACTAGACAGAACGGAGGGGCAGGAGCATTCCTGAACCTACCAAATGGCAGAAAAATAACACTGTCACTCGCTACTGGTAAGTACACAAGCAATTTCAGAGCGGAGGCAGAGGCACTGAGGGCGGCAGTGGAAGAAATGGTGACACACAGTGAAAATGAGAGCCATATAGTCCTGCTGACAGATGCTCTCACCGTAGTCACAGCGCTAAAAAGCCAGAAATACACTGAGCTCAATGACTTAAGAGCAGCACTCTGCAAACTGTGCCAGCAGTCCGCACCAAAAAGGGTAGTGGTACAGTGGGTTCCGTCACACTGCAACATCCGAGGCAACGAGGAGGCAGACAGACTGGCAAAAGAAGGTGCAAGACTACCACAAACAGATACCAATATGACGTACGAAGAGTCAAAGCGGCTTATCAAAGCCAGATACATGACCAAATGGGAAACCGAACATACTGGTTACACCAAAAACGATGCCTATTACCAGTTGAACCGAAGAGAGCAGGTCGTTGTCTTCAGACTTCGCACTGGCCACAACAGACTGAGGTACCACCTATTCAACAAATTGAAGATAGGGTGTACCGACGAATGCCTGTGCGGTACTGGTAAAATGACCGCTGAACATCTGCTGCAGAACTGCCCGACATACGAGGACCAGAGAGAGCAGATGTGGCCATTACCAGTGGAACTGCAAGACAAGCTCTATGGCAGTGGCGAGAGCCTCAGGATGACCGCCGCTTTTTTCGAAAAAATAATGGTTACTGTCTGACTGCGTACGAAGAAGAAGAAGAAGAAGAACCTTTTGTCGAATTCCTGTTTTTCTCGTTGGGTTTCTGCTACGATGCTTCTTCGAATCTCAGACAGTGCTATGTCAATTATGGGATATAATTATCGATGGGTGTGGCTTTAGGCAGCCTGATACTATCCGACCAGCCTCATTTATTGCTGTATCAACTAGTTTCACATGGGCAGCATATTCAGTTATGGAAAAACACAGGACAAGTGCAGACGTCTGGAGAACTGATGGCTGTGCCCCCCATGTTGTGCGGGTGCTACCAAAGCACCATAAAACGTCAGGTGAAATCGGATGTGTTGGGCTGAAATGTTCAAATATCGAACCTCACTGTAAGTATCATCATCATTGGCCCCTCAGTCTCCAGAGACCATGTGCATGGCGCCCTGTAAGTTTTGTCCAGCTTCGTCTCCTGTATTACTCCAAACAACTCGAACCTGAGCAATCATTTCCCAGCTTTTGGATGGGATGCCGCATGACTTCATGTCCCTCTTGCATAAGTCCTTGAATCGCAGTGTGGGATGTCTAATTCTTCTGCGCCAGGATATCCTTTGGCAGCCTCTCATGACAGTGTCCTTTTCAGGATGAATGCTGAGGGAAAAATAGTTTTCCCTAAAGAGCTGTTTCTTTCTCTTCAAAAATTTGTTAGTGGGAGAAATTATTTAAAGCAACCACACGGACAAAACGGTACAAGGAACGCTTAAAGTCTGATATGACAGAAGCAAGCCATTCCTTACCAACAACAGATGATGTGACGATATTTAAACTGTGAATTGTTAACGGCAGACTCGGATACAATATTCAAACAAATTAATAATCAGGTTGGATACACAGATATGTCTTCTTCTTCTGCATTCTCAATCTCTCTCTACCAAGCCCTTGAACAGGGCTTTGCAAGTAGCAAGATGAAATTAGGAGAAAGGAATGTGTTGTGTCATAGTTTACAGCTTGACTGTGATATTTGCACGTTTCCCGTTCGACATATCTATCTTCGGCAGCAGGCATTTTTGAGTAACGGGTTAGCATTTCCTCTTCGATCCATTCTCCTTAGCCAGTCTGCTCTGTTGCAGCCTGTTATCCAGGATGACCACGTGGAGGTGTAGAAGGGTCTTGGCAGCTCCGGTTCGCAAGCCCTGACACTAGTAGTCAGCTATGGGTCACTGACTGCAGTAGCTCATGCGCTGCTCAGCGTCTTGATCTCACACAGATATGTGACCATGCGAGGAGAACAGACAGACAGTCAGGTACTTTTTGAACACACCTTGTATAGGGACGAAATGCGCGGATATCACATCTTCACTAAACTATTCTGGACGAATGACGAAGAAGAAAACAGTACGATCTGCAAAATTAAGAGGGTAAGTGTCAATGCAAGTTAGTGGATTTTGCGGCATTAATAAAAGGTATGGTGCCAGATAAAAGAGGCAGGTGTAGACCAAGAAGACGATGGCACCAAGATATCCAGGAATGACTGGCGGAGACTGGAATTTTGGCAAGGGAACGAGTTTCTTTCAGACAGACTGTGATGAGAGCGACGTAATATAAAGGACATGCTAGATGATGAACAAATGGTCACTGTGGGTTGTTGACAGTCAGCAAGGACTGTGAGATTTATTTGCATAGTAGACGATCGTTTCTCAACGAACTCACCTGGAAGTCCTAGTGGGACCATTGCTCCCATCCCAGAATGTTAAATCAGGGCGAGCAGGGAAGGTTAGTGATGAGGCTGATGACTTCACTTGCGTAAGACATTTTTGCCAATAAAACCACAATAGCAACAACTCTACAAACAGCTCATAAGAACAGCAAACAATGTAGCTCTACTGAACAGATGGGCCATGGGAAACAGGAAGGGAAGTCTACATACATTTGGAAAGCCCTAATCTAACAGCCCAACTGCTTATAAGAACAGCAAACAATGAGGCTTTACTGAACAGATGGACAATGGAAAAAACAGAGAGGGAGGTCTACAGACATTACAAGCCTTGATCCTAATGATATTATAAGGGGGACAGAGTGGGCTAGTAGTTAAGTGGCACTGCTCACAATCCAAACGTGCAGGGTTCGATCCCTATCACAACACCGGCCGTTACCCCGGTTAAGCAAACCATTACATAAAATGAATGCTGAAGTCGAATGTACTGGGCCGATGGGCAAAATAAAAATCACCGTGCAAATGCACAGCCTTGGGGAATAGACAAATAAGGTGCCGCAAAACAAACAAAAATGATATTATCAATCAACTCACAGGGAGGGATCAGAGCACCATTCCACTAAACAAAATCACCTGAGCAGAATCGAACCACAACACACCTTGAGTCCGTAAAAATGGAGCAATTTGTATGTCACAATGTCATTCATGCGGACTACACGGCAAGCCCAACTGCACTTTTCTATTGATGTTGAGTCGATGACATCCCGGAACTCTGTCGGGGGGGGGGGGGGGGGGGGGGGGGAGAGACATTTAGGACTCTTCGTTCCATTGCTCTTTTGGGAACACCCATTCGTCTGACCCACATAGATCTTAAACCCTTTCACCACCACTGGAACAACCAAGCCGCTGAGGGTGTGAGACCTGGCCTTCACTATCTTCTTCTTTCATCAACTGATGCTGTGCTTCTAGTCCAGTGAGGTTCACGAAGGAGACTGTTTCAGGTCTTCACTGGTCCCCCACAGCTTGTTGAGCATGGTCACTCCCCCGGGCCAGACTGACTCAATTTGATCTGCATAAGTGTGGCAGTCCTGCAGGATATGTGCTTGGGGCGCTCCACAATCACACGTGGCTGTGTCTCTCAGACCCATCCTATGGAGGTGAGCTTGGGTCTGCAATGTCCCATTCTGAGTCTGAAGACCCATCTCTGCCAAGTTTGTCTATGCTGTAAATTTCTGAAATGTATTATTGTTCTGGTCTCTCTATTCTGTCCTCATGGATCGTTTGATGAGTGTCTTTGCTTCTTTTGACTGACCATTTTATGAAGATTGATAGTGTTGGACCTTTTCTCAGAAAATTGCAGTAGCGGGTTTTTTTTTTTTTTTTTTTTTTTTGCGTTCGCCTTATTTATCTAATCCCCAAGGCGGTGTGCGTTGCACTGCCTTTTTATTTTGCGCCTGTCGGCCCAGTGCATCCGACTTCAGCATGCATTTTATGTAAGGGTCTGCTTCCTCCTGCATTTTCTAAGGGTTTGCTTCCCCGGGGTAACGGCCGGTGCTGTGATGGGGATCGAACCCAGCACCTTCTGGTTGTGAGCCGTGTCACTTAACCACTAGGCCACGCCGTCCCCTCAGTAGCGGGTTTAATAATAATAAATTATCTTTCTCTCCATTCAGCCCATGAGGACAGCATCTGGAGTTGTGCTTTCGGGAGAAATGAGAAAGACTCCAGCGGCTCAGAAACCATTGTTACTGGGTCAATTGATGACACTGTCTCAAACAGGATAGACTCTCAGATTTTAAAAAAATAACACAGGGTTGCTGGCCCAAACAAAAAACAGATTTAGTCCTACAGTTTATTTCGGCCCACTGTGGGGTCCCTGGAAACGAGAACGCTGATGAGCTCACAAAAGCCGGAAGTGGGGGCACGCAGACTCGCCCCCCACAGAACTACAAAGAAGGAACATCACTCAGCATACGATCCACGAGGACAGAATGGAGAGACCAGCACAAAGAATACAAGCCAGAGAATGACAGCATAGACAAACTTGGCAGAGATGGGCAGACAAAGATCTTCAGACTCAGAACGGGACATTGCAGACTCAAAGCCCACCTCCACAGAATAGGTCTTAGAGATACCATCACGTGTGATTGTACAGGGCCCAAGCAAACACCAGAACATATCCTGCAGGAATGTCTCATTTATACAGACCTAAGAGAGGCAGTCTGGCCTGGGGGAGCGACCTTGCTCGAAAAGCTGTGGGGGGACAGGCAAAGACCTGAAATGCAGTCTCTTTTGTGATCCTCACTTAGCTAGAAGCATATCATCAGTTGATCGAAGAAGAAGGTAGAGATTAAGTTGAAAAGTAGAATAAGAGGTAACAATGTGATAAAAATAGTACCACTTAAAGAACTTGTCGATATTAAACAAAAATGAAAGTAGAAGTTACATCCCTATTATTACAATTCTTAGTCGACCTGTACTTCTACAGAGGCAAATGCCTCTGTGTATGGCCCATCTCTGATATGTGCTGGTTATAGCCGGGAGGAGGATTTCTTGCTTAGTGGACTTGGCTCAAGCAGCTTACTACTCCGCTGCTGGGAGACAAGTGTAGCGAAAGGTGGTTATCCGATGTGCGAGTCCATCTTGACTCAAACACTGGAGCAAAGTAGACCTGCCGTCTGTTTAGCACCATATATGCTGCTATAAGCATATCACCTAACCATGGCTAGTATTATGCCATATCACGCAGTTGCCTCTTACGACATGTTCTCTGTGGGGCAGTGGTGCTATTCCTGTCATACACAAACACCCTGGTATATATATATCATATTATATGTTGTGTTGTTTGTCCATCATTTCCGAAGAGGACCACATTGTCATCTGTCAATCCTGGAGTGGGGTCGTAATTGGCTGATCAAACCAATCAGAGCCCGAAAATGTCTGTCGCGCTAAGGGCTGAGAAACACTGTCAGACGGAGGCAACTCGTCTCTTTCCTTTCATGTCGTTCGTCTCTGTGCAGCTTCCTTGGTTCTTGTCTGCTCCATATGTGTCATGCCAGAAGAGATTTTAATACGCCAAGCAGAGCGATCAGCAGCAATGTTCTCCCATCCATCAGGGTCAATGTCGCAGTTCTTCAGTGAGGATTTCAAATTGTCTTTGTAACGTTTTATTTGGCCACCGCGAGTTCGCTTTCCTGACTCAAGCTCACCATAGAGTATTTTCTTTGGAATGCGGACAACATGCGGACAACAGGGCCAGTCCATCTCAGCTGCGATTTGCACAGAGTTGTGAGGATGCTTGCCATGCCAGCCACGAAAGAACTTCTACATCTGTAATCCTATCTTGCCATTTTATGTTCAGCAGTTTCCTTAGGTAGCCTAGATGAAAATGGTCAAGCTTATTCGCATGTCAACTGTACACAGTCCAGGTTTCACAGGCGTATAGTTGTGGGGTTAAAACTATGATAATTTGCAGCTTTTTTTTTTTTGTATTATAAATTTCAAAATGGTTTGTGCTTCTCAGGCAGGACAACAAGCTGGACTGAAACACACACTAGAAGGCCATCAGCTTGGAGTTGTATCGGTTGATATCAATTCTGATGGATCATGTATCCTTATATAGATTTCATACATTCATATTTCTTTGTTGTTCGTTCTCTTTGATACCAATCCCTGAAAAGGGCTTTGCAAGTAGCAGGATGTTGTCCGGAGAACTGAATGTGTTATGCCATAGTTTACAGCTTGACTGATATTTGCACTTTTCGTCCCAACACATCCGACTCTAACGCTTTGCAATGGTTTATTTCCTTACATTGTTCCTATAGCGGCAGCGTCCAGCAGCCTGGATAGCCATGTCAGAGTCTGGGACCTGGAAAGTGGAAGGATGGCTAAGAGCATCGATGCTGGCCCAAGTATGTATTGAGATGTCATGCACAATCTCACAGTGGTACTGTGGTGGTGAATGCTGATGTTGTTGTTGAATGCTCACAATGAGTAAGTTTACTCTATTGTGTGCCCCGAAGAAGATTTTAAGTGGCAGTTTGTAGTAGCTCCCAGAGCATACTGATGAAGGCGGTTGTGCTATGCTTGGCTTCATCTGCGTGGAGTTCACCACTACAGGGATCACATTGATCCACATCTTGTCAGCAAGGTTGCCTTGAAAACATCCTGTTTTCAGGGAATGCTACACGGAAGAGTGGTTGTGGTCTTGGTCAGTGTATTGTGCCTGACACAACGTCCTGGTCAGTATGTTGTACCTGACCAGACTAGCATCTCAGTTCCCCATGGTGAATGATAATAGCATACATATGTATGCACGTACATAAAACACATACGCCGCATATATATATATATACATTACACATACATACATATGTACATACATCATACATAGACACACATGTGGGGAGGTAGACTAATATATGCTGATCAGACATGCTAGTCAGCAAAATATACTGACCAAGACCGTCACCTCGGCTTTCTAGTAGCTTTTCCTGGAAATGGGCTGTTTTCATGGCAGCCTGGCTAACAGGGTGAGGGATCCCCATTGTAGTGAGTGACAACACATATGAAGACAATTATAGCATAACTGCCTGTAGGACCCCGGTCCGCCTTCATCAGCACGCCCGTGATGTGAGGAAAGCTACTGCAACCCACCACTTAACGTCCTTTTCAGGGTGCACAAAAGAGTAACCTACTCATTATTGGTAATCACAAATAACAACAAGAGGCCACATATTAAAAACCTTGATACAGCATGTTTGGCTTTTTTCCATCGGAGGCTGCTGTTGTTAAATGCCCACAATGAGTAGGTTTACTCTTTTGTGCGCCCCGAAGAGTGTGCTGATGACAGTAGGCCTTTGTTTCTGCAGGCTGTTGTGCTAATCTTGGTTTCATCTGCGTGTTGCTCACTACAAGGATCATGCCGATCCCCCGCCTCGTTAGCCAGGATGCCACGAATACAGCCCATTTCCAGGAAGGACTAATTTTGCCTGGCCCTGACTAACTTGTCCGATCAGTAAGTATATTTTGCCTGATCCTGACTAACTTGTCTGATCAGTATATTGTGCCTGGCCCTGACTAACTTGTCTGATCAGTATATTGTGCCTGGCCCTGACTAACTTGTCTGATCAGTATATTGTGCCTGGCCCTGACTAACTTGTCTGATCAGTATATTGTGCCTGGCCCTGACTAACTTGTCTGATCAGTATATTGTACCTGGCCCTGTCTAACTTGTCTGATCAGTATATTGTGCCTGGCCATGACTAACTTGTCTGATCAGTATATTGTGCCTGGCCCTGACTAACTTGTCTGATCAGTATATTGTGGCTGGCCCTGACTAACTTGTCTGATCAGTATATTGTGGCTGACCAGATGTTAGTTTCCCATCTATCGGAGGTAAAAAGTAACCTTGTCTGTACACTGATTGTTAACTGCAGTAGCAAGTGAGTTATTTTTCAACCCTACAAATACACAGGGTGGATCCCTTAGCTAAGTGCCACCGCAGGCTGACAGAGCTCTAAGCTTGCAGAAAATAGTGTATCCAGTCAGATGTGTTGGACCGAAAGATGCAAATATTGCAGTTAAGCTGTAAACTAGTGACACAGCGCATGCCGTTCTCTAGACTACATCCTGCTACTTGTGAAACCCGGATCAGAATTTGTTAACAAGAGATTGAGAACGAACGAAGAAGATGTGCCGTGATGAAAGGTATACATATCTGTCAAGCTGTAAACTGTGACACAATGCATTCTACTCTTCGGCCAACATCCTGCTACTTGTAAAGCCCTTTTCAGGGCTTGGTAGCAGGAGTTTGAGAACATACAAAGAAGAAGTGCATTCAGCTGAAAATTTCAGACAGAATGAGACGCACAATTGTTACGTCTCTATAGCTCGCCGCTTGAGCCGCGTAGCACAGTGGTTAGCGAGCTGGCTTCGCACCTGAGTGGTCCTGGGTTCATTCCCCAGTTAAGCTGGACATGTTTTTTCAGACCGCAGCTGCTCCCGGGTCGACTCAGCCTTAATTGGGTACCAGTTCAGTCCGGGAAGTAAAGGCGGCCGGTGTGATGCTGACCACATCATCCACTATTATGGGCCCAACACGATATTTCCTATGTGCCTCATGGCGTAACGGGATCTTTTCCTTTTATAGCTCACAGTTTAAGGACTTTAATTGTTAAATAACTCAGGAAGGAAACAATGCAATGAGTTAAACAAAATTAGCTTTTGCCAGGAAATTTGAGAGAATGGTCTTGGAAAACTTTGTCACTAGAGTTTACCGTTTTTAACAAGGCGGACATATAGATGTATTTTTTGTCTAATAAACGCATAACATCGATTTTTAAAGTTAATACTAGAGATTGAGGAGTGGTTTAACTTAACTTCTTTATACTGGTTTAGAAGACTACATAGTCTGTATACAACCAGTTTCTGTGTCGCTAGTTTTTACCGATGTGCGAGTTCATCTTAAAAATCAAACACTAGAGCTAAGTAGACCCGCAGCCAGTTAGGCGCCATCTATAGCTGCTCTCAACAATCCACCTTGAGAAAGCTACAAATAACGTGGGTAGATTTTTAACTTGATTTTTGTCCGGGCATCGGCCGTTAAGCCTACTCTTTTTTTATTTCCAGCTGCCAAGGAATTTTTAACGTGCTCTGCGCGGGAGTTCGATCTCACTACCCAGAGATCAGGGGGAATTTTTACCAGAAGATCCACGCAAAAAAAAAAAATCCCGGTCTTCACCATGATTCGAACCAACGGCCTCCGGCACATGAAGAGTTCACCACACCCCAAGACCAATTAGTCCCCCGAAAGCTACTAACCCTGTTTGATTGGGTGTGTATGATCTAATAACCGACCCAAGATGTTTTTTGACATCTGTTTTCTCAGTTGATGCATGGACAATAGCTTTCTTCCCCCGACTCAAGGTTTCTTGCTACAGGAAGTCACACAGGTTAATATACTGGTTGTTGTTGTTGTTGAACGTCCATGATGAGTAAGTTGACGCTTTGGTGCGCCCTGAAAAGAGCTTAAGTTTTGGGTTGTAGTAGATTCCTTACATCCTGAGCACGCTCATGAAGATGGGGTGGTGTCCTCCAGGTGGTTGTGCTATCCTTGACTTCATCTGTGTGGACACTCACTACTACAGGGATCACATTGATCCACCGATAGTGCTTCTTACAAGATCGTCATATCTTATTTTCCCTTACAAAAGTATTTATTACTGCTAAATAAACAAATTAAACAGATCTATCTCAGAAAAATATGTTGCAACAGCCTACCTTCTTCACTCGCAATAATGGAATAATCCGCCAGACGCCCAGAAAGAAGAGAACACATCGTTTCAAAATTCTCTTTCAAACTAAACTGGCCATCTTTCTTGTTTACATCTACAGTGACGGCATTGTCTATTGTTAGAATAAAAATGGATGGGTGTTCAGCCAGTACAAATGCACGACAATGCTCTAGAATAATTTACTTATCGCTCTGCGTATTTTCTTAACATCAGTGGCGGAGCGACCATGTCTTTTTGTGTAATAGCTTGCGTGAGCCCTGATAAAACGTGCCGTCCTCATAAAATAAAAGTGATGTGCCGTCTTCATAAAGCTAAAATTACGCAACCTTCTCCAAAAGCTCAAATTATGTAATGTCCTAATTAGGCTAATAGTATGTGACGTCCTTATGAAGCTAAGATTACATTGCGCTGTTTCGTTATGCATGTGGCCCAAGCGAATCCATTTTCCACAGATGTTTCGGTCAGGCTTACTTTCCCTCACCCGTGACTGTCACCAGTCTGCCTGCAGGGCAACATGTTTGTATATCCACTTGGCTCCACCCTTTGACATGTCCAACTTGGGACACCCTGCTGGTAACCATGTTACTGTGAGTATATCTCATAAGGCAGTGGTTTCCCCAAACGTTTTTTTCGCTCCACGGCACCGTTAGCTCAAAATTTTGTCACAACCCCCCAAGTCAGATAACAAACGTACTTAACAGTTGCAGTGCGCAGCTCATGAACATATTGGAATGTTTTGAGGCACCACTGCGAACCAGCCATGGCACCCCCAGGGTGCAGCCGCTCACTCATTTTTGGGAACCACTGTCCGAAGGTCATAGATAAACCATCTCCCCCCCCCCCCCCTCCCCCTCCACACCAAGGTAGAGAACAACAGATGAGACTCGGACACTCAATGACCATCAAAAGAAAATGGAAAGACAAGACTTGATTGTTTAAATATGTAAAAGTACAGGTCGTTGTCGTTGCAGATGCCCACAATGAGTAGGTTTACTCTTTTGTGCACGCTGAAAAGGATGTTAAGTGGCGGGTTGCAGTAGCTTTCCTCACATCCCGAGCGTGCTGATGAAGTTGGGCAGAAGTCCTCCAGGCGGTTGTGCTATGCTTGGTTTCATCTGCGTGTCACTCACTACTACAGATCAAGCCGATCCCTCACCTCATTAGCCAGGCTGCCATGAAAACAGCCCGTTTTCAGGGAGGGCTACTAGGATGCTGAGGTGAGGGTCTTGACCAGTATATCTTACCTGACCCTGACTAACATGTCTGATGAGTATGTTGTGCCTGACCAGACGTTAGTCTTCCTCCCCTAAATGTAAAGGTGGGTTCCATGGCAACAACTGCCGCCGGGGATGAAGATAACTCTTCACGTACTAAGCCGCAGCGTATGTGAGGGGTTGTAACAACTTCCCTTCATTGCTGTTTATATCTTCCCCAACTCGTACGTCAGGTACCCATTTACAGATGGGTTGACTGGTGGAGCAGCCTTACCAGAAACAACCTACGCTCTGATTTGTTTCTGTCCGTCCTTATTCCGAACCCTGACACGCTGTAATCCAAGTCTTAGCAAGCCGGCTCGCTGTTTAATATATAAATTTGTTTTCCTCTTCTTTGTCGTTTGTTCTCAAACTCCCGCCACCGAGCCCTAAAAAGGGCTTTGCAAGTATTCTGGAGAAAACAGAATGCACTGTGTTGTAGTTTACAGCTTGACTGCGATATTTACATCTTTCGGCCCTACACATCTGACCTCATCATGGCATTTTTGGGTACTGGACTAGCCTTCCCTCTTCAATCCCTTCTCCTTAGCCAGTCTGCCCTGTTGCACCCTGTAATCCAGGATCACCAGGTGGAGAAGGGTCTTGGCAGCTTTGGGTACTGGGCTAGCCTTCCCTCTTCAATCCCTTCTCCTTAGCCAGTCTGCCCTGTTGCACCCTGTAATCCAGGATTACCAGGTGGAGAAGGGTCTTGGCAGCTTTGGGTACTTTGCTAGCCTTCCCTCTTCAATCCCTTCTCCTTAGCCAGTCTGCCCTGTTGCACCCTGTAATCCAGGATTACCAGGTGGAGAAGGGTCTTGGCAGCTTTGGGTACTGGGCTAGCCTTCCCTCTTCAATCCCTTCTCCTTAGCCAGTCTGCCCTGTTGCACCCTGTAATCCAGGATTACCAGGTGGAGAAGGGTCTTGGCAGCTTTGGGTACTGGGCTAGCCTTCCCTCTTCAATCCCTTCTCCTTAGCCAGTCTGCCCTGTTGCACCCTGTAATCCAGGATTACCAGGTGGAGAAGGGTCTTGGCAGCTTTTGGGAACTGGGCTAGCCTTCCCTCTTCAATCCCTTCTCCTTAGCCAGTCTGCCCTGTTGCACCCTGTAATCCAGGATTACCAGGTGGAGAAGGGTCTTGGCAGCTTTGGGTACTGGGTTAGCCTTCCCTCTTCAATCCCTTCTCCTTAGCCAGTCTGCCCTGTTGCACCCTGTAATCCAGGATCACCAGGTGGAGAAGGGTCTTGGCAGCTTTGGGTACTGGGCTAGCCTTCCCTCTTCAATCCCTTCTCCTTAGCCAGTCTGCCCTGTTGCACCCTGTAATCCAGGATTACCAGGTGGAGAAGGGTCTTGGCAGCTTTGGGTACTGGGCTAGCCTTCCCTCTTCAATCCCTTCTCCTTAGCCAGTCTGCCCTGTTGCACCCTGTAATCCAGGATCACCAGGTGGAGAAGGGTCTTGGCAGCTTTGGGTCACTGACCGCTACAGCTGAAGTACTTCTCATCGTCTTGATCTCATTTCTTTATTTGAGTGTGATACATTTTCAGGCAAAATTAATCTGTTTGGGGTCTACCTCTGGAAGGAAGGAATCATCCATGGATGCAAGAGGGAAATTTACACTCAGTCTTGCATATGTAAGTGATCCATTGTGATTTTTAAAATTTTATTTTGAAATGTGGACTTTTCAGACCCGTGGAATATTTAGTATTAGTTCTATACATCTACATAGAACAAGCAGCCAAGATGGCGCTTAACAGTCTGTGGGTCTAGCATTACGCTTGTGTTTTAGTTCATTATGGATGCCACAGGCTAGATTTTACACTAATCTTCAGCTTACGCTTGTGGCCATGGACATGTGTTGATGTTTTCCATTTGGATTAGTTAGTTCTTTTATTTTAGGATAGTTTTTTTTTTCCCTCCGTTTATCCTAGCATGGTCATTGGCTATATGTAATAGCATTTTGGTTGCCCTGTGTCATATTTCCATTGTCCAGTGTACATTTCTGAACTTCACGAGGCTGCCGCCCTTTACCCTATTTGCAGACAGTGTCGGTTTTGGTGTGGCTGTGAAATAATAATGGACTAAAACACATCAACCGAGAGAGATTTGGCCCTGCCTGGCTAGCAAGATGTCCAAGACGCATCACTTACACATCACTCCCGATGACCTCTTGTACTGGGGAGGAAGACTAACGTCTGGTCAGGTAAAACATTCTGATCAGACATGTTAGTCAGGGTCAGGCAAAACATACTGGCCAAGACCATCACCTCTGCTTCCTAGTAGCCCTCCCTGGAAACGGGGCGAGGGATCGACATTATCCCTGTAGTGTTGAGCGACACGCAGATTAAGCCAAGCATAGCACAACCACATGGAGGACCCAGGTCGACCTTCACCAGCACGCTCGGGATGTGAGGAAATCTATTGCAACCCGCCACTTAACGTCCTTTTCATGCCATGCAAGAGAGTAGCCTACTCATTGTGGGCATTCGCAAACATGGTGAGGAATGAAGACCTATGGGAAAGGAGCCAACAACAGCCACTGGAACAACAAGTTAAGCAAAACAATTGGGCCTTGGTATGGCATACACTGTGGCAGGCACAGTCAATCATTGTCAGACAGGCTTTTACCTGGAATCCCCAAGAGAATAAAGAGAGAAGTAGTCACAAAAATATGTGAAGAGAATGTGAGAAGGAACTAAGATTAAAGCATTACGCTTGGAGAGAGGCAGAAGGAACTAAGATTAAAGGATTACGCTTGGAGAGAGGCAGAAGGAACTAAGATTAAAGGATTACGCTTGGAGAGAGGCAGAAGGAACTAAGATTAAAGGATTACGCTTGGAGAGAGACAGAAGGAACTAAGATTAAAGGATTACGCTTGGAGAGAGGCAGAAGGAACTAAGATTAAAGGATTACGCTTGGAGAGAGACAGAAGGAACTAAGATTAAAGGATTATGCTTGGAGAGAGACAGAAGGAACTAAGATTAAAGGATTACGCTTGGAGAGAGGCAGAAAGAGCAGCCCAGGACCGTGTATGCTGATGGCATGTTTTAATGGCCTGTGCTCCGAGATGAGCGATGGGTTTTGATTGGTTGATTTGAGACACACATTTGTTGGCGACTTTCATCAAGCCAGCATATCAGCTTTGGAGCATTATCTTAAAATTCTTGAGCTGGTGTATCTGATTTGTGGATTGTATCAGTGCCAATCAAAGTTCGCTTTGGAGCATAGGTCTTCAACAGATAAACCATTTATTGAAGTTTAAAAGTTGCTACAAAATTGTGTAGCCAGTCCCATGCTCAACCCTACTCAGTTGTCTCTTATAGCATGCTTGGTAGGTTATTTCTCTTTCGCCTTCTACCACCGTGGTGTGCATAGGCCATCAACCAACCGTTTTGGACTCCTGTGATACTGGGGTGGGGGGGGGTAATTGTACATGCATGCATATATTGCTGCATTGTTGGGGGCAAAGAGCAATCAGGGTCAGGTGAAACATACTGATCAAGACTTCCATCAGGGTCCGGTGAAACATACTGATCAAGACTTCCATCAGGGTCCGGTGAAACATACTGATAAAGACTTCCATCAGGGTCCGGTGAAACATACTGATCAAGACTTCCATCAGGGTCAGGTGAAACTTAACATAACTTAACTTAACATCTTTATACTGGTTTAGAAGACCCTGCAGAGTCTGTATACAACCAGTTACATTTACATCACCTTGCTCTAAAATCTATGCGCATCCAGTTTATTCTTAAATGCATTAACTGTCCCTGCCTCCATTACCTCCCCTGGCAATGCATTCCAAGCAGACACCACTCTCTGACTAAAAAAATATTTCCTAATATCTAACCTGGACCTCTCTTTAATCAGCTTGTAGCTATGCCCTCGTGTTATTGTAGGTGGCTGTATTTTAAAAAATTTGTTATAGTCTAATTTATCGATTCCTCTGATCATCTTATAAACCTGTATTAAGTCACCACGAATTCTTCTCTCTTCGAGACACTGTAGGCCGGTTTTTCTGAGTCGTTCCTCATAACTGTAATTCTGGAATCCCACTATCATCTTTGTCGCTTTTTTTTGTATTCTTTCTAGCATGTTTATGTCCCCTCTATGATAAGGACTCCACACCTGTACACAGTACTCCAATCTAGGTCTAACTAAAGCTTTATACAGTTTGACGATAACTTCCTTGCTCCTATGTTTAATATTTCTTTTTATCATACCTAACATTGCATTTGCCTTTTTCACTTGCTCACTCCCCTTTCCTGTATGATCTATTATAACCCCTAGGTCCCTTTCCTTATCTATCTTTCTAATATTGTTTTCTCCCATTCTGTAATTATGTTCCATATTGGATCTACCCATGTGGATGACTGTACATTTATCTACATTAAACTCCATTTGCCAGCTTACAGACCATTCTCGAATTTTATCTAAATCCGACATCAATATATCCACTTCCGCTTTAGATGAGACACTACTGCATAGTTTTGTGTCATCAGCAAATTTTGCAATCATGGATCTCATATCAATGTCCAAATCATTTATATATATCAAGAACAAAATTGGTCCCAAAACCGAGCCCTGTGGCACACCACTTTTCACTTCACTCCACTCAGAGTACTCCTTATTTATGCCCACCCTCTGCCTTCTTCCCGTTAACCAATTTTCAATCCATTTGGCAACTTCGCCACCTATTCCATGTGATTTTAACTTTCGAAATAATCTTTGATGAGGTACTCTATCAAAGGCCTTTGCAAAGTCTACATAAATAACATCCACTGGCTCCCCTTTATCTATGATTTAAGTAACATCCTCCATGAATTCTAAGAGATTTGTTAAGCATGATCTCCCTCTTGTAAACCCATGCTGACTATTTCTAATTAGATTTAATTTTTCTAAATGCATTACAATGTTTTCTTTGATTATTGACTCTAACAATTTACAGACTATGCTCGTTAAACTCACCGGTCTATAATTTGCTGGATCTGATTTTTTGCCTTTTTTGAATAAGGGGATCACTCCTGCATCTTTCCAATCCCGTGGAACAATCCCTTTTGTAAGTGATTGAGAACATAATATAGCCAATGGTTTTGCTAGTTGGTTTCTAATTTCATACAGCAATTTTGGGTGAATACCATCTTGACCTGGACATTTATTCACTTTCAACCCCTCCAATTTTTTAAAAACCATTTCCTCTGTAATACAGATTGATCTGAATCCCGCTGTATCCATGTCTCTTTGAAAAATATCTATAGGCTCTAGGATCTCGGAGCAGTCCTCCTTTGTGAAGACTGTGCCAAAGTACTGATTGAGCAGATTAGCAGCCTCCCTATTCTCACTTATTATTTTCCCTGTACTGTCTATGAGAGGGCCTACTTTGTCTTTCGTTCTTTGTTTATTTCTAACATAAGAAAAGAAGCTTTTACTGTCAGTCTTGATCCTCTGAGCAAGTTTTTTTTCAAAGTCTATTTTTGCTGTTTTATTCGCTTTCTGAGATATGTTCTGCTTGTCCAAATATTTTACATATGTTTCTTTTGATTTACCTGCCTCTATATATTTTTGCCATGCTTTATTTTTTGCTCTTCTACATTTCACTACAAATCTAGTTATCCACTTTTTACGCTTAGGGTTTACCTCCCTACATGGAACACATTCCTCTTTTAGCGTTTCTAGAACTGTTTTAAAACTTTCCCACTCCTGTTCAACATCTGTTCCTACAATAATATCTTTCCAGATTATGTGGTTTGCTGCCTCTTTCATCCTCTTAACATCTGCCTTAGAGTAGTCGTATGTTCGCGTATTTATGTTTACTTCTTTCCCTGCAATAAGATCCCAACGGATGATTTGATGGTCACTTGAGCCAAACAGTTCCCCAACGGTAAAGTTTTCAATCATATTTTCCTCTGTGGTAAAAACTAGGTCGAGTATGTTTTTGCCTCTGGTGGCTGCTTCTACATGTTGAATTAAAAAATTGTCAGTTATGCACATAACAAAAGGTTTTGACTCTACAAGTGCTTTTGCCATATCCCATTTTATTTCTGGATAGTTTAAATCTCCCATTAATAATAATTTCCCTTTACTTGCCTTTGCTATGCTACTAATCAGCTCCTCATCTTCCTCTTTTTGACTTGATGGACATCTATAGCACACTCGAATCACTGTTTTTTCACCCCCACTTTCTATTTCTCCCCATACACTTTCATTTTTGTTACCACATGATAAATAATCTTTGATCGTTATATTAACAGAATTTATACAGTATAATAAAACGCCACCTCCCTTAGTCTTGTCTCCAATTATCCTATCTTTCCTTAACATTGTATATCCCTCAATTTCAAGTTCACTATCTGCAATCTCCTCATATGTCCATGATTCTGTTAACCCTATTATATCTGGTTTTCTTCTTCTACATACAGTTCCAATTCTTCTCTTTTATTTACTATGCTTCTCACATTTGCATAAAAACATTTTACTTTGAAATGTTGTTGGTTTTCCTCTTTTTGCTTCTGCTTTATAATTTTAGTGTTTGCTTTTCTACTATGTATTTCACACATATTGATCAAGACTTCCATCAGGGTCAGGTGAAACATATTGATCAAGACCTCCATCAGGGTCAGGTGAAACATATTAATCAAGACCTCCATCAGGGTCAGGTGAAACATATTGATCAAGACCTTCACATCAGGTCAGGTGATACATATTGATCAAGACCTCCATCAGGGTCAGGTGAAACATACTGATCAAGACCTCCATCAGGGTCAGGTGAAACATACTGATCAAGACCTTTACGTCAGGGTCAGGTGAAACATATTGATCAAGACCTCCATCAGGGTCAGGTGAAACATTCTGATCATGACTGACTGCGATATTTTGCACCTTTCCGTCCGACACATCCAACTTCAACAGGCATTTTTATGTACCTGGTTAGCCTTCCCTTTTCAATCCCTTTTTCCTTAGCCAGTCTGCCCTGTTACAGTCTGTTATCCAGGATCACTACATGGAGGTGGAGAAGTGTCTTGGCAGATCTGGTTCTCTGATGCCAGCAGTTAGTTTAGGGTCCCTGATCACTACAGCTTATGCACTGCTCAGCATCTTGATCCCACTTCTTGGGATGTAATAAGTTGGTTGGCATCTAGAGATATTTGGGGAAATTCAAGTTTACAATGACCGCCATCTTTCAGAGCATGAAGGGCAGATACTGCTGAGTCTGTAAAGTGTATGATGTGCTAATAAGAGTTATACCCACAAACATGCCTTGATATAACCAAAGTGTTTAGATGGGTCAAGGCATGCCAGAACCTGGTGAGCCCTAACACTACTCGTTGATATAATTATCTTCACAGAGCCCTGACGGAAAGTTTATTGCATCCAGTGCCTTAAATGGAATTGTCAATTTGTCAACGTTTTTTACATGACCACTGCCAAACTTATCCACACACTCGAAGGTCACTTCCTCCTCATCGAGATGTTTTTAGTTTAGTTTAAATTTGTGTTTTAGTTTAAATTTTAGTTTAAAATCTGCATCACTGCAGACAGTTTTATCCATAAGTGCTCCATTGTTCAAAAGATTTTTGAAAAATCTCAGCACAATCCACGAACTCCGCAGCACTGGCGAGGATCCTGTAATAGATTGGGTAGATTTATTTATATTATTTTGAATTTTTCCCGGGCAGTGGCCGTTTAACCTCCTCTTTTCGATTTCCAACTGCCGAGGGATTTTAAATGTGCACGACACTGCACGCGGAGTCTTCTGGCCAGAGATCCCGGGAAGTACCAGAAAGTCCATGTGAAAAAAATCTCGATCTCCACTGTGATTTTAACCCGCGGCGTCCAGCACTTGAGGCGGACATCTTACTTGAAGACTACTCATTGTGTGTATTGCTGTTGTTTGTGAATGCCCACAATGAATAGGTTACTCTGTTGTCTGCCCTGAAAAGGACATTAAGATGCGGGTTGATGTAGCTTTCTTCACATCCCGAGCTTGCTGACGAAGGTGGACAGGGGTTCTCCAGGCGGTTTGGCTATGCTTGGCTTCATCTTAATATCACTCACTGCTACCCAGATCATGTCGATCCCTCACCTCGTTAGGGAGGCTGCCATGAAAACAGCCCGTTTCCAGGGAGGGCTACTAGAAAGCCAAGGTGAGGGTCTGGGCCAGTAGGTTTTGCCTGACCAGACGTTAGTCTTCCACCCCCATTGTGTGTGTAAAAACATAAAATGTGGTGATGCTGCGCGTCCATGCATGTCGTGACTTACCTCCGCAGCACCCTCTCCAGGGAAACTGCAATTAACTCTGAGGTCAACAAGAGAATCTTGAAGGCCGGTTCTGCATTTTGGAGGCTGAGAAACAGCGTGTGGGATCGGAGGGGTCTTAGCCTTGATACGGAATTTAAATCCTAACCAGCCGTAGTGCCACTGCTATTCTGTATGCCCGTAAGATGTGGACTGTACAGCGAGCATGCTAAGAAAATAAACCTCTTCCATACAAGTCGCTTCCATGGATTGTTGAGAATACAGTGGCAGGATAGGGTACCAGATACCAAGAACCTCACAAACGCCAGGACTCAGATCATGTGGTCTAGACATGTAGTGCACATGCCAGACAATCACATCCCCAAACGACTAATGTATGGTCAGCTGAAAGAGGGCCTGCTCCTGGTCAGTTGGCAATTGAAGCACTTCAAAGACTCCTTCAACATATCACTAACACGCTTCAACTGTCTGTCTGTCAACATGACTTTTTACCATTGCTGGGGTAGTCAAGGTTTTTTTTTTTAAAGGCTGAGAACGACAGGCCACTTCACCACTGCTGTCCCCACGCCATGTGTTGGCTATATTTGTTTATTTCACCCCCAACAGAAAAACAGCATACGCCATACCGGGATTTGAACCGCTGCCCTCCTTGTCGGCAGGCACACCTCGAAACCATTCGGCCACGTGCTCCGCTGTTGAGCTCCTTCAACATCGATGCAAACTCATGGGAATGCCTGGCACAGGACCACCTGAAGTGGTATAGAACCACCATCAGTGGCATCTCCATGGCTGAGGAACACCATGGCATATGGCTGTGAGGAGTGGAATCTACGAAAAATAAACATAGGCTTTGTGTCGCTCGGCGGGCGATGAAGTCTAGAACATGATATTGAAGACGTGTGCCTTGGCACACAATAAATGACAATGTACCAAGAAGAATAAAAATACAGAACTATTATTGACAATTTTTTTAATTTTTTACCTTTATTTCTTGCTATCACAACATGTCATGCCATGCCCATCAGGTCTCTGTTGTTCTCACCAGACAGTCAGCTGTTGATCACAGCATCGGATGATTGTCAGATCAAGATTTATGACATGTGAATATATTGATGTCTTCATCTTGATGACCCATTCCTCAGCGTAGCTGCGGGTCCCAACTTCGTCTCCAGCGGACCCTGTCTTGGTCCACGGAAGTTCAGTGCGTGGTAAGTGCTCCTCTAGAGATATCTCAGATGTTGAAGCGTACAGCAATGCATTGGAGGACTTCCTAGCAGCCTCTTCTTACCTCGGGGAACCAGATTTGCCACCGTAACATATTACCGGGCATCCTTCACAACTGAAGCAAGAGCTGTTCATACAGCGATTCAGATTCTTATCAGCCAAAACATACAAGGGAAGCTGTCATTCTAACAGACTCCAGGAGTGTACTCCAAGCCATCTCAAGCCCCAAACAAGATAGACTCCAGGAGTGTACTCCAAGCCATCTCAAGCCCCAAACAAGATAGACTCCAGGAGTGTACTCCAAGCCATCTCAAGCCCCAAACAAGATAGACTCCAGGAGTGTACTCCAAGCCATCTCAAGCCCCAAACAAGATAGACTCCAGGAGTGTACTCCAAGCCATCTCAAGCCCCAAACAAGATAGACTCCAGGAGTGTACTCCAAGTCATCTCAAGCCCCAAACAAGATATACTCCAGGAGTGTACTCCAAGCCATCTCAAGCCCCAAACAAGATAGACTCCAGGAGTGTACTCCAAGCCATCTCAAGCCCCAAACAAGATAGACTCCAGGAGTGTACTCCAAGCCATCTCAAGCCCCAAACAAGATAGACTCCAGGAGTGTACTCCAAGCCATCTCAAGCCACAAACAAGATAGACTCCAGGAGTGTACTCCAAGCCATCTCAAGCCCCAAACAAGATAGACTCCAGGAGTGTACTCCAAGCCATCTCAAGCCACAAACAAGATAGACTCCAGGAGTGTACTCCAAGCCATCTCAAGCCCCAAACAAGATAGACTCCAGGAGTGTACTCCAAGCCATCTCAAGCCCCAAACAAGATAGACATTCACATGAAATAAAATACAACATTGGGATGTTATCTTAAAAAAACAGATTTAGTCCTTTCAGTAGATTCCGACCCACTGTGGGATCCTTGGAAATGAGAAAGCAGATGAGCTCACAAAAGCCGGAAGTGAAGGCACGCAGACTGCCCATTGACAGAGCTATAAAGAAGCAAAGACACTGATAAAACAATCTATGAGGATAGAATGGAGAGACCAGCACAAAGAATACAAGCCAGAGAAAGACAACATAGACAAACTTGGCAGAGATGAGCAGACAGATATCTTCAGACTCAGAACGGGATATTGTAGACTCAATGTCCTCCTCCACAGAATGGGTCTCAGAGACACCGCCATGTGCGACTGTGGAGCACCCAAACAAACACCAGAACATAATCTGCAAGATTGCCCTACCTATATAGACCAAAGATAGGCAGTCTGACCTGGAGGAGCGACCATGCTAGAAAAGCTGTGGGGGACCAAAGACCTGACATGCACAGTCTCCTTCGTGAACCTCACCGGCTAGAAGCATAGCAGCAGTTGATCGATGAGGAAGAAGAAAGGTAAAACTATTACTGACACTTTTCAAATGCTGAAACAAGACTTTGAGGACACTTGTTTGAGTTTATATAACGATGCGTTATTTTAGAGCACTACATAGGAAGCACTATGACACCAATGCTGCATATATTTCTTCTTCGTTTGTTCTCAATCTTCCGCTACCAAGTCCTGAAAAAGGCTTTGCAAGTACAAGAATGTGTCCGGAGAACGGAATACGCTGCGTCATAGTTTACAGCTTGACTGCGATATATTCATCTTTCCGACTTCAGCATTTTTTGGTACTGGGTTAGCCTCCCCTCTTCGATCCCTTCTCCTTAGCCAGTCTGCCCTGCTGCAGCCTGTTATCCAGGATCACCGCGTGTAGGTGAAGTACGATCTTGACAGCTCTGGGTCGATAACTGCTGCAGCTCATGCACTGGTCAGTATCTTGATTCCCGCACATACAAATCTTCTCTGGAATTGTCTTCAATCCGTAATAAAACGAATACGGTGTGGACTTCTAAGTATGTGTATTGCAGTATGACAATAGTCTGCCCTGCACTGCCCATGTTTTGCCTGACCAACACAAAGCGTGGATAATGACTGAAACTTTTGTATGGTTAAAAGAGTGACAAATGAAGAAGGCGTCTGTCTGCGGATGCAGTACTACGAACGCCCAAGCTTTGACACAGGAAAATTACACTGGAGCCAACAAAGATGGCGAGAAGAGCAGCAGAAGCGACAAAAGAAAATATATTGATGAGTTGGCACGTAGAAATCGGCATTTCGTTGCTTCATATTCTTTCTGGAGTACATTAGAGAACTTTAACGGCACACCCATAGTGTCTCAGCAGCTTCAATAGTGATATCCTGTCCAAGCTGTCAAAAGCTTTCTCATAGCCCACACATCCTTTAATAAACAGTGAGTTCCATTCCACACTTTGTTAAATTATTATTTTCGGTTCTGCTATCTGGTCTGTACAGGACCTGCTTTGTCAAAAGCCGGCCTGCTCATCCCTAAACTGGTCATCTATGGCCTTTTCTAATCTCTCTAGAACGATCATGTTCAAAAATGTCATGGGTATTGTTAATAACAATCATCATCATGTAGCATGCCCTTTGTAGAACGTCGCTCCCATCACAGTCTGTCTGAAAGAAACTCTTTCCCTTGCCAAAACTCCAGCCTCTGCCACAGTCATACCCAGCGATTCCTGGATATCTTTGTGCCATCATCTTCTTGTTCTACCCCTTCCTCTATTGCCTGGCACCATACCTTCCATCACCGTTCTCTCGAGACCATTGTGTCTCTTTCATCCAACCCTATATGACCATGTGAGCAGCTTTCGTCCAACCCTATATGACCATGCGAGCAGCTTTCATCCAACCCTATATGACCACGTGAGCGGCTTTTATCCAACCCTATATGACCATGTGAGCGGCTGTTATCCAACCCTATATGACCATGCGAGCGGCTTTCATCCAACCCTATATGACCATGTGAGCGGCTTTTATCCAACCCTATTTTGTCACTTTAGCGGCTTTCGTCCATCCCTATTTTATCACGTGAGCGGCTTTTATCCAACCCTATATGACCATGTGAGCGGCTGTTATCCAACCCTATATGACCATGCGAGCGGCTTTCATCCATCCCTATATGACCATGTGAGCGGCTTTTATCCAACCCTATTTTGTCACGTGAGCGGCTTTCGTCCATCCCTATTTTGTCACGTGAGCGGCTTTTATCCAGCCCTATATGACCATGTGAGCAGCTTTCGTCCAACCCTATATGACCATGTGAGCGGCTATCATCTAACCATATTTTGTCACGTGAGCGGCTTTCATCCAACCCTATATGACCATGTGAGCGGCTTTCGAAAAAATACAAAAACATATAGTACTGTACGTTTTACGTTAAACATAAACATCTGTCAGTAAGAATGTTATTCAAGTTTAAAGTGTTTGGTGGGTTGCATTATACTTTTTATAAATGCATTAAGTGCGAAAATTGAAGACCAAGATTCTAGATTTGAACTGGAACTATGCAATCTTCAACCAGGATGTGTTTCTTATCACCAGATAAGAGAATTGCATTAACTGTTTCAAACTGTTATATGGAAACCAGTTTCCCCATCTCTGCGATTTTGGAATGAAAATATTTTGCTTGTTTGCAAGTACTTACCTCTGTGAAAGTCTTTATCTTGTACTTCTGCAGGGATGGATGTCCATGTGAAGGTTCCAGCTCTGGTGTGAGCTGGATGTAGTCGAAATGATGATTTTCTGCTTAGCGGCAAAGGATTCTGCAGCATAGTCAAATGCGTTGGGTTAAGTACCGCGGAGGGTGGTTAGCCAATGTGCGAGTCCATCTTAATAGACTCAAACACCAGATCAAAGTAGACCTGCAGCCTGGTATGCACCATCTGTGAGTTGTTCGTTACTTCCACAGGGGTTGGAGAAAGGTTGATGTGAGCAGACTAGCCAAGCGATTGTCTCTGTACAGCCTCATCTATTCTTGATGCCTCATGTCCCTGTATAGCCTCATCTATTCTTGATGCCTCATGTCCCTGTATTGCCTCATCTATTCTTGATGCCTCATCTCTCTCAACACACTCAGCAACAGTGCTGCGTCAGTCTGCGATTGCTGCCCATGTTTTCAGTCCCCATGGTAAATATCGCACTGGATCAGTGATCTCTTTAGTGTGTCCTTGTAACTTTTCCGCTGCCTACCTCTTGCTCTCTTGCCATTTTGGTGTCCACCATATAACAGCTCTTATGTGCCATAGATGCGGGTCTTAACAAACCACCAATCATGACCGGTGTAACGCAATGCAATGCCACACAGTTAGTCGCCTCATACGACATGCTTTCTGTCGTGCTATTCTTGTAATTGTCATGCACAAAAACAACCGACAGACTACTCGAGACACCTCTGTGAAAGTGCCTTGAGCAGGGACGGCGTGAAACCTATAGACATTCATCTGCGAATGAAGTTCCAGTATGGGATCAAGATGCTGAGCAGCGCATGAGCTACAGTGATCAGCGACCCATAGCTGACTGCTAGCGTCAGGGCCAGCAACCCAGAGCTGACTGCCAGTGTTAGGGCCAGTGACCCATAGCTGACTGCTAGCATTAGGGCCAGCGAGCTATAGCTGACTGCTAGCGTTAGGGCCAGCGACCTATAGCTGACTGCTAGCGTTAGGGCCAGCAAACCAGAGCTGCCAATATCCTTCTTCACCTTAACGTGGTGATCCTGGATAACCGGCTGCAGCAGGACAGACTGGCTAAGGAGAAGGGATCGAAGAAGGAATGCTAACCCGGTACTCAAAAAGTGCTTGCTGAAGTAGGATGTGTTGGACCGAAAGGTGCAAATATCTCTGCTTCCGTTCTCTGGACTACATTCTGCTTCTTAAGCCCTTTCAGGGTTTTGTAGCAGGAGCCAAGTTCCAGTACAGTGATGCATGATTCACAGTCAATTGTTGATTTTCCTTTTACAGGTTGTCAATGGCAGCAGTCTTCTCTGTGAAAGTGCCTTCTCAAATATGAAATAAATAAAGTTACGTTACAGAAGCTTTTTCCTTCTCTCTCTCGCTCTCTCTCTCTCTCTTTCACTCTGTCTTTCTCTCTCTTTGTATCTCTTATTCTCTATCTCACTCTCTCTCTCTCTGATCTCTGATGTATACCTGCACTGGCAGCAGAAACAGGCCGCACACAATATTCCAATTATAGAAAATGTGGTGCATGTGCAAATGTTGTTTTCAAATATTTAAATTTGACGTTGTTTCTGCTTGGTATCTAATAAAAAGAAAAGTACCCTTCACTGAATGTCTCTGTACTCATTCGTCTCAAATAACAATTAGTTTTCACATAGGTCTTAGGTCGTATCAGTTATCGGTGTAGGAATGAGAAGACGATGATATCAATGATGGAAATAATAACAAAATGTGGATTATATGAGACCATTCACAGAAATTATTCACAAATTAAAACAAAATAAAATAGTACAAAATGAACGGATTTCTGTTTAAGAGTACCAACACAAATAACATTGTTGAGACTGTAAAAATCCACTTTCCTAAACTATTTTAATAACATTCGCTATGACCTTACTTTACACGATGCATTATGTTGTAATAGAACCCGGAAGTAATAATTCTAGTCAACATGGGTATATATGATATGCCAAACGTCTGGACTCGTGTGTATGTATGATGTACCAAATGTCTAGACTCGTGTGTATGTATGATATACCAAATGTCTAGACTCGTGTGTATCTATGATGTACAAATGTACGGAATCGTGAAGAGAAATAGTTTTATAACAAATAGATACACAAAAACAACAAACTGCAAACACATTTACAAAGTGCCGTAATGGCTCCGACTGTTCCTCTCTCCTCGTTACTGCATACCCATAATAAGATGACCACTGCAGCTAGCCCCGTTACAGGAAGCATGTCCCATACAATTAATGTCAGCTCCTACACTGGTGAGTCTGAACACATACTGGTTTACATGGTGGTTTTTGCTAGTTTTAGGTACAACTTACTAGAATCAGGTTCGACAGCTTGCTCAGAATGCTACAGTAAGCTTTGTCTTGTGTCCTCAGGACCACTTATGTGAACACATTTTGTCCTCGCTGCATTGGCAGATGCTAAATATTGATTATCACGCGCCCTGATGTAACCGAAACGAGTTTGATCTGCCTAGAACAATACAGCAGCTGAACTCAATTGATAATTTTGACCATAACATGACATTCCTTGCGGCCCTGAGAATCAACTCCTTAGACAACCATCTGTCCTTTGAGTAGACTAATGTCTCAAATGTTATGTTTTCTGTCCTTTGAGTAGACTAATGTCTCAAATGTTATGTTTTCTGTCCTTTGAGTAGAGTAATATCTAAAATCATGTTTTCTGTCCTTTGAGTAGACTAATATCTAGAATCTTATGTTTTCTGTCCTTTGAGTAGAATAATATATCAAATCTTATGTTTTCTGTCCTTTGAGTAGAGTAATATCTAAAATCATGTTTTCTGTCCTTTGAGTAGACTAATATCTAGAATCTTATGTTTTCTGTCCTTTGAGTAGACTAATATATCAAATCTTATGTTTTCTGTCCTTTGAGTAGAGTAATATCTAAAATCATGTTTTCTGTCCTTTGAGTAGACTAATATCTAGAATCTTATGTTTTCTGTCCTTTGAGTAGACTAATATATCAAATCTTATGTTTTCTGTCCTTTGAGTAACATTAACATCAAATATTGTTTAGGAAGTCATGTGTAAGATATGATACATCGGGGGTGGGAGAGCAAAATACAGGTTAATACTGGTAACGCTTTACATACAATAGGAACTGGTCTTGAATATGAAGCAGTACATGCTGTGTTACAGATGCAACTATAAATACTTCATTGTTTACTATCTCTCTTTCTGCCAGTTTGGGAGAACTATTTCCATTTCTTGCTGCATTCGCTGTGTAATTGCGATGACGGAAATAGGTATTTGTTTTGTAGCTGATATCGTCCACATGACCAAATCGGAAGCCATGTCACGTGATATTTTATATAAATGTTATAGCCGTTCTCGACATTGCCACATCCTCGCTCAAAATGAAGTATAGAGAATCAATGCTTATCCCCACTCCATCACCAAATTATCGGATGTTTTTTAGACGGTTCTATAGGACCAAGGTTTGTACTTGGTCAATAATTTCATCATTTTGGATTGTTGAGATCCAACAAAAAAGATATACGCTCTCCACCGATGCTTGACCATCTTTTAAGCTTATGTGCGACTCGTTACCATGCGTGATGCTAATGGCATCGTAACAGAATACCCGTTGCATTATCCAAATGCTTTCCACTTGGGTATCGCCTAGCGTTAGGACAAAATGGAAGCAACACCACAGCTCAATTCTTTCCGTTATTTCATGGGAATGACAATTTGACATGTGCTCACTCAACACTGAAAGGTTCACTACCAGCGACTGAGACAACCTAGGAGCAGGAAATGTTTCACGTATGCGTAAGATGATCACCTCCCTGTACTGTATGGCAACTGTTGAGAATTGATTCACAACACCTAAGCTCACTACCAGATACATAATATGTACGAACATCCAGATGATAACGCAGTACACGAAGCAGGACTCACTTTTGGGTATAAACAGGGATGACACAACGGCGTCTGCTCTGACCTTCACTTTTCGTGTTGGATATAAGTTTGATAATGAAGATCTTACTTGGAGGAAAACATTATTGGTATTAATTTGATAACTATGTCACAATTGAAGCGCCTTGACTATGCAGATTACCTGGAGAGAGGCAGATAGAGCGGTCCAAACCTGTGCATGCTGTCAGGAGGTTGGCAATGACCTATGTACCGAGAGAAGTTATTGGGCTTTGATTAGATTTGATTGATTCAGTCAGCCCAGTTGTGTGATCATTCCAAGTCAAGATACAAGTAAAACACGTGTAAGCTCTAGTGTATGTATTACGTGTTTTCCTAATGAAATTTGACAAATCAGAGACTACATAAAAACATAATGATGTCACCATCTAAGTCAAGGTAGATAACTAAAGTAAGTAGCGTGTCCTATACAGAACGTGGCTTCTTACAGCCACCACCTATTTTGCTGTTCTAAGTTTCTTGCAAGTGTGAAGTACGGTAGGTTGCCATTACTTTCCGTACGTGCAGGAGCTATCCCCTGATAAAAAAAAAACAAGTCTGCCAAACTGGAAACGAGTAAGAATGGAACCCCATACGATGGTATTGTGAAAACCGAGCGAGTCTCACCCCATGGACAAGCAGCCTCCAAACTAACTGATAACTGCTATAATCAAAGAAGTTTTTTTGTTATTACATGAACTGTCTCCCTCCAATGAGATTTTCAAAATCCAAAGATTTCATTGAAAACGATTGAACAATCAGCTTTTTGAGCATTACAGTTCAGATTATGTTCAAAACTATTCAATAATATTACGTTTAGAATGCACAACGAAATGCAAGGTGCTGGAACACTATCAAACACGTATTAAGAAGTGCAGAGGAGAATTGATCTTTACTTCATACACTGAAAAACGTAATCCTTTGACAGAGACCAGCATGAGTAAGTAATAATGAGTCTGGAAAACATAGAAGAAAACACAACAGCACCGAGTAACACATACTGGGAGCATATCAACACAATATGATGTTACAGTATTTAGACTCATTTGCTTAGCATTTAGAACGAGCACTTTTTGTCAAACACATAGAGGGAAATCACGAATTATGTTTCGTCTCAGTGCCAACAAATAATATCATATAAACATATGTCACATCCCTACAAGATATGCAAGCGAGAAATAATGAAATACATTGTTGCTCCAAGTACAACTGATAATGTCTCCTCTCCCTATATTGCTTTACAAATTACCACACCGTGCACCGTCTCAACAGCGCAACAAAGTTTGAACAAGATACATTCGTATTGTAAACCAAGCTCATAGGCCACATGCTACCATAATTATTGTCACTAAAACGGTAATACTCGGGACGAGATAAAAAAAACAATTGACTCGTGATTAAAGAACACAACTGCTGTTGTCGTTGGATCTCCTCTACAGCAATGACAACACACCTTGTCTGCTGCTCTCATTGGATCTCCTCTACAACAAGGACAACACAGTCATGTCTTCTGCTCTCGTTGGATCTCCTCTACAACAATGACAACACAGCTTTCGTCATGCACTAGCTCTACACTGTCTGGACCCAGAGAAGGCTCTCGCTGGAAACTAGTATTCGTATTTACTCCTCCTGCATCGTCCCCATTAATTGTTACGGGGATCCGAGTCCTGGACACTGTTACAGCGGATGTGCAACTTGAGGCGAATCCTTTTGATCCACTGACAGTACATACGTTCTAACAGTGAAGTAGTGCTACTTACTCAAATTGCAGGCATTAGCTCAACGATTGATCACCGTCGCCTCTCCCTATTCGGTCATGTTTTTCGTCTTTCCCGGAAAGTCCCAGTCCATGAGATGCCACGACATGATATGGGAACGAGGAACGGAAAGAGGCCGGGCTCATCTAGGAGAAGCTATCTAGGTTTCCCTCGCACCACCTGACTAAAACAAATCGTCCCCTCCTCGATAGAACTGCATGTCTCCTAAAACACGGCACACCATCAGTCAACTCGACAGGCCAAGGTCGCCTAAGCGTTCTATTGATATACAGTTATTAACCGATCATTGTTAACAAATATACACATGAGTCACGACACGTTCATTGGTCAAACTTTTGGAAAAGAGGACATGGAAAACGTTGTGACAACGAGCAATATTGTGCTATAGACAAATCTGGACAGTCGATACAGGTTCTGACAGGCATGACAAGCTGAATGGTAAAACTTGCAACATCTTCAAAACTGGTATGATTACGTCATTGGTGATTGTGGAAGGAACTACAGCGCAGAGAAACGCGATACTTGCTGATGATGGTAATGTTAATGATAATATAATTATAGAAACAATCTATGGGAAGCGCTGTGGCAGGAACATAATGCATTTTCCAAAAATAACATAATAATGTTTGCCTAGAAATCTAGGGCCGTTTCGTTGATCGACCACTTCCTTGCTCAACTGCCGAGGCTTGTAGCCAAACATCGTTCCCTGACGAAAGAGAGACTGATATATGTCATAGTCATGTAGAACGGGGACGGCTCCTCCCACGCCTCCAGCCGGCCGGTGGGGAAATATGTGTTACACATAGCAGACGTGGACATTATCTGATGAGCCGGAACTTACTTGGCTAGTCCAACCACGTGACCAAACAGAGACAGGCGGCGAGCCAAAGTGTCCGAGATGGAGGGAAGATTCGTTTTTGCAGACACCTCAACATTACGACGAACCAGATCGAACCACTGGATACCGAAGATACGTCGCTGGTTGCGAATATGAAAGGCATCGAGTCTTGAGATGACCTGTATAAGTTGGGTTCACATTTCTGAACCACACAGGAAGACAGGAATCACACACGTCTGATGAATACGAATTTTGGATCCGAGAGAGAATCTGCCATTATTCCACACCCCGTGAAGATCGATCAAAGCAGAGACAGCAACCCCGATCCATCTTAACATGTCAGGCGCCCTGCACACATCGGAACAATAAACGATAGCATAGACATAACATCATTTTACAAATATGTTGAAAAATGTAATAACATCGTTAAGTGAATCTCTTAATAACAGAACGGATGTAAGGCAATTAGAAAACTTGAGAAGATGACCCAGATTTGGAAAAGAAACAAACAGCTGCAATTCTTCTTCTTCTTCTTACGCTGTCAGACGTCGACCTTTATTTTTTCGAAAAAAAACAGCGGTCATCCTGAGGCTGTCGACACTGCCGTAGAGCTTGTCTAGTGTTGCCACTGGTGATGGCCACATCTGCTCTCTGTGGTCCTCGTATGTCGGGCAGTTTTGCAACAAATGTTCAGCGGTCATTTTCCCGGTACCACACGGGCATTCGTCAGTGCCACCTATCTTCAATTTGTTGAATAGGTGGTACCTCGGTCTATTGTGGTCAGTGCGAAGTCTGAAGACCACGACCTGCTCTCTTCTGTTCAACTGGTAACAGGCATCGTTTTTTGTGTAGCCAGTATGTTCTGTTTCCCATTTGGTCATGTATCTAGCTCTAATAAGCCGTTTTGACTCTTCGTATGTCATACTGGCATCTGGTTGTGGTAGTATTGCACCTTCTTTTGCCAGTCTGTCTGCCTCCTCGTTGCCTTGGATGTTGCAGTGGGATGGAACCCACTGTTCCACTACCCTTTTTGGTGCGGACTGCTGGCATAGTTGACAGAGTACTGCTCTTAAATCATTAAGTTCAGTATTTTTATGGCTTTTTAGTGCTGTGACTACGGCCAGGGCATCTGTAAGAAGGACTTTACGGCTTTAATTCCTTTTACCTGTCACCATTTCTTCCACTGCCGCCCTCAGTGCCTCTGCCTCCGCTCTGAAATTGCTTGTGTATTTTCCAGTTGCCAATGACAGTGTTATTTTCCTGCCATTTGGTAGGCTCAGGAATGCCCCTGCCCCTTCGTTCTGTGTTGTGTTTGTTACAGAGCCGTCGGTGTATGCATGGGTCCATTCCATGCTTGGGTAGTTCTTCGTTATGTACCTCAGGGTTATATCTCTTCTTCCTTTTTCAGTCTGGCAGTTTTTGTTTCCAATACCTGGTATCTTTTTTACCACCTCTGGAAATATATGCTGCCTCCACCTTGGTTTTCGTACAGTAGGGATGGGCTTTGGTGTTATTAGTGCGTTCATAGGGTCTTCGTGCATCTTTGCTTTGGCTATCTCTGCAAAGTTTATCCGCTTTAGTTTCCCATTTCCAGAATTGTTTAGTCTCTGGTGCATTGGATGGTCAGTCAGTCTTCTGAGATTCTTTTCTTGCTGCTGGGCTCTGCAGTCTGTTCTGTCGGTCATGGATTGCAGTTTTGTAATCTTTTCAAGTTCTACAATTAACGTTGACTTCATGCCTCCTGTTATAACTCTCATGGCTTGGTTTTGGAGTTTGCTAATTGTATCAAAGTTCGCCTTTGCTGCAGTTGTCCATGCCGCAATGCCGTACTCGAGGACTGGCCTCACTCTTCCAGTGTACAGTTTCTTTAGTATACTTTCGTCTGCTCCCCAATTTGTGCCAGCAAGTTTCTTCTTGATTGCCATTCTTTCTCTGGCTCTAGGTATCTCTCGATCTGACTTTTCCATGTCATGCGCCGATCAAATGTGTCTCCCGGGTAGGTTGGGTTGTCGTTTGGCTGCAGGTATTTGCCGTTTATACTTATTTTGGTGTTTTGGGGTTTTTTTTGAAAGCGAGAGTATCGTACATGTTGTTTTTTCCTCGTTTATTTTAATCAGCCATGTGTTCGCCCACTCTTCCAACGATGTTAGGGCCTGCTGCATCCGATTACTTGCTATGGTGAGATTCTTTTCAGAGGTCCACATAGCCAGATCGTCTGCAAACATTGAGCTGTGGACTCTTCTTGGTATATTCTCTGTAATGTCATTTATATACACCAGGAAGAGTGTGGGTGACAGTACTCCCCCTTGGGGTACTCCCTGCTCAAGTGTCACCTTTTTGCTCATCTGCCCTTGTACTTGGACTCTGGCCGTTCTGTTTTTGAGGTAGTGGCTGATCCATTTGTACATTTTCCCACAAACTTCACTTCTTCTTAGCTTGCCTCCAAGTCCCTCTTTCCAGACTTTGTCAAATGCCTTTTCTAGGTCCACCCAAAGCGCTACTGTGTGTTTTTGCGCCTTGTAGGCATCTTCTATTTCCTGGGCTATGAGGATGACCTGATCCTCGGTGGATCTGTGCTGTCTAAAGCCTGCTTGCTGTGGAATTAGTATGTGTTTTTCTTCCAAATGCCACATCAGTCTGGTGTTTATCATACGTTCCATCAGTTTGCCTACGCAGCTCAGTAGGCTGATAGGCCTGTATCTATTTGGATCTGTTTTGTCTTTTCCTTTCTTTGGTACGAGCAGCAATTCGAACGATATGCTCCAATGGGAATCAGACGGAGAAATAATGATGACGAAGTTGAACAAAATGTTGATGAAGATGGTGATGATGAAGTTGTCAACTCGATATTTAAACGCTGTTTAGCAGTAATGTACGACTTGTGTAGATGCTTTACAGTAGACGTGTGTCCTCAGGTCAACACGACGCATGCACAGACATGACATTTAGTTACAGTAATCTAGACCATCAGTCGTTCATTTATTTCTTGTGATTCGCTCTTTGGTTTTAACAGTTTTGGTTTTTGCTTTACATGTTGGTGATCTCTGCGCATGCCACATATCATCTATATTGTGTTTGATGTCTGAAACAGGGAATATATAACTTATTGCAATGTAAAAGCAAGATAACGGGATTTTCCTTTGTTCGCATCAAGTACAGTTTCATCATAAGAGGTCCATATAAGGTCATTATAATCAAGACGATATGGCCGACCAAAACTCCACATGTACACACAAACACATACAGGTATGTTTGTATATGTACGATATGCATATATACATACATACATAAATTCATACATGCACACATATTCTTACATTCATACATACACACATACATACACACATACATACATAACCACACACATACATACATACGTACGTACGTACATACATACGTACGTACATTCATACATACATATATACATACATACTGACCCGCCCACCTGTATTCCGAGATTTCCAGTATATTCACTTTTATTCTATCCATTTTATTCTCAATCATGCGAAGTGCTTCGTGATATAACCTTTTTGTGTTTATTGTTCGGATTTTTTGTTCAGAGCAGTGCCGGTGATTTCTACTGTATTCCCGTTGAGGTTATGGCGGTCATCACTAATACTTGTACTTGTACTGGCATTGTCTTCATTCTTCCTTCACTTACTTGGTCTGAGTGGCATGGGGCTCACCATTATATCTTTGAGTTTTCTTATTTTTTGCTGTCATGTTTTTCTTAACAATGTGTAAACAGTAGTTTGCTATTGCTTTGTGTACGATTCTGACTATTATTAACCTTATATTCGTTGATTCATATTAATTCCGAATCCAGTCTGTTCCAGCTCCTGCCTTCCAAGCAGTTGTCAACTATATATATCATCATCATCATCATCATAAGGCAGAACGTCGCTCTCACTCATCACAGTCATTCGATAGGAATCTTGTTGAGCGGTCAGTCTACCCCAATGGATGAGGTCCACGGAAACAAAAGATAATGGATGGGGTCCACGGTGACAAAAGATATTGGATGGGGTCCACGGTAACAAAAGATATTGGATGGGGTCCACGGTAACAAAAGATATTTAAAGGTGGTCCACAGTAACGAAAGATATTAAAAGTTGGCCACGGTAACACACATGTTAGAAACCGCTACTCTGTTACTTCAATTACAACCAGCCTAGCTTAGAAATGTTGATAGTGTGAGGTCAAACAATGACTTGAAAAGTAAATGAAGTTAATATTAATAATAATTGTATTTAACACTGAAATGATTCAAACATCGTCTGTCTAGACCACAACTGCAATGTTGACGTTAGTGATTAAAAGTTTGCTAATTGTTTATTTCAATTGCTCAGCAAGCCTGGAAATAACGAATGGGCTAAACACAATTGGACAAGAAGAGATTATATACAATCTAAAACAAAATGTGCTGGGCATTTGTTTCTAACATGTCGGTAGTCAGACAGAAAGCAACGCACATAGTTGTTAAAAACTTGGATTGTTCCGGTTATTTATAGGATGGAGCGAGACACATGATGTGTTTGGTGTGAACATCTAAAAGATACGATTAATTTGAGTGACACTCTTCTGCTACGTTGCGGCCGGCACATTTAACAGTATACACTTGTTAATGACGACAATGTGGAAGCGTTGTTTTGACACGTCGCTTGTGTTTGAACATCGTAACGGGATTGACAATATTGCCAAGAGTCTGTAACACATAAACGATCTAAAGATACTAGAACACATTGCAACGGTCTAACGACAGCAAATGGTTTGTTGAATGGGAAGGGGCTTTAGGAAGAATTGAGACGAAAGAAGAGTTATAATTTTTAACAGACATTGTTGAAATAATATTTGTCAATTCATCTAAAGCTCAGTTTGAGGAATAGCGATAGTTTTCAATCGATAGGAAAAACGGATGCTGAAATCCCAATATGACCATATCGGTGTGCAGACTTCCACAGATTATGTTCTTGCACGTGGCTAACACCAAGATTCTTCTTTTTTTTTATATCCAAGAGAAATTCTAGGGAAAGTGAAATAAACATAAAACAGTTGAAAACACTGGAGCTAAGTTCACACGCAGCCTGACGGCGCGCCCACCTTCCTTTCAACTTGCTTACCTTTTTTCCTGTCGATACCCGTGTCAATAGCTCGTCGCACTAACAACGGTGAAATCAGGACATGGTGCTCACCACATCGCCAATATCCCCATGCCTGTCCTATGTTATACAAGGACCCACCTGCTCTAAAAGAAACCACCTGTCCAAACTCCCCGTCCCTTCTCACATGTCGTCATACGTAACCGTTGCTCAACTACACATCCTCAACACGCTTCGCTCCGCCAGCGTTAGAGAGGAGAATGGCCCATGAAAATGAGCAGGACAGATTACTCGGAACAGGTTAATTGCAAAGACTACGCTGATGACGTCGTCATACCGAGATACGATTCACAGGCCATCGTAGGTCCTCTAGAGGTACTGGATCAATCGGTTACCCACCTAGACTTGCACATTTCGTGGACGAAGAAGAAATCGAAAACCACGTCTGGGGTAGCTATGCGCTGAGCATCATCGTGAACGACAACCCTGTTGCAGCCACCGAGAACATCGTATAATTCGGCAACACAGTCTTCTAAAGCACGCAGCAGACACGACGTCACCCGTAGGTTGGGCTTTGCGGCTTCATCCATGCACTCGCTCCACAGAATCTGGTCCCAGCGAAGGCTTTCCCTGGAGACCAGGCTTCGTAGTTACTTCCCCTGCATTGTCCCCATTCTCCTATACTTCTCAGAGGCCTGGACAATTCTACAGCAGGACTTCCACCTGGACAATTCTACAGCAGGACTTCCACCTGGACAATTCTACAGCAGGACTTCCACCTGGACAATTCTACAGCAGGACTGGCAGCGTCTTGAGGACTTCCACCTGGACAATTCTACAGCAGGACTGGCAGCATCTTGAGGACTTCCACCTGTCCTCAAGAGGCCCATCCTCGCGATCGTCTGGCATGACATGATCTCAGACAGTAAAGTTAGTTACAAATTACATCAACCACAAATGTCCACCAACAGCCTGGACGCACGCCTATACGGATGGCTCAGCCAAAGATGCCATTGGAAACGGGGGAGGAGGCATCACTATAAAACTAAAAAGCAAAGTATACTCAGCAGAATTTGCCACTGTGAGACGCTGCAGCAACTTCAGTGCCGAAGTCAGTGCACTGAGACAAGCAGCTGAAACCCTTATAGACCATAAGGACTAGGCAGAAAACGAACCAGTCATTTTCACAGACACCCTCACAGTGTTAGTGGCGCTCAAGAACCAGCACAAAATGAACTCTGTGCTCTGGCAGACTCGCTCGAACGCCTGTCCAAGTGCTTCAAAGAAAAAGCACATTCCAGTGGATATATGCCCACTGCAACATTCCAAACAACGAGGAGGCAGATAGACTCGCCAGAGAGGGAGAAATGCTGCAGCAGAGTGATACAGAAATCACATTCAATGAGACAAAAGCATTAATCAGAACAACGTACAGTGCAAAATGGAAAAAAAAGACCATCCTGGCCACATAAAAAACGATGCCTACCTTCAACTCTCAAGGCGAAACCAAGTGAAAATTCTCCGGTCACGCACATATCACAACAGACTTAGATGATATCTGTACAACAAGTTCAAGATTGGCACTATGGACCTTTGTGCCTGCGGCACAGTCCCCACGAAGGCAGAACATATTTTACAGTCATGTCCACTGTATACCGACAAAATAAGTAGCATTTGACAACAGCCAGTGTCCTTCGACGAGAAGCTGCACGGAAGCGTGCAGAGCCTTGAGTCGACCGCTGCCTTCGTTAGAGTCATGGAAGTTAAGGTCTGAAGATGAACGAGGAAGAAGACAATGACGTAATTCGACGTAGTCTACGTGCAGGCATTGTATCCACGATTTATGGCCGTCGTCTCTCCATCTTCGGTCACATTGCTCGTCTTTCTCGGGATGTCCCAGCCCATAAGATGACGTGACAGGCTGTTGGGGCGAGTTACGAGAAGAAGCCATGCTCATCCTGGAGACGGCCTCATGACCGGCCTCCCAACACCTGGCTAAAACAGATCGCCACTTTCCCAACAGAACTGCAGGTCTCCTGGGGTGCGGCCATCAGACGTGATTATTGACACGTCATTTGACGCGACGGCCCTGGTCGCCTAAGCGTACTATTGACATGATTGATAGCTTTCAATTTCTGGTATGAGTTGATATTCGCTTTGATCGATACCTAGAGACCATTGCAAAACGATGTAAATGGTTGCAAAGAGTGGTCGCTGAACATCACCAACTGTCTGTTACTTATTGGATGCCTGGTCAACTTTCTATTGGGTAAAATAATGCTGCATGTAGCGTGTGCCAGTTTGTCTAGAACGGTCACAAATATGACATCCATATATCTAGTAAAGGTGATCGTTTTATTGAAGGATGGGTGGACGTTAAGTGTTGAACAACATTACCTACGTTATATTTGTTGTTAAATGAGTTTTGTTCTTCCTCGTAGGCTTGAGGAATTAAAGGTGGTGAGAATAAATCCGGCCAGTAAAGAGAGTTTAGCTAAAACTTTAAGTTCAACGATTTTTAAGAAATTTTGTGACAATATTGTATCTGCCTCGGTCTACATTGAAAATGAAAATATTCTCACATGTCTGAATAAATCAAGAAGCCAGTTGCCGATCAATTTGATCGTGATGAGGAGCCATATTACAAACGATATATTTTGTACATTAGTGTATGTGGCGCTATCGATCATTTCACTAACAGACACGATCAAACGTCTTGCTCATTAGGGCAAACTCGTGCTAATGACTGCCCAGATTTTGAAAATTATCTTATGGAAAATTACGACTTCCAAGATGTAAATTGTTGTGATCTTTCCCGTTTGCTGCCGCTGTAGGTTAATGATCGTCGAATTTGTTGTGATCTTTCCCGTTTGCTGCGGCTGTAGGTTAATGATCGTCGAATTTGTTGTGATCTTTCCCGTTTGCTGCCGCTGTAGGTTAATGATCGTCGAATTTGTTCTGATCTTTCCCGCTTTCTGCCGCTGTAGGTTAATGATCGTCGAATTTGTTGTGATCTTTCCCGCTTTCTGCCGCTGTAGGTTAATGATCGTCGAATTTGTTGTGATCTTTCCCGCTTTCTGCCGCTGTAGGTTAATGATCGTCGAATTTGTTGTGATCTTTCCCGCTTTCTGCCGCTGTAGGTTAATGATCGTCGAATTTGTTGTGATCTTTCCCGCTTTCTGCCGCTGTAGGTTGCGAGAAGACCACAGAGAATAACGAACGCTGAATGACCAATATAACAAATCAGACGATAGTAAATCTGAAAGCAGAAACATGTTGGATCAAACACAAAGATAGACACGCAGCTGTTCAAGGATGTAGAGAGGAGTCTCATCTTGAAGACTTTTTCGACTTTAATTCTCAGAGGGATACTTAAAATGTACGAACAATTTCTTAAAAACCTGAATCATACGTCCTTGACGGAAACTTGGACCGCCCAAGACGAGACCGGCAAAACTCGAAATTAGTGAGGCTGTTCAAGAAATTTTGGATGTTCGATTTTTGAAAAGTGCCGACACTCTGACCAAGTTTTGTGACGGACGTCATAAAGGTCCACATGGAGATTACGAAATATAAGGTAAGGATATTTATTGTTCCTTTGGCGAACTTTATCTTTCAGTGACATTCACATTATCTGATTATAGGAGATCGATTCCTCTCTGTACCTCATTTCTGTTTTTACATATAGTCAAATCATTGTTTAGTTTTTCTGTGGCCGTTCGAAATGTGTAGACATGTGTCCATGATCTGCTATAGTACTGTCTATTGAGCTCAGGTAGAACGTATATGGTTTGTTCTGTTGCTGGCTGCTCACTTTTTTTTCAATTATCGCTTCTATACCTAAGGAAAATAAATTGTTCATTCCTTCATTCCTGTACGATTCATCCGTAAACACGATATTGTTTTTAAGTTCATCTTAAACAATATTTTATAAGTGTTGATGTAGGTCTCATCGCGTCTCTGTTACCCACAATTACTTCCAGGACACTTCCCATCGTAACATGTTAACAATATTGAATATTGAAAATGATAATAAGTGTATTTTCTTCTAGCATGTGATTTAGATCGATCAATTGGACGAATAGACGATTTATAATCAAATATTAAGTAGAGACATTATTATTATTCGCATTATTATTATTAGTAGTAGTATTACTATTATTATTGAACTGCATCCCTGAGCGATTTGTTTTTGAGGATTACAATCAGAGAGAGAGAGAGAGAGAGAGAGAGAGAGAGAGAGAAAGAAAGATATATTAGTTTATGTAGTTTCATTATATACAGGCAATGATCTTGTTATCTGTATGTCCACAATATTCAACAATGTCTACAATTGGAAAACGTTTACTTAACATCTGTTGTTAATCTAAATGAGATAGGACAGCATGTTGTAGCAAAGTATATGTTCTATCATTGTGTTAGAAATTTAAACTAGTTAGGCCTATGAAGTATGAGACTAAAGATAGGCCTACAATAGGGTGCTATAGAGGATGTAGTCAAGGGGGTAATTTGGTGTCAGGGAAGTGTGAAATACATAGTAGAAAAGCAAACACTAAAATGATAAAGCAGAAGCAATAAGAGGAAAACCAACAACATTACAAACTAAAATGTTTTTATGCAAATGTGAGAAGCATAGTAAATAAAAGAGAAGAATTGGAACTGTATGTAGAAGAAGAAAAACCAGATATAATAGGGTTAACAGAATCATGGACATATGAGGAGATTGCAGATAGTGAACTTGAAATTGAAGGATATACAATGTTAAGGAAAGATAGGATAATTGGAGACAAGACTAAGGGAGGTGGCGTTTTATTATACTGTATAAATTCTGTTAATATAACGATCAAAGATTATTTATCATGTGGTAACAAAAATGAAAGTGTATGGGGAGAAATAGAAAGTGGGGGTGAAAAAACAGTGATTGGAGTGTGCTATAGATGTCCATCAAGTCAAAAAGAGGAAGATGAGGAGCTGATTAGTAGCATAGCAAAGGCAAGTAAAGGGAAATTATTATTAATGGGAGATTTCAACTATCCGGAAATAAAATGGGATATGGCAGAAGCACTTGTAGAGTCAAAACCTTTTGTTACGTGCATAACTGACAATTTTTTAATTCAACATGTAGAAGCAGCCACCAGAGGCAAAAACATACTCGACCTAGTTTTTACCACAGAGGAAAATATGATTGAAAACGTTACCGTTGGGGAACTGTTTGGCTCAAGTGACCATCAAATCATCCGTTGGGATCTTATTGCAGGGAAAGAAGTAAACATAAACACGCGAACATACGACTACTCTAAGACAGATGTTAAGAGGATGAAAGAGGCAGCGAACCACATAATCTGGAAAGATATTATTGTAGGAACAGATGTTGAACAGGAGTGGGAAAGTTTTAAAACAGTTCTAGAAACGCTAAAAGAGGAATGTGTTCCATGTAGGGAGGTAAACCCCAAGCGTAAAAAGTGGATAACTAGATTTGTAGTGAAATGTAGAAGAGCAAAAAATAAAGCATGGCAAAAATATATAGAGGCAGGTAAATCAAAAGAAACATATGTAAAATATTTGGACAAGCAGAACATATCTCAGAAAGCGAATAAAACAGCAAAAATAGACTTTGAAAAAAAACTTGCTCAGAGGATCAAGACTGACAGTAAAAGCTTCTTTTCTTATGTAAGAAATAAACAAAGAACGAAAGACAAAGTAGGCCCTCTCATAGACAGTACAGGGAAAATAATAAGTGAGAATAGGGAGGCTGCTAATCTGCTTAATCAGTACTTTGGCACAGTCTTCACAAAGGAGGACTGCTCCGAGATCCCAGAGCCTATAGATATTTTTCAAAGAGACATGGATACAGCGGGATTAAGATCAATCTGTATTACAAAGGAAATGGTTTTTAAAAAATTGGAGGGGTTGAAAGTGAATAAATGTCCAGGTCAAGATGGTATTCACCCAAAATTGCTGTATGAAATTAGAAACCAACTAGCAAAACCATTGTCTATATTATGTTCTCAATCACTTACAAAAGGGATTGTTCCACGGGATTGGAAAGATGCAGGAGTGATCCCCTTATTCAAAAAAGGCAAAAAATCAGATCCGGCAAATTATAGACCGGTGAGTTTAACGAGCATAGTCTGTAAATTGTTAGAGTCAATAATCAAAAAAAACATTGTAATGCATTTAGAAAAATTTAATCTAATTAGAAATAGTCAGCATGGGTTTACTAGAGGGAGATCATGCTTAACAAATCTATTAGAATTCATGGAGGAGGTTACTAAAATCATAGATAAAGGGGAGCCAGTGGATGTTATTTATCTAGACTTTGCAAAGGCCTTTGATAGAGTACCTCATCAAAGATTATTTCGAAAGTTAAAATCACATGGAATAGGTGGCGAAGTTGCCAAATGGATTGAAAATTGGTTAACAGGAAGAATGCAGAGGGTGGGCATAAATAAGGAGTACTCTGAGTGGAGTGAAGTGAAAAGTGGTGTGCCACAGGGCTCGATTTTGGGACCAATTTTGTTCTTGATATATATAAATGATTTGGACATTGATATGAGATCCATGATTGCAAAATTTGCTGATGACACAAAACTATGCAGTAGTGTCTCATCTAAAGCGGAAGTGGGTATATTGATGTCGGATTTAGATACAATTCGAGAATGGTCTGTAAGCTGGCAAATGGAGTTTAATGTAGATAAATGTACAGTCATCCACATGGGTAGATCCAATATGGAACATAAATACAGAATGGGAGAAAACAATATTAGAAAGATAGATAAGGAAAGGGACCTAGGGGTTATAATAGATCATACAGGAAAGGTGAGTGAGCAAGTTAAGGTAGCAGTGAAAAAGGCAAATGCAATGTTAGGTATGATAAAAAGAAATATTAAACATAGGAGCAAGGAAGTGATCGTCAAACTGTATAAAGCTTTAGTTAGACCTAGATTGGAGTACTGTGTACAGGTGTGGAGTCCTTATCATAGAGGGGACATAAACATGCTAGAAAGAATACAAAAAAGAGCGACAAAGATGATAGTTGGATTCCAGAATTACAGTTATGAGGAACGACTCAGAAAAACAGGTCTACAGTGTCTCGAAGAGAGAAGAATTCGTGGTGACTTAATACAGGTTTATAAGATGATCAGAGGAATCGATAAATTAGACTATAACAAGTTTTTTAAAATACAGCCACCTACAATAACACGAGGGCATAGCTACAAGCTGATTAAAGAGAGGTCCAGGTTAGATATTAGGAAATATTTTTTTAGTCAGAGAGTGGTGTCTGCTTGGAATGCATTGCCAGGGGAGGTGGTGGAGGCAGGGACAGTTAATGCGTTTAAGAATAAACTGGATGCGCATAGATTTTAGAGCAAGGTGATGTAAATGTAACTGGTTGTATACAGACTCTGCAGGGTCTTCTAAACCAGTATAAAGACGTTAAGTTAAGTTAAGTTAAGTGAATAAAGATGAAAACACAATACATTGAAAATAGCAATACAATTGTTTACACGGTGCAGTTTGAATAAGTACTCCACATCTGGAATTCACACTACTAATTTACTTTCATTATATATCCATGTTTACACATTCTAGGAAAGTACGATCAGTTGTTAAGTTGGTTGGTTGGTTGCTAATGGCCACAATGTGTTGGTAACCTTTTTTGTGCGCCCTGAAAAGGATTAAACTTGTGGCAGGATATAGTAGCTTTCTTGACATTTCGATGAATTTGACCGGGTCCTCCAGGTGGTTGTACAATGCTTGGCTTCATCTGCGTGTCACTCACTACTACGGGGATGACAAAGAAGCTCACATTTTTAGCCAGACTGTTGTTCTTGACAAGAACCCGTTTCCAGAACGACCAACGAGGAGGTCTGGTGAGGGTCTTGGTCAGTATATTTCTCCTGACCCTGGCTACCATTGTCTAATCAGTGTGTTAGCCTCATTGTCCCAGTTGTAAAGTACAAATATAATGTTATTCTTCTTCTTCTTTGCGTTTAGGATCTTTGAGTTATGCTATATCTGCAGGCCAGACGCCATGATGAAGTGTGTAGACTTCACCAGGTCGGAGCGGCTGCCCCACAGCTTTTATCTCAGCTCCTTATTCTCTGGTCAGGTCTGGCAACTCATTTACCTGTAGATTGGGCATTTCGGTAGAATATTTTCAAGGTTCTTGTCTACTGTTCCACATGGGTACTCATCGGTGTGTGAGATATTCAGTCGGTATAGATGTTCCAGTAGCCTGCATTGTCAAGTTCTTGGGCGAAAAAAGGTAGTTTGTTGATTTCTTTTGAGTTGGTGAATTGTGTATGGGTTACTGTTATGTTTCTGTTTTTTCTCTAGTGGTATATATATATACTGATTTCTGATGATGCTCTTTGTCTCTCTGCAAGGTACTGTATGATTAAATTGCATCTCTTTGCTGCAAGAAACGCACCTCAACAACAACCACATATTCTCAATCAGAGGATGCTAGACCTTCCGACTTCATAGAGAAGGTCACAAAGAAGGGGTTCTGATACTGACACGTAACTGCATACCAAGTATCTGTAAATCACACCGGACAAGAAGAAATTGTAGGAGTCGTCATAATGACACACAAAACAAAAATCCGCATATTCAACCTGTAAGGCCCACCCAACAAAGATCTGTCACTCTCGAGTATGGAAATCAAGGACTCCACCTGCCTAGTGGTTGGAGACTTCAACAGTCACTCGGAGAGATGGGGATATTCAGACACAGACATCAGAGGGGATGAAGTAGAAGACTATGAGATAGACACACATCTCTATCTCATCAATAGGCCGGACGACAGCCCTAGCTTCTATTCTAGAACATGGCATACCACCTCCACTCCAGACTTGGCCTTCTCCACGGGGGATATTCACCACAAAATAGATCGTCAGGTGCTCGACCAATTGGCTGGTAGCGACCACCGGCTAATTAGGCTAGATATTGATATGGAAGTAGGCCCCCAGGAAATAAACCCGCTGCCACGTTGGAACTACAGTCGAGCCGACTGGGACAGAGTTGCAATGCTGACAGATGGACTGTGTGCAAATATCAACACACGAAAAAACAATATGAAACCTATCGTGTAAAGCCTAAGGAAAGCAATACTACAAGCAGCCACCGAGACCATCCCAAAAGGGGCAAGGAAAAACTAAAAGCATCATGAACTGCAGAAAGCTAAGGATGAAGTCTCAAATGGTAGGAACATGGCAGAGAGAGAGAGCAATCTATGGAAGCAAATATCGCTCTCAAGGGCATCACTGCGAAATACAAAAGAACACTGAACGAAATAACAAGAGACATTTGGAAAAAAAACCAAACAGAAAGCCTCAATCTAGATAAAGAAGGGAACAAACTAAGGAATTTAATCAAAGCCATGAATGACGAAACACCATAAAATAAACAAATTACCATCAAGCAGGGTGACAACATGCTTACCGGAAAAAAAGCAGCAAACGTCTTTATAGAACAATTTGCCAGAGAAGACCACATTGATGTCCCTACAAACAAGCATACAGACATTAGTGAAGAACAAAAGAGCCACGACAACATCAAGATGGCACCAGAGGAGCACATGATGGCAAAACTAACGATGGACGAAATGAATGAGGCCATGAGCACTTTAAAGAAAAAGAAATCGCCCGGAAAAGATGGGGTAACAAATAAAATCCTGATGGGGTTGGGCCAAACATCAAAGAGGAAGTTACTGTCAGTCCTGAACCGAAGCTGGAAATGGGGAATTGTACCGCAGGCATGGAAAGATGCTGTACTTATACCAGTACCAAAGAAAGAAAAAGATAGAACAGATTCTAATTGATACAGGTCTATCAGTCTACTGAGCTGTATAGATAAACTGATGGAGCGTATGATAAACACCAGACTGATGTGGCACCTGGAATAAAAACACATATTAATTCCACAGCATGCCTGTAACAAACACTACATAGAACGGAGGGGCAGGAGCATTCCTGAACCTACCAAATGGCAGAAAAATAACACTGTCATTCGCTACTGGTAAGTACACAAGCAATTTCAGAGCGGAGGCAGAGGCACTGAGGGCGGCAGTGGAAGAAATGGTAACACAAAGTGAAAATGAGAGCCATATAGTCCTGCTGACAGATGCTCTCGCCGTAGTCACAGCGCTAAAAAGCCAGAAAAACACTGAGCTTAATGACTTAAGAGCAGCACTCTGCAAACTGTGCCAGCAGTCCGCACCAAAAAGGGTAGTGGTACAGTGGGTTCCGTCACACTGCAACATCCAAGGCAACGAGGAGGCAGACAGACTGGCAAAAGAAGGTGCAAGGCTACCACAAACAGATACCAGTATGACGTACGAAGAGTCAAAACGGCTTATCAAAGCCAGGTACATGACCAAATGGGAAACCGAACATACTGGTTACACCAAAAACGATGCCTATTACCAGTTGAACCGAAGAGAGCAGGTCGTTGTCTTCAGACTTCGCACTGGCCACAACAGACTGAGGTACCACCTATTCAACAAATTGAAGATAGGGTGTACCGACGAATGCCCGTGCGGTACTGGTAAAATGACCACTGAACATCTGCTGCAGAACTGCCCGACATACGAGGATCAGAGAGAGCAGATGTGGCCATTGCCAGTGGAACTGCAAGACAAGCTCTATGGTAGTGGCGAGAGTCTCAGGATGACCGCCGCTTTTTTCGAAAAAATAATGGTTACTGTCTGACTGTGTACACAGGAGAAGAAGAAGAATTCCACAGCATGCAGGATTTAGATAACACAGATCCACTGAGGGTCAGATCGCTCTTATAGCACAGGAAATAGAGGATGCTTACCAAGAGAAACAGCATACAGTAGCGGTTTGGGTGAATCTAGAGAAGGTATTTGACAAGGTGTGGAAAGAGGAACTTAAAGTCAATCTACGAAGAAGTGAAGTATCTGGAAAAATGTACAGATGGATCAGCCACTACCTCGAAAACAGAACAGCCAGAATTCAAATACAAGGGCAGATGAGCAAAAAGGTGACACTCGAGCAGGGAGTACCCCAAGGGGGAGTACTTTCACCCACACTCTTCCTGGTGTATATGAATAATATAACAGAGAATATACCAAGAAGAGTCCATAGCTCAATGTTCGCAGACGATCTGGCTATGTGGACCTCTGAAAAGAATCTCACCATAGCAAACAATCAGATGCAGCAGGCCCTAACATCGTTGGAGGAGTGGGCGAAATCATGGCTGGTCAAAATAAATGAAGAAAAAACAACATGTACCATATTTTCGCTTTCCAATAAACCACAGAACACCAAAATAAGTCCTAACAGTATATATCTAGGCCAAACGACAACCCAAACTACTTGGGCGTCACATTTGATCGGCGCATGACATGAAAAAGTCAGATCGAGAGAAACCGAATGAGAGCCAGACAAAGAATGGCAATCATGATGAAACTTGCTGGCACAAGCTGGGGAGCAGACGATAGAATACTTAAGAAACTGTACACTGGAAGAGTGAGATCGGTTCTCGAGTATGGCATTGCGGTATGGGCAACAGCAGCAAAGGCGAACTTTGATAAAATTAGCAAACTTCAATTCCAAGCCATAACAGTTACAAAAGGCCAATTGTAGAACTTGAAAAGATTACAAATATGCAATCCATGACCGACAGAAGAGACTGCAGTGCCTAGCAGCAAGTAGAGAAACTCAGAAGACTGACAGGCCATCCCGTGCATCAGAGACTTAATAGATTTGGAAAAAGCGAAATTAAAGCGGAGAAACTTTGCAGAAATAGCCAAAGCAAAGATGAGCGAAGACCCTATGAACACCATAACAACACCAAAGCCAATCCCTACTGTACGCAAACCCACATGGAAGCAGCATATCATTCCGGAGGTTGTAGAAAATATACCAGGTATTGGAAACAGGAACAGCCAGAAGGAAAAAGAAAGAAGAGACATAACCCTGAGGCACATAGCGAAAAACTACCCAAGCATGGACTGGACCCAGCATACACCGACGGTTCTGTAACAAACACAACACAGAATGGAGGGGCATGGGCATTCCTGAGCCTAACAAAGGGTAGAAAAATAACACTGTCAGTGGCAACTGGAAAATTCTCAAGCAATTTCAGAGCAGAGGCACTGAAGGCTGCAGTAAAAGCAATGCTGACCGGCGAAAGCAATGAAAGCCAGATAGTCCTGTTTATAGATGCCCTGACCGTGGTTACAGCACTAAAAAGTCAAAAAAATACTGAACGTAATGATTTAAGAGCAGTACTCTGTCAACTATTCCAGCAGTCCGCACCAAAAAGGGTAGTGGTACAATGGGTTCCATCCCACTGTAACATCCAAGGCAACGAGGAGGCAGACAGACGCAAAAGAAGGTGCAAGACTACCACAACCAGATTCTAGTACGACCTACGAAGAGTCCTAAAGGTTTATTAGGGATACATGGCCAAATGGGAAACAGAACTTACTGGCTACACAAACAAATGATGCCTACTACCAGTTGAACAGAAGAGAGCAGGTCGTGGTCTTCAGACTCCGCACAGGCCACAGCAGACTGAGGTACCATCTATTCAATAAACTGAAGATAGGTGGCACTGACGAATACATCTGTGGTACAGGGAAAATGACTGCTAAACATCTACTGTAAAATTGCCCGACAAACGAGGACCAGATAAAGCACATGTGGTCATCACAAGTGTCAACACTAGACAAGCTCTATGGCAGTGTCGACAGCCTCAGGATGACAGCTGCTTTCTTCGAACAAATTCAAGTTGACGTCTGACAGGGTACGAAGAAGAAGATTTGATACATTTTTATTGTTTTCTGAACGAATTCAAACATCAGAAACAAAATGAACACAAATGGCTTTTTAAACAATTAAAAAAAAAATGATTTGAAATAAATCAAAACCCTAATTGTTTTTGTTCGATCACTTCAACTCCGTTCAGCTTCAAAATGGGATAACGACGTTATTCTGGGACAAATTATATTGTGTCGGTTGTTGTAAATATGTGTTTTGTCATTTATGTTGCACGATCAATCCATGCATTACTTGTCCTTTCTCGTATATTGTAACCTATTTGTTTTGTGCTATATGTGTCTAGTGATAGTTGGTCACGTGACTTTCTTATGAGATGACTCGTCATCATCATGCAGCATGTTCTTGATAGAACGTCGCTCTCATCGCATCCATTCGATAGGAATCTCGATCAATAGTGAGTCTACCTACCAGCTTGTGTTCTATGTTCATGTTTAGGTTGTCCTTGATATCTTGTGTTTATCTACGCCTTGGTCGGCCTCTGCCTCGTTTTCTTGGAACAATGCTCTCCAGAACAGCATTTTCTAGTCCGTCATGGCACTTGATGTGGCCGAAACTTATCAGTTTATGAGACTTTACGGGGTTTATAAGGCTGTTCTCTTCGACACTCAGATCGTCCAGGGTAGCTTCATATATTTGTTTTTTACCCAGCGTATTTTTAGCATTCTTCTGTATCTTTCTGTCTCATGTTTCTTAATATTTGAATGATGGCTGAAACATTTTATTTGTTGGCAAGGCGAACTTCTGACAGTATTTCTAAGATCAGTATTTCCTATGGCGTGTAACATATATACACCATTGGCTATTCTTGAACATGCCAGTTCACATTTCATATTTATCTCATGTGCTATAGATAATGATGGATTCTGATACTGGGAGTAAAGAGTTGGTATACATATACAGTTCATAAATTGCTTCCCACTTGATATTTGGGTGTATCAGTAGTGACGACAGCAGATAAGACAGCGCAGAGGATTGCTGGCATATAGTTCTGAATTCTCTATTAAGCCTCCATCTTCCGTAAAATGATTCTCATATAATCGATCTTTGTGGGACTGTTTCACGAACTTCATTACGTTTAGATATGCCTTAGGAAGATTGGGTGTTCGAACAATCTTCCTAGTTTCCATTTGAGATTTTAGCTTGGTTCGTGACTGTCTCTATTTATTATTGTAAATGTTTAATATTAATGGTGAAAACACCCATGTTTGTCGTAATCGTCCTTCAGGTGTTGTCTCAAAAGACTCAGTAACTCCAACACGTGATCATATTTGCATCCACGTGGGACAGTCTTCTCATATTATCTAACCGTTGTCATTTATTGTATACTTCACAAACATGGCATTTACTTTTATTCGTACAAACTTTATCAATATCTTTTTCCGGATTAACAAATGTCATGTTTAGATGTCTTTATTAACAATGTTGTCGGTCGATAACGTACTCAATTGAATGCGACATATTTATAAAACCAAATTAAACTTTTATCATTTGAGGCTCCATAGCCGGATATAGTATGTGTACAGTTCTGATGACATCCATTGTTCCTGTACGACTATTTGTGTACAATCATTTTTTAGTACAATGGTTTATTTCCGGGTTGATTTTATTGATGCATGTCGTCTATTGTCTGGATTCAAGCCGTAACACAACAAAATGTATAATTATTTCTGATTTATTCTAAAACAACATTTTGTGACTGTCTTGTGACCTCACATGTAGAAAAAGATGGTTATTTGTATTTAATGAATGTAGAGACGTTTTTCTTGCTGTAGCCCTCTGAACCTTGCCAGGTGAGAGGATTTAGTATACATGTTCAAACTGCTCAGCTAAAATGTTTGCTTTAATTATTTCATTATTGCTACATAAATAGTTTGCAACACAATAAGCAAATGCCAACAGGATGTATTCCTTCCAAATTCAATGTCAGTTCTGCAAGCCCCCAACAATGATAAACTGGCTTTAAAAAAGCCTTTTCCGAACTAAAAGCCAAAAGAACGGTTTTGCTAAAGTGGGTGCCATCAAACTGTAGTAAATCATGAAATGAGACAAAAGACATGTTGACAAAGGATGGGGCAACACAAGAAGAAAACGAACAAACTATTACTGTCTTGATCGAGCAGAACACGTGATCCTGTTCCGCTTAAGAATGGGACATAACAGATAGACTAACAACTTAAACCGGCAAAAATTGGCTCCATCCAAAATGTGTATATGCTGGTATACAGCATAGATACCCGAACATGTCCCACAAGGCTGTTATATGTTTAGCTAATTGCTTACAGAATAATCAATGTCAGAGGGTATGGGTCAAATTGTGAGCCCAACATCTAGCTCGCCTTGAGCATTTTTCTACCTGCATAATTTGATTTGTGGCCACTATGATGAGGTCCCAAGCTGCTGGTGTGAGGGTATTGGGAGCGGTGACACAGATATTCAGAACGTGCATTAGAGTTGTTCCAGGTGGCACGTAAGATAAGCTGCTGGTGTGAGTGTATTGTGAGCGGTGACACAGATATTCAGAACGTGCATTAGAGTTGTTCCAGGTGGCACGTAAGATAAGCTGCTGGTGTGAGGGTATTGGGAGCGGTGACACAGATATTCAGAACGTGCATTAGAGTTGTTCCAGGTGGCACGTAAGATAAGCTGCTGGTGTGAGGGTATTGGGAGCGGTGACACAGATATTCAGAACGTGCATTAGAGTTGTTCCAGGTGGCACGTAAGATAAGCTGCTGGTGTGAGGGTATTGTGAGCGGTGACACAGATATTCAGAACGTGCATTAGAGTTGTTCCAGGTGGCACGTAAGATAAGCTGCTGGTGTGAGGGTATTGGGAGCGGTGACACAGATATTCAGAACGTGCATTAGAGTTGTTCCAGGTGGCACGTAAGATAAGCTGCTGGTGTGAGTGTATTGTGAGCGGTGACACAGATATTCAGAAAGTGCATTAGAGGTTTTCCATGTGGCACGTAAGATATCACGCGCATTGCCATTTCTGGTTTTTTGTTTAAAGTTAGCAAACTTCGCAGTATCCTGTGTTGTGGAGACTTGGTCATGTCGTTTGAGAGGTGGAGTAGTCAGGTTCATTATTGTCCCAGGCCTCTTGTCGCTGACTGACTCAGGTAATCATCACACTAATTACTTTAAAGTCACTTTATGTAAGACGTGGCGTTTTCAAGTACATTTATCAAAAAAATACGTCGAATAATTGATATGTGACATTATGTAATAGTAAATTTAACATTACTTTTAAAGTGTGTTTTTTTGAAGTATGAATACTTAAGTTACATGTTGTCCTTACACTGGTTTAGAAGACTCCACAGTCTGAATACAACCAGTTTCTTTTACTTCACTTGAACTAACAATAACATAATATTTCGTAATATCTAATCTAGACCTTTCTTCAATTAATTTGTAATTATACACTGTTGTTCTAGTAGAAGGCTGTATTTTGAAGAAAAATAATTGAAACAGTCTAATTTATTATTTCCCTTGCCTCTTGCTGGTTATAAATCACTCTAATTCTTTTATTTTCCAAATACTAGAGGCCGGTTTTTCTGAGGCTTATCTCATAACTATAATTCCGTAATCTCACTTTGAGTGTTGTCGCTCTTCTCTGTATCCTTTCCAGCATATTTATAGTATGTGCATCATTTCTTTAAATACAATTTCCGTGATAGTGTATTTTCTTTGAACCTATTAAAACATTCAAAAACAAAAATAAAGATGATCAATGAGGCGTGCAATGAATGTTTGCAGTGATATCGTATAAACCTATTTAATTAATTCGCAGTCCTAGACCGTATATAGGATTTGAAAGTAGCTTTAGGAGGTACTGGGTGAGCTATGTTCAACGTATCTCCAGGACTAACTAAGCCTGGGTATGTGCGTCATAATTTAGAATGTGTGAATAAGTTGTGTCGAGACTTATAATATCTGGGTAGGTGAGGTCTGGGTTTATCAGATCTGGGTAGGTGAGGTCTGGACTTATAATATCTGGGTAGGTGAGGTCTGGGTTTATAAGATCTGGGTAGGTGAGGTCTGGACTTATAATATCTGGGTAGGTGAGGTCTGGGTTTATAAGATCTGGGTAGGTGAGGTTGGAACATAATATCTGGGTAGGTGGCGTCCAGACTTATAATATCTGGGTAGGTGGGGTCTGGACATAAGATCTGGGTAAGTGAGGTTCGAACATAATATCTGGGTAGGTGGCGTCCAGACTTATAATATCTGGGTAGGTTTGGTCTGGACATAAGATCTGAGTAAGTGAGGTTCGAACATAATATTTGGGTAGGTGGCGTCCAGACTTATACTATCTGGATAGGTGGCGTCCAGACTTAGAATATCTAGATAGGTGGGATTTTGATGTGTTTGGTGTAAGAAGGTGGTCTCCGTATATTTGTCTGGGAAAATGGCGCATTTATTGAGAAAATAATTATTTTTGAATTTTGAAAATGTTGCGCTTGCATCGGATATCACTCGTTATTTTATATTTGCACATATAGGCCTAACTTGTGTTAAGTCAACTGCGATGTTCCGAATAGACGATACGGGGACTAGACCAAACGTCAAGACGACCGCTGAATAGCATTACCAGATAAGTTATGTTCTGGACTACCATGAGAAAGAGGAAAGGGGCAACAAAGGCATACGAAGCAGAGAGCGTGTGTCTCTTAAATAAATCAAGACAGTTCAGTTCAATTCCGTTCAAGTGCCATCTTCTCATCGAATGTCGGCTGCAATGGACCTCTTCTGCAATGTTGCTAACTTGCAGACGTTTTCCAGTTCATCTTATGATATACACCACCCACTGATAACGTTGTCTGCCTGTTGAAAGATGGCCTAACACCACCCGTTGTCTGCCTGTTAAAAGATGGCCTAACACCACCCGTTGTCTGCCTGTTGAAAGATGGCCTTACACCGCCCACTGATAACGTTGTCTGCCTGATGAAAGATGGCCTAACACCACCCGTTGTCTGTCTGTTGAAAGATGGCCTAACACCACCCACTTGTAAAGTTGTCTGCCTGTTGAAAGATGGCCTTAAACCACCCACTGATAACGTTGTCTGCCTGTTGAAAGATAGCCTTTCACCATCCATTTATTACGTTGTCTGCCTGTTGAAAGATGGCCTAATACCACCCGTTGTCTGCCTGTTGGAAGATGGCCTTAAACCACCCACTGATAACGTTGTCTGCCTATTGACAGATGGCCTTTCAGCATCCACTTATTACGTTGTCTACCTGTTGAAAGATGGCCTTACACCACCCGTTGTCTGCCTGTTGAAAGACGGCCTAAAACCACCCGTTGTCTGCCTGTTGAAAGACGGCCTAAAACCACCCACTGATAACGTTTTCTGCCTGTTGAAAGATGGCCTAACACCACCCACTAATAACGTTGTCTACCTGTTGAAAGATGGCCTTACACCACCCACTGATAACGTTGTTTATCTGTTGAAAAATGATGGCCTTACACAACCCACTGATAAAGTTGTCTACCTATTAAAAGATGGACTTACACCATCCACTGATAACGTTGTCTACCAGCTGAAAGATGGCCTAACACCACCCACTAATAACGTTGTCTACCTGTTGAAAGATGGCCTTACACAACCCACTGATAACGTTGTCTACCTGTTGAAAGATGGCCTTACACCACCCGTTGTCTGCCTGTTGAAAGACGGCCTAAAACCACCCGTTGTCTGCCTGTTGAAAGACGGCCTAAAACCACCCACTGATAACGTTTTCTGCCTGTTGAAAGATGGCCTAACACCACCCACTAATAACGTTGTCTACCTGTTGAAAGATGGCCTTACACCACCCACTGATAACGTTGTTTATCTGTTGAAAAATGATGGCCTTACACAACCCACTGATAAAGTTGTCTACCTATTAAAAGATGGACTTACACCATCCACTGATAACGTTGTCTACCAGCTGAAAGATGGCCTAACACCACCCACTAATAACGTTGTCTACCTGTTGAAAGATGGCCTTACACAACCCACTGATAACGTTGTCTACCTATTAAAAGATGGACTTACACCATCCACTGATAACGTTGTCTACCAGCTGAAAGATGGCCTTACACTACCCACTGATAACGTTGTCTACCTGTTGAAAGATGGCGTTACACTACCCACTGATAACGTTGTCTGCCTGTTGAAAGATGGCATAACATCACCCACTTATAACGTTGTCTGCCTGTTGAAAGATGGCATAACATCACCCACTGATAACGTTGTCTACCAGCTGAAAGATGGCCTTAAACCACCCTCTGATAACGTTGTCTACCTGTTGAAAGATGGCCTTACACTACCCACTGATAACGTTGTCTGCCTGTTGAAAGATGGCATAACATCACCCACTTATAACGTTGTCTGCCTGTTGAAAGATGGCATAACATCACCCACTGATAACGTTGTCTACCAGCTGAAAGATGGCCTTAAACCACCCTCTGATAACGTTGTCTGCCTGTTGAAAGATTTCCTTACACCACCCACTGATAACGTTGTCTACCAGCTGAAAGATGGCCTTAAACCACCTGTTGTCTGCCTGTTGACATACGGCCTTACACCACCCGTTGTCTGCCTGTTGAAAGACGGCCTAAAACTACCCGTTGTCTGCCTGTTGAAAGATGGCCTTACACCACCCACTGATAACGTTGTCTACCAGCTGAAAGATGGCCTTAAACCACCCACTGATAACGTTGTCTACCTGTTGAAAGATGGCCTTACACTACCCACTGATAACGTTGTCTACCTGTTGAAAGATGGCCTTACACTAACCTCTGATAACGTTGCCTGCCTGTTGCAAAATGGCCTTACACCACCCACTGATAACGTTGTCTACCTGTTGAAAGACGGCGTTTCACCACCCGTTGTCTGCCTGTTGAAAGATGGCATTACACCACCCACTGATAACGTTGTCTGCCTGTTGAAAGACGGCCTTACACCACCCACTGATAACGTTGTTTACCTGTTGAAAGACGGCCTTACACCACCCACTGATAACGTTGTTTACCTGTTGAAAGACGGCCTTATACCACCCACTGATAACGTTGTCTACCTGTTGAAAGACGGCCTTATACCACCCACTGATAACGTTGCCTGCCTGTTGAAAGACGGCCTAACACCACCCGTTATCTACCTGTTGAAATACGGCCTAATACCAACCACTTAAAAGGTTGTCTGTCTGTTCAAAGACGGCCTAATACCCTACACTCTGGTATCGTCTTCAAAATGGAGGTAATTTTTTATGTATGGCCAAAATAACGTAACTGTTTAACCTTGATTTCCTATCAGAAATCCCCCCACGCCCCTCTTTTTCAATACCTCAGCATCTGTTTTCTTTTCTTTCCAGGAAATGCGACCCGATCTTTTATATACCCACATTTTGGAGGCTTCAATACTCTTGTCCATCTTGTTATTCAGTATCCATGCGTCTGCGCTATAAAGTAGCCACGAGAATATGTAGCATCTGAAAATGTTCATTTTAAATTTATGATTTTTCTGTTTGGGAGTCATAATGTGTAGTATGCCGCTAAACAGTCTTGCCAATACGTATTGCCATTATGATATTTTTTTCACAACAGACAGACAAGACAGACAGACAAGACAGACGTGTTACAGTTGACCCAGAACAGCAGGACGGGGTGAAGATGCAACCTTCACGGAGGTGCAACAGTGGGGGTTTTGGAAAACGAATGGGAGGGAGAGAGAGTTGACCTTGATTTGTTATCATTTTGAGCATGTGCGCAATATTATGTCTGCCAACTGGTGTATTTAAATATCATGTACACACGTACACACTTAAAATAGACATATCTAAAACATGACGCAAAAAAAAACGTGTTAAGTAAGAACGTTACGTTTTACAAATTTATTACGCCACAACACAGTTACACTTTCTACGATGATAATTTAAATACGAATAATACAAACAAAGGAAATGGTATTCACAGCTTAAAGACGAGCAAATCGTAGAGTCGTTAGTCTAACAATCACTCAGTCTGGATGCAGTGGTTCGTCCATGCATGGCTAAGATTGCATTAAATTATAGGAGCATATCACAAATTCAAATTCAAATTACACAGTGACTGTGTTGATCTCAGAAATATATAATGTAACAAATGCAGAAATGTAACATCATTTTACTAATTGTGTATTATATTTTTTTTTGAATACTTGAAGCCAAACGATGGTCTGGAATATGCATGTACATTTATAAATACACACACACACACGCACGCGCACACGCACACGTACACGCACACGCACGCACGCACGCACACACACATGTATATATATATATATATATTTATAAATATATATATATATATATATATATATATATATATATATATATATATATATATATATATAAAACTCTATCTCGCTCTGACTCTCTTCGTATATTGATCTGTCCTCGTCTTGTATGTTATTTTACGTTTCTCATTTCCATTTTCTTTGAATTACAAATGTCAATCATCTTGTATGTGTTTGCAATCAATCCTGATACACTTCCTTTATTCTTTTTTTCTTCAGGTGTGGTTTCCTTCTACACATAGATTCCTCGTGTCCATCGTTAGCGTGTCTTAGATTGTTCCGCTGTAACATTCGTCTGCATGTCCCATCAAACATAAATTGACTAAAATCAAGATACATAACATATCTGCTAGGTATCGACCTTCACGTACAATTGTCTGGATTTGTAAAACTAGAATATACAGCTATGAGTATACATCTGCTGTCTGATACTGTTGTTCTGATATTGGTGACGTCTGGTGTTTGATCGAGTTGGTATGATCTTGGTGACGTTTTGTGTTTGAGATTATTAGTGTGATCTTGATGACGTCTTGTGTTTGAGATTATTGGTGTGATCTTGGTGACGTCTTGTGTTTGAGATTATTAGTGTGATCTTGGTGACGTCTTGTGTTTGAGATTATTGTTCTGATCTTGGTGACGTCTTGTGTTTGAGATTATTGGTGTGAACTTGGTGACGTCCTGTGTTTGAGATTATTGGTTTGATCTTGGTGACTTCTTCTATTTGAGATTATTGGTGTGATCTTGGTGACGTCTAGTATTTGAGATTATTGTTCTGATCTTGGTGACGTCTTTTTTTTGAGACTGTTTGTGTGATCTTGGTGACGTCTGGTTTTTGAGACTGTTTGTGTGATCTTGGTGACGTCTCATGTCTGAGACTGCTGATTTGATCTTGGTAACGTCTGGTTTCTGATACTGTTAATCTTATCTCGGTAACGTCTGGTGTCTGAAACTGTTGATCTGATCTTGGTGACGTCTGTTTTATGAGATTGTTGTTGTGATCTTGGTGACGTCTGGTGTCTGAAACTGTTGATGTGATCTTGGTGACATTTGGTGTCTAAAACTGTTGGTGTGATCTTGGCGACGTTTGGTGTCTAAAACTGTTCGTGTGATTTTGGTAACGTGTGGTGTCTGAGGCGGTGTGTGTGTGTGTGTGTGTGTGTGTGTGTGCGTGTGTGGGTGTGTGTATGTGTGTGTTTTTGTCTTACGTCTGTTATCTATGCTCTGTTACTTCGCCATCCCATTGTTACTGACTACTCTCATCTGTCTTAGCCCACCGTGCCGAACAGAGAGTTTTTAGTTGGACCCGTTCTTCGCTGATCATCCTTGGTCAGGTCGGGTCATCCCGAAACAGAGCAGTTCTCTGTCAACTATGCCAGCAGGCCGCACCAAAAAGAGTAGTGGTGCAGTGGGTTCCATCTCAATGCAACATCCAAGGCAACGAGGAGGCAGACAGACTGGCAAAAGAAGGTGCAAAATTACCACAACCTGATACTAGTATGACATACGAAGAGTCAAAACGCCTTATTAGAGCTAGATACATGACCAAATGGGAAACCGAACATACTGGCTACACAAAAAATGATGCCTATTACCAGTTGAACAGAAAAGAGCAGGTCGTGGTCTTCAGACTTCGCACTGGCCACAATAGACTGAGGTACCACCTATTCAACAAATTGAAGATAGGTGGCACCGACGAATACCCGTGTGGTACCGCCAAAATGACCGCTGAGCATTTTCTGCAAAACTGCCCGACATACGAGGATCAGAGAGAGCAGATGTGGCCATCACCAGTGGCAACACTAGACAAGCTCTATGGCAGTGTCGACAGCCTCAGGATGACGGCTGCTTTTTTCGAAAAAATAATGGTTACTGTCTGACTGCGTACGAAGAAGAAGAAGGACCCGTTCTTCGCTGATCATCCTTGGTCAGGTCAGGTCATCCCGAAACCTGTGAGGTCGTTGATGCACACATGAAGACATCCTCACAACGCCACGCCACCATTCTCTGTCCGATGCCGATGCATGTGACTCTTCTGGTCGGAGATTGTTCCATTCTTTTATGTTGTCCTACCATCTCTTTTTGGGACGGCCGCTTCGTCGTCTACTATGCACCTTTCCGTGGAGGATTGTATTTGCAAGACCATTTGATCTCGATATGTGACCGCACCAAGCAAGTTTCCTTGTTTTGACAGTTGCCAAGATGTCTTTAAAAGTCCCTATTGCTTTTATTATTCTATCTCGTATTTCCTCATTTGTAACTCGATATGTGTACGTGACGTTTAACAGTTTTCCGGAAACATTTCATCTCCAAGGCATGAATCCTTCATTGAAGGTCAGCTGTAACTGTCCATATTTGTTAAGCCGTGCAAGCGCCGCTATTGTCTGTGCTTTTCTGGCCAACACCTCACATTTTTATACTTCAACACTGACAATCGACTCAAGATATTTAAAACGATCAACCACTTCTGAACCCGTCAACCCGTCGATATCATCTGTAAAACGAAGGTTGCTAATCGTTCGGCCCCCATTCTTGACAGTACCAACGTGACTTCCAAGTGCCTCACTCATAATTCCCTCAAGGAATATATTGAAAAGAGTTAGACAGAATGTACACCCTTGTCTCACACCAACTGATGTGCAAAACCAGTCCTCTCGCCTCCCATTCACAAGAACTGTGCTGGACGCCTTGTTATACTGGTGTTAAAGGACCATTATAATATTTCCGTTGATTTTATACATCCTCATTGTTGCCCATTGCGCTTTTTTGCCATACCCTAACAAACGCCTTCGTAAAATCAACAAACACATGAAACAGTGTTTGCTGTTGTTCTAGATATTTCTCGCTTAGCAGCCTTAAATTAAATATCTGTTATATAGTGCTTCTACCCTGTCTGAACCCTGTTTGCTCTCGGCAATGATTTTCTCTTCTTGGGGTTTCAATCGGTCGAGGATTAATCTAAGCATGACCTTGCTAGCGTGGCTGATGAGGCTTATTGTTCTGAAATCTTTGAGCGGGTCTCAACTTAGGTTCCAGTCGTGTCTGTTGCGGGTGCGTGTCGTCCATTAGGATAGTAGTCTGTTTGTTGTGGGGTTGTGTATATTGTAATTGTCCAGTACATTTCGCCAGCCAGTTGGGGACTGTCTCCGAGGTATATTTTTTATCGCGTGGGTACCACAAGGCGCTTATGGTACTCCACCTTTCGTTTTGTCGTCTAGCTATATGACCTACCCAGCTGTGGTTTGAGTGGTTGACGTACTGTAGGACATGCTTGATTGGACATTGTCCGGATGTCGCTATTGTGTAGTTCATTTTGCGGCTGTTGTCTGAGAGTTATGCCCATCTGGCGTCTTTCAAGAGCTGCATGTGCTGTTCTCAGTTGGCTCTCTGCTGCTTTTGTTAGAGACCAGTTTTCTCTACCATAGCAGAGTGCTGGTAGAACTACCGAGTCGAAATTGTATGCACGTAGTCTGGTGTCTTTAGCGGCATATGTTGCTGTCATGTTGGAATTGAAGGCTGCTCGGCTTGCCCGTTTCTGTCTGGCGATCTCAGGTTGTATGTTGTTCTCCATGTTGAGGAGCCTTGCCAGATAGACATTCTCGTCAGCGTCCTCTATAGGCGTTCCATTCAAGAGAAGGGAGTACGGCAAGGAGACCCTATCTCGCTGAAATTATTCTCTGCATGCCTGGAGTCGACGATGAGGCACTGAGACTGGGACTACTGTCGCATCAAAATCCATGGAAGACGGCTAAACCATCTCAGATTTGCAGACGAAATCTTCCTTATCACATAGACCCCTCTAGATGCGACAGAGATGCTGTGGTCACTAGACACGTAAGGCAGGAAAGCTGGTCTAGCTATGAACCTGGGGAAAACCAGAGCTATGCGCAACCATTTCGCAGATCCCAACCCCATACTCTTGAGTGGAACGTAGAGAGAGTAGCTTATCTAATTTAATTAACTATAGGTAATGCTCTTCTTCTACATCTAAGTTGACAAGACAGTCACAAAATGTTGATTCAAAATAAGACAGATGAAAAAAATACATTCATTTTGTTACGATTGATACCAGACGATGGACGATAAGCATTACTAATTAAAACATGGAAAAAAATAACGATAGAATGAGAAATGAAGATAAGCACACAGTCGTTTAGGAGAAAATGTACGCCATAAGGACGTGAATAAAGAACACGACTAATTGTGGAATTTCAACTGAAGACATATTAAATTGCGTTCCTTTTTTTTATATTTTATTCATGTAAGATACGTAAGCGAAAGAACGAATGGATATAAAACGACATCTAAACATTACATTTATTGATGATCAGAAACTTTAGATGATGTATGTACGATAAAAATATGTACAATATAAGAGGAAAACGAAATAAAATACGATTTGATAATGTAAGAACAGTGTACCATATTAATACAAATATTAACACATGTTGTAGTCACTAAGCCTCCCGAGTTAACAAAAAGAAGCGAGTACGACAAGGATGTGGGTTTTCTCAATAAATTGTTAACATTTACAATGACAAAATAACAAATGACACAGACAAACTTCATGGTGCGAAATTGAATTTAACACAGTAAGGGGAAACCCAGATGCGTGAACTACTTATTTTAAGACGAAAAAAGTTCAAATCGAAGATGAAAACTAGGAACATTATTAGAACATCAGATCCATTTAACACATATCTATAGGTAACCAAGCTCATGAAACAGGCCCACGAGAGAGATTATATGAGAAGCATTCTACGAAAGATGGGAGGTTTAATAAATAGAGAAGTCCTAATTAGATATCAGCTTTGCTCTGTCGTTACTTATCTGCCGTCGCCACTATTTATACTTGCAAACATCATCAGGGACACAGGGCGGCAAATGATAAACCGTAAATGTACATCAGGTGTTTTCTGCCAGTGTTAGACGCTGCCATTGTCCATGATCTTTCTATATTGTCTTTCCACACCATAGACCAAGCAGAACTCTCCAGTTCAATCGGATCACAGCTAGTCTCTGAAGTTATTGTATGTTCCCTAGACCAATGGTTCTACCCTCCCGTGTGAAAGTTCAGCATACCGTTTCTTTGGTTGGTTCTACCCCGCTACTTTTTCGGCGAGGTTACCAAATAATGGCCTGTAACGGGAGTCTGTCATTCTTTATCTGGAACATGTGCTCGGTGTACGCCTAACGTTTCTTCCTGATGGCATTAGAACCACAATTTTCTTTGGACTGTAATCGTATTTGCTCAGTAGTCAAGCATTCTTTCCAGCAAATGCCCAAAATACGTAGAACGTAGTTATGTTTAAATTATTCCATCCTACTTTTAAGCGCGTGTGTTACTTTACAGCTTCCACGAAAAATATGACAGCGCTCAGATGGCATAAGAGTTAACTTTGCTGAGCTTAACTCATTGATGTAAATCTCCAAATAATCGTTAACTTTGCTGAGCTTAACTTATTGATGTATATCTCCAAATATTTGTTAACTTTGCTAAGATTAACTCAGATGTAGATCTCCAAATATTCGTTAATTTGCTGAAGCCATTTGAGACCAAGGTGATTCGGGTGATACTGTCCTGTACAGCTTCCCTATTTTGCATTATTTTCCGGCCTATAATATTGGACATTGTCAACTGTCTGTGTCACTTGACCATTCAGCTGTAGTCGGTCAATCGGTATGTGCGAGTTTCGAGTTTTTAGTTTTAGCAGCATTTATCTCAAAACCTACGTGTTTGGCATTGTTGAAGAGTTTGGTGCTTCTTCCATATTAGGATTCAAGAATGATAGATTATATGTGAAATATTTTCCTTTAAGGGCTTAACATAAGTTCACTTAATGTCCAACTGGCAGTTGTGTGTACAATTTTGCATAAACAAGTTTATGACCACTCCGAATAGCAGAGGGGACAAGGCGCAGCCATGTTTTACACCTGTTTCACTCTTAAAACATGGATCCTTCTCCCTAGTGGGTCGTAAACAAACCTGTCAATTAGGATATAAGGTTTGTATGGCCATTACAAACTTGATTGGCAAGTTAAAGGGGATGAACATTTTCCAAAGTGGTGGTCAGTGTAGACTATCGAATTTCTTCTGAAAATCGATAAGTGCTGATTTTCAATTATTATTTGGGTGAAGATCTGGTCAATGGACGATCGCTGAGGTTGAAAACCAGCTTGCTCCACCCGCAGTCGACCGTCTCCTGGCCATCTACATTTTCCTATCTTCAAGCTACAAATAACTTTCCCCGTCACTGAAAGTATCCTGCCTCATACCAAGTGTTGAAAGTAGTCTGACTCTATACTAAGTGTTTCAATCTGATTGGTCACCATTTTTCGGAATGTTTACAATAACGTCATCTTCCATTGGTGGTATAGATTTTTCTCTTTCCATATTTCGGATATGATTTACAACATGTACGTTACATTTGCATAGTCAGCCATCTTAGCGTCTCACCAGCAATTCCATCTTCGTCTGTTGCTTTGTAATTCTTCAAGTTCTTGATGGGCCGATGAATCTCTTCACGATTAAAATCATCGCAATATCCCGTCATTGGAATGCAATTTGTACCATCGAAATCGGGTGTTACTTCTGTTTGTGGTCAATGTAGCACCTGTGCACAGTGTGCCTTCCAACGTTACTTCTGTTTGTGGTCAGTGTAGCACCTGTGCACAGTGCGCCTTCCAACGTTACTTATGTTTGTGGTCAATGTAGCACCTGTGCACAGTGTGCCTTCCAACGTTACTTCTGTTTGTGGTCAATGTAGCACCTGTGCACAGTGTGCCTTCCAACGTTACTTCTGTTCATGTTTTGAAGCAATGAAGTTACCCCGTTTGTCTTTGATGGGGATGTTTGCAGCAGGCTGTTTATTACACACTTGTCTTGTAATCTGGTAAACCAATCTGCTGGTTTCCCTGTTTGCTGCAGGCTGTTTATTACACACTTGTCTTGTAATCAGTTAAACCCATTTGCTGGTTTCCCTGTTTGCAGCAGGCTGTTTATTACACACATGTCTTGTAATCTGGTAAACCAATCTGCTGTTTTCCCTCGTTGCAGCATATTTATCGATCACGGTCAGATCTTTGATACAAGCCTGGGCTTTCACTGTTTTATTTAGCATGGTAAACAAATGATTGCACTCTTTTCTCGAGGTAGATTTTTATGTAACAATGAATATCAATGTTATTTGTTTTCCGTTCAAGGATTTTATCCTATGTGTTATTACCCAACCACCTTTTTTCTGGCACTTCGTATACCAAGCAGTTGTCGCTTCCCCCTCTGTTACTACATTTTTTAATTGTTCCCATGTTCCTACAATTGTTTAGACAAGTGTCAGATTTACAAAACGATTGTATTTTTGAGTGTGGTACGCTATTCGTGTGTCACTGGGCAGCAGTCTCTGTACACCATGTTCTTGTCCATGATCTGATGATGGCACTTTCTCACCTGCAGTATAGCTGTGTGTGACCACTGTTAAGATACTTCATGCGATACGCTCTGACATCTTAAACTGAAGTGCTGATGCAAAAATTATCAATCTGGTTCTTCGTCTTGCCATCTTGAGAATTTCATGTTTTCGTGTGTATGTCTGTGTGGGGGAAAGATGGTGTTGGGGGTAGGGGGCGTGATGGTGTTTGCTATAGCAAAGTCACAGAACTCCAATAATATTTCCTCATTTTAGTTTCTAGTACCCACTGCACACGGGTATCTCATCTCACAACTCAGAGATCAGTGGGCACTTTTGCCGGATTATCCACGAGAAACAAATCTCGAGACCTCCAACACGCGAGGCGAACACCTTACCTCGAGACCACTGAGTCGGTGAGTGACATTTTCGAACAGTGGGTTTGAAGTATCTGTTTTGGTATCGACCGGTTAGTAATCGTTCATTTGTCGATCCCTACTAATAATGTTTTTTCTAGATCACGAAGATCGCCACTTCCTCCATGTCGAGGTCATCTCATGTTCCAGACTAGATAACATGTTTACCGCTGATGTGGCTGGTATTTCTTTTCTGTGCCTGTCCACTATCACTCACTGACTCCCAGATTGTCTAGCCGATAGTTCTCAATTTCTCTGAACATTTATAACGATTGTCTCACCTGGTGCATGGTTCTGCCATTTCAATAACCAATTCGTGTTTTACGTCATACATCTGGTCCACAGGATATTGGATCAGTTGGTCGAATACTTTCGAACTTGAGATCCGTTTTTTAACAGGTGATAGGTAGTTGTTATACTATCAGTTTGTTAGATGACTGTTCAACCCTTGTACATGTATCGTTATTTTCCGTGTGGCTGTTCTGCACTGATTATATCGAGTTTAAGGAGCTGCAATTAATTCACAATTACAGGATCATTGAATTATCAGCACGTTTTGTTCTGAAACAGTTGAGAACAGTTTTTACCTATTTGTCAGAATATCACTCCATAAACACGCCCACCATAGTGATAATGAGAGACGTCTATTCAGAAGAAAATAATATATGGAATGAATTGTCTGTGAACATCCAACAGGATTAACATGTTTTATTAAATGAAAAATACTGAACTTAGAAATAGTAGCAGCACTATATGTTTTTTTGAACATCAAGCCGAAAAATGACTAAACTTAGAAATAGTGACATAACTACCTGTTGTCTAGAACAGCAGGCCAGAAAAAAAAACTTGAGAATGTGATTCCCGTAGCAGTGAGTGGCACACAGATAAAGCCACGCCCAGCACACCCAATTGGAGTATCACGGCCCACAATCATCAGCATCCTCCGGATGTGAGGAAAGCTGCAACAAACCTTTAATTAACGTCCTTTCCAGGGTGCACAAAAGAGTAAGTTTACTCATTATGGGCATCCAACAACAACAACACATGTGTGCTAATATTCTGTTATGAAATGCAATACTGTATTGACCAATGTTTGATAATGTAACTTTGTGTTGTGAAATTCAAAGTCTTATTGTATTTTCGTATGTAATATGCTGTAACATTGTGTCATATCATGATGTGCAAAGATACATCATATTGTACGTTATTACGTAATGTACGGTACTGTTGCGCCAGGTTATTCTACCTTGTACAGAACCGGTATCCCCCCACTCCGGATAGCTCCTTTATTTCAATAATGAGTTGAAGATCTACTAATTATATACCAGGTATCGGAAACAAAAACTGCCAGACTGAAAAAGAAAGGAGAGATACTACGCTAAGCTTTATATCGAAAAGCTACCCAAGCATGGGCTGGACCCATGCATACACCGACGGTTCTGTAACAAACACTACACAGAACGGAGGGGCAGGAGCATTCCTGAACCTACCAAATGGCAGAAAAATAACACTGTCATTCGCTACTGGTAAGTACACAAGCAATTTCAGAGCGAAGGCAGAGGCACTGAGGGCGGCAGTGGAAGAAATGGTGACACACAAAGAAAATGAAAGCCATATAGTCCTGCTTACAGATACTCTCGCCGTAGTTACAGCGCTAAAAAGCCAGAAAAAGCCTGAGCTTAATGACTTAAGAGCAGCACTCTGCCAACTGTGCCAACAGTCCGCACCAAAAAGGGTAGTGGTACAGTGGGTCCCATCACACTGCAACATCCAAGGCAAAGAGGAGGCAGACAGACTGGCAAAAGAAGGTGCAAGACTACCACAAACAGATACCAGTATGACGTACGAAGAGTCAAAACGGCTTATCAAAGCCAGATACATGACCAAATGGGAAACCGAACATACTGGTTACACCAAAAACGATGCCTATTACCAGTTGAACAGACGAGAGCAGGTCGTTGTTTTCAAACTTCGCACTGGCCACAATAGACTGAGGTACCACCTATTCAACAAATTAAAGATAGGTGGTACCGACGAATGCCCGTGCGGTACCGGTAAAATGACCGCTGAACATCTGTTGCAGAACTGCCCGACATACGAGGATCAGAGAGAGCAGATGTGGCCACCACCAGTGGAACTGCAAGACAAGCTCTATGGCAGTGTCGACAGCCTCAGGATGACCGCCGCTTTTTTCGAAAAAATAATGGTTACTGTCTGACTGCTTACGAAGAAGAAGAAGAAGAAGAAGATTGAGCTAGTTTGGCAGCTTTGCTAGATCACTTAATTCTCGTGGTAACACCATAGTATCCCATGCCAGACCAATATGATGCCCAATCTACCAAATTGTAAATGGGAAACTAACTTACTGAGTGGCGGCAGTGACTGCTAAGTGGCGAGCTTTTTCAGCCTGTAAATACTTTCCCAACATCCATCGATCCGTCTAGATGTCCTGCATCATCTGGTCCTTTGTAACGGTACATAAAGACACTGTTCTTGGCTTGACATCCCACAAAGTCATTGTTCTGTATTTCTTTATTTAAAAAAAATTGCAACTCACTTTCTACCTTTTAAATAATTGTTTGTCCTAAATGATTGACAAGTGTTCGTCGTCTGCACCACTTAAAGTAGGATATATCTAAGTGCCAGTTTCTCCATATTTATATTTCTCCCACTTGACCAGAAGGGCAGGGATTGTGTAAATGAGAGGGTTTACAGCAGAATTTATGGGAAGAACGATAACCGTTGTCCAGACATAAACATCATTGCTGATCTCCTGTTCGCAAAGAGTTATTAAGCCCATGATTCCTACAGGAAACCAGCAGAGAAAGTTGGACAGAGCTACAAGGGACAGTTGTTTGGCCACCATTATATCTTGTGGTCGATGGGAAACTGTGTTTGACGCTGACCTAGTAATTCTATTCTGTGACATGGACCGATAGATGACGATTTGACCACAGGCTATGATAAGGAACATGACGAAATTATACACGATGAACAAACCAAACGAGTACTCCCATCCTGTTAGTCTTCTAGTTGTCAAAGGTAAACCAAGACACATCGCGTCTGTAGAATATATTTCAAACTTGAACACAACTGGGATCAGTGCAAGAAGGAAACTTATGATCCACGACAAAAGGAGAAATATAATTCTACTGATTTTAGTCAACTTTATCTGGCCGAATGGAAACTTCATGACCAAAAATCTATCCAGTGTAATAAGAAAGATAAAACACGTTGACGCTTCAATAGAGAGGGTAGCCAAGAAACCAGCAAACTTACAGACAACACTTTCTCTCCAGTTCTTGTCATACAAGACATAAATACCACGATAGTAATAATCAGCTCCAGCAATAATCGACAGATATACTCCCATAATAATATCAGATATGCCCAAGTTTGTCACAAACAACCCATATCCTGCTTCAACAACTGATCTATCCCAGATACAACGATAAACAATAACTATCATGTTCCCCAGCATTGCAAGAGCCGCTACCACCCAGAGAAGAACCCGCTGAACAGAATCCCTTACCAGATCAAAACAAGATGAAATACTGTCTTCAGGTGAGTGACATGTGTAGTCCGGGATATTGTGTCCTCTGATCTGTGGGCAGCACATTTGAAAATTGTCTGTGTAAAGATGTTGACTGATAGTGAGCCCGTTGAAAAAATCTTCGATAAAAATGGGTGTTAGCAATCCCCTTAGATCAAGTGTCTGTAGGATGAGGCTTGAATAGAAACTATTTTTTGGGAAACTAGAAATTAACGTATAACTCAAGTTTAAATGTTTTAGTTGGGGAAACCCTTTAAAAAAAGAGTTATTGATATGTGACAGACCTGTATGAGAGAGATCGAGTAATTCTAAATATTTGAATCGGAAATCCATCTCAACTAATTCATGATTATATGATAAATTTAAATGTCGAAGATTTTGTAATGTTTTATAATGTCCATCACGGATGATGAGTGATTGTATCAGATTGTAGCTAATGTCTATTTTTTGAGCACGTATTGGGGAGTGTTTTATAATATTATCAAATGATCGGATCTTACAATTAGATACTACAAGGATTATAATGTTCTGGAAAAGAGGCTTTGGTATATAATAGGAATCTGGAAACTCCATTCCAGACAAAACCATGTATTTGAATAAAAGGTAATCGAAATATTCATAATTGATAGGTTTCGATGTGCTGTAATGCGCGTACGGTATTATGAATGTCCCAGACACACACAGTACACCATGGGGACAATCAACTTTACAATCTATTTCGTCATCCCCATGTGGACACTCAGGATGTCCGTCACAAACTAGGTCAGGATGTAGGCACATTCTACTATTCCAACATACAAAATTCCCTGAACAGTAGCCACTAATTTCGGATTGTTCCTCTTCACCCTTTGGGCAGTCTATTTGTCCGTCAAGGACGTAGTGTTGTGGGATGCAGTAATTGTTCGGACATTTAACATATCCCTCTGAGCACTCAAAGTCCTTACAATTTTCAAGGTGAGACACATTTCTACATCCCAAAATAGCTCCGTATCTATCTTTTAAGTAAATACATCTGTGCTCCAATGCATTTTTACATGTGTAAATTGTTCTGAGATTCTCTATCCTCCCTATAGTGATTTCTTTCATATTTTCATCGTTCGTTATATTCTCTGTGCCCTCCTTGCAGATAGTGCAATCAATTTCACCATCATTAACCCACTGAGGCAGTAAACATGAACCATCACAGCAGTATAAGCCTTGGCAATACTTATTTGCCATTACTTGTTCTTGGCACGCATTCGCGTGAGGTTGACCTATCAAGCAAGCAGTTTCATCTCGTCTGTTTCCGCAATGCTCGATAGAGTCACATACAAAGAGGTAGGAAATATATCTGGGGTCATGTGTATCTTCCCCACAGTCAAATATTGGGAACTGGCTTTCTCTCTCATGCAGAAATGTGAGGTTTTTCCCGTTTTCAATGTAGACAGAGGCAGACACAATATTGTCACCAAATTTCTTAAAATTCTTTCTACTTAAGGTTTTATTGAAACTCTCTTTACTAGCTGGATTTATTCTCATCACGCTTATGTCCTCAAGTCTACGAAAAAGAAAAAATTCACACAAATAGAACGTACTTAATTGTGGCATGCAGCAAACGTCCACCCATCCTTCAACAAAACCATCTCCGTTACTAGAGGCATTTGTGTTATTTATGTGACCGTCCCAGACAAATTGCCACATGCAGCATTGTTATGCTCACCAGAGGGTTTACCAGGCATCCATTTATTAACAACCAACGGACGATGTTCAGCTACATTTCCGTGTGACCATTGAAATCTTTTTGCACTGGTCTCCAGGTCTCGATGAAGACCAATGTAAACTTGAACCAGCGATTGAAAGTTATTGCCATTCTTATTATCGAGCTTCAGATAATCTGGCAAATACCATTTGAGCCATGTCTGTAAAAAATGAAACTCGTCTCGGGTTTCAACTTCTGCCAAAGTCGCGTCATAATCCAAACATATATTACTGGCTTCAAACCAGTTCAATTTTTCTTCTGAAATGTATACAAAATAACAAGATAAAAAGTCAGTGTCGTTACGATGTTCAAACACAACCGACAAATCAAAACAATGTTTACAAATTGCCATAGGTAGAAGGAAATATGGTCGAACTGTGTCGCAACGAAGTAGAAGAGTGTCCCTCAAATGAATCGTATCTTTTAGATTTTCTACACCAAACACCACAAGAAATACCTTGATGTATGAATTAGCTTGTTGTACAAGATGAGGTATGTTTCTAGCATCGTCCAATGAATAACCTGGACATTCCATGTATATAATAGCAATGTGGGTAGCGTTCTTCCTGACTCCAGACATTTCAGAAAACAAACGTTCAGCATATTTTATTTTTGATTGAATGAGCTCGGGTACAGTTTGTTTTGACGTATTCGTAAGAACCTTATAGTAGACATCGTAAATACTTTGTGATGAACAATGACTAAATTTCCACTCGCTGACGTCAGAATTGTAATTATGCTCAGAAAAAAATTCAACAATACCAGCACATACAGCTTGTTGGAATTTCAATTGGGCAATTGACATATGGGTGAGAAAAGATTGATGTAGAAACTTCTGTGGATGATCTGAAACGTCTTCGCTAACTCCGTAAAACAGCTCCAAAATGTCCATTGGCTTGGAACAATCGTCTAGAGGAAAGTTACTCGACTCATTTCCAGAGATCACTGTAACGATAAATGACATTTTGTTAAGTACACGTATCAATACTATTAACGTCATACATTCTCCAAACCATTGCTAAACTAACACTAACTAGAATGTTCAAGCTAGGCTAGTTATGGTGGTTGTAACAGAACTACGGTTCTTAACCTTGTCGTTACCGTTGATCCATTTTTAATTTCATTTGTTCCAAAATATGTCAGGTATGAAAATTTTCAGGAAAAATTACCTGAGTGTCTACAATAGTAAACAATGTATGTATTTGAAAATATGGATGTAAAGGGGTTAATAAACAACAAAACATAATATAATGACAACATTTGATCTTTCCGTCCAATGTCAATGAATCCTTCACATCCGTAACTCATACGTTTTATTATGTCCATGATATGTTCACTCAATCTAGGAAAGTATCAACAGTATTTTAATGTAAGTAAGAAGAGGTCGAGGCGATGCCCAATTACATTCATTTTAAATTAAAGGACATTTATCGCATTTATATCTTCAAAAATCTATGTTACCGACACTCTACAATCCGTACTTGGTTACATTTTTTCTAAGACATTGAGACGTAGAAGATGGTCCTACTCAAGTATGAAAATTGGTTGTAAACTCAATCAAACTGTTTTCTTTTTATAATGGGATGGCTCAAATAAAGTTGATTAAAACGTATTGCTATATCCATGTTAATAGCTAGAACCTTTAATCTGAGTTTGGACTTTTTTATCAATTTCTATTGTTTAGACTGCATTTTCATTATAACCAGTTATAGTCTCATTTTAACAGTGTCCAATATTTCAAAAGCTCCAGATTCTTTCTTGTGAAAAAAAAAATATTTTAATTTTTAACAATAGTCTTAATTTGTTTCTATCGAATTGTCTTCACAATTCATGACCTCATCGTACAATATGTCGCAACATAAGACACGTAAAGATAGTTTATTATCCTTTAGACGTGAAATTTTCCGATATTCCATGGCAGCAATTTTCAGATGAAGCAACTTCATCTTCCACTGAACAGGATTCCCTCCCATCATCATTATCAGTACGATTACATTTTAAGTTCCGTATTCGATTCGTTCAGGGGGGTCAACCAAAATGTGTTTTAGGAACTTCAACGCGATGTGATTTATCACACGAATATCTTTGGGAGATTGTTTCAGCCATTCATCTTTTCTAGTATTATTCTTCAAGCACTCTGGGACACAATCAGTAGGGCTGCTGGCCAATTTCTCCAATTTCTCATTTCACAGCAACCTTGTATTGAATGTACTTTACCATGTTAGTGAAATCAAAGGCAGATACCATCTCCTAAAAAAAAGAAAAAAGCTGTACTGAGAGTAGTACAATACATTCCAGCATTCCTTAATAATCAAGAACTACAGAAAATTGAAATAGATGAGTATTCTCATACGAACAGCTCTAATGACTATTGATGCACACCCCGGTGAATGGGTACTTGCATATACTGATGGATCTGTATTGAAAGGTACCATAAAAGCACGTTATGACGTGTATAAAAATATCCGGGTGGGTCCTCTTATGAACTATCTGATGCTTGCGTGAAGATTTGCGGGAAACAAGCCGACTGGGACAGATATGCAAGCCTGACAGATGGGCTGTGTGAAACCATCAACACACGGAATAACAAAATGAAGCCCATGGTTGAAAGCCTAAGCAAAGTAATAATGCAAGCTGCCACTGAAACCATCCCAAGAAGGGCAAGAAAAATTATAAGCCCTATTGGAATGATGATTTACAGAAAGCGGAAGATGCAGTCACAAATGCTAGGAACATGGCAGAGCGAGAACAATCTATGGAAGCAAATATCGCCCTCAAAGCCACCACGGCGAAATACAAATACACTCTAAACCAAACAGCAAGAGAAAGCTGGAAAAACAAAACAGAAAGTCTCAATTTAGACAAAGAAGTGGAACAAACTATGGAAGCTAGTCCGAGCCATGAATGATGAAACTCCATCAAACAGACAAATTACAATCAAACAGGGTGACAACATGTTCACTGGAAAAAAAAGCAGCAAACGCCTTTGTTGAACATTATGCCAGACCAAACCACATTGATGTCCCTGCAGATAGGCATACATACATTAGTGAAGAGCAAAAGGGGCACGACAACATCAATTAGGCACCAGATGAGCATATGATGGCAAAACTAACAATGAATAAAATGGAAGAGACCGTGAGAACATTAAAGAAAAGGAAATCTCCCGGAAAAGACAGGATAACAAACGAAATGCTGTTGGGGCTGGGCCAAACAGCAAAGACGAAATTACTATCAGTCCTGAACCAAAGCTGGAAAATGGGTATTGTACTCCAGGCATGGAAAGACGCAGTACTTGTACCAGTACCAAAGAAAGGAAAATACAAAACAGATCAAAATGGATGCAGGCCTATCAGCTTACTGAGCTGCGTAGGCAAACTGATGGAAAGTATGATAAACACCAGACTGATGTGGCATCTGGAAGAAAAAACACATACTAATTACACAGCAAGCAGGCTTTAAACAGCACAGATCCACCGAGGATTAGGTCATCCTCATAGCCCAGAAAATAGAGGATGCCTACCAGGAGCAAAAACACACAGTAGCGGTTTGGGTGGACCTAGAAAAGGCATTTGACAAAGTCTGGAAAGAGGGACTTAGAGTAAAGTTAAGAAGAAGTGAAGTTTGTGGGAAAATGTACAAATGGATTTGTCACTACCTCAAAAACAGAACGGCCAGAGTTCAAGTACAAGAGCAGATGAGCAAAAAGGTGACACTTGAGCACGGAGTACCCCAAGGGGGAGTACTGTCACCCACACTCTTCCTGTTGTATATAAATAACACAACAGAGAATATACCAAGAAGAGTCCATAGCTCAATGTTTGCAGACGATCTGGCTATGTGGACCTCTGAAAAGAATCTCATCATAGCAAGAAATCGGATGCAGGAGGCCCTAACATCGCTGGAAGAGTGGGCGAACACATGGCTGGTCAAAATAAACGAGGAAAAAACGACATGTACAATATTCTCCATGGACACTCAAAAACACCCGGCGATGACAACGCAGACAAACTAGAAGAGAAGGGATGACGACAAGAACAGTGACACACAGCAACAGCTTCACAAACAGCTCATAAGAACCGCAAACACAGAAACTTGGCTGAACAGATGGGTTATGGAATACACGGGGACGTGTGGCAAGCACCAGTCCAAAACCAGTTTAAATCAATTCACAAGAAAAGATCAGAGCACCATTTTATAACTGAAAACAAAATTCAAATACTTAAAATACACGCTACTGGCGTTACGACTTCCAGTAATATCAGGCGTAAATAGACTCTTAGATCGTTTGCTGAAACAAAAGATACTAAACAGTTATATGACTACATGTATCCACAAGTGAAAGGACAAGAAAAGCAGAAAAGCCCAGATAAAGAAAATAGCAGCGAAAATGTATCCAACAAAGTAAACCAGACACACGGATGAGAACATACAACACACATAATACATCAGCACACGACAAAGGACGTACTAACCATGGATGACCTCCTGAAAATGTCGACAGCGAGACTTTTTCACTATACACCAGCAGACTTGTAACACACCACATCGTCAGCACCTCACTTGAAGTGGCCCTAAACTACAGTGGCTGAACTAGGACACATCGAGTAAAAACAATACCCAACACACTGACGATAGGGCATGTCCAAACACTGACGACATGAGATGTCCACAGACTGACGACATGGAATGTCCACACACTGACATCATGGCATGTTCAAACGCTGACCACATGGAATGCCCACACACTGATGACGTAGAATGTCCACACACTGACCACATGGAATGTCCACCCACTGACGACATGGAATGTCCACACACTGACGACATGAGATTTCCACACACTGACGACATGGCATCTCCTCACACTGACGACATGGAATGTCCACACACTGACGACATGGCATGTCCTCACACTAACGACATGGAATGTCAACACACTGATGACATGGAATGCCCACACACTGATGACGTGTAATGTTCACACACTGACCACAAGGAATGTCTACACTGACATGGAATGTCCACACACTGACGACATGAGATGTCCACACACTGACGACATGGAATGTCCACACACTGACAACATGGCATGTCCAAACACTGACATTTAATGTCCACACACTGACGACATGGAATGACCACACACTGACGACATGGGATGTCCACACACTGACGACATGGAATGTCCACACACTGACATGGAATGCCCACACACTGACGACATGTAATGTCTCCACACTTACGACATGGAATGTCCATACACTAACGACATGGGATGTCAACACACTGACCACCACATGGAATGTCCACATACTGATGACAGGGAATGTCCACACAGTGACCACCACATGGAATGTCCACACACTGACAATGGTAAAGCAAACATGCTCTAGTAACGGACTGCGCTGGTCGACAAGGAGCTGGTCGTCTATCACCTGGCCAAACACAATATAAGCATAGCTACCCGGTGTGATACAATAGTTACGGGGTAGAGACAGCTTACAGAGGAGAGTGCAGGCTACACGTATTATTGGTGATACCGCACGAAGCAAGAGCGCCTTAAAGCTGGAGTCAGCTGCGCGATGACCACAAACATGGTCTGCAGATTGGCATGACTACCTAGGGGAATCAAAAATAAACTGACGCCACTGCGCCGTTACCTGGCTGGGGAGAGACAGACCACTATTATCTGTGCCTTCGGATCTACTGGACCAACTTAAATGGGACTAAAGAATATTCTACGCGATGTTCAGCATTTCATCATGACGGTTGAACGCAGTTCTGCAATGATCAATATCGATTACTTTAATGCTGGGTTTGAGTTCCAGTCCAAACTGTGGTCTACTATTCTATACTCTCCTACACACTGTGCCCAATAATCACCATGTCCTAAAACCAAGTTATCTCATGGACATTATATCTGTACCATCCCAGAGGAAAAAAACAAAGGAAACCCGAAAATGTATTCTTTCATAAACAATACTTGGTATGTTCTTATTGGCGAATAACCTAGTTACATCAATTACCGTATAATCTGTCTAAGATTAAATTTTCGTATCGGAGGTTTTCAGTTATTAACTGATGGTACCTATGATTATTAACTCGGCTGGTATCAAAGCCATACTTGTGTTGCTATTCCTCTCTATAACAACAACAACTAATAACTACATATGGTCCTATACAAGTGCGGTCCACGTCTCTTACAGCGTGCCTAGTCTCTGACAAATGAGTGGTGCATACTTACTCCAGTTCAGACTACAGCTTTGTTCTAAGGAAGCTAGTGTACTCTATTGATAGTATCTAAGTTCTGAAACCAGTAAGAATGTGTTTACCTCTCTGGAAGTTTCGACTGCTTACAGAGTTTACGCTTCGAATTGAAGCTTTCTGGGCGCCTAGCCCCCAAATATGTCTATCGTGCGATGGTGGTATGGCTACAGTCATTTCAAAAGGGCATGTAATGCTGGTCTTTACACAGTAGCCCATCCGGTCTAATAAAATAAGAAACCGTCAAGAGCTACATAGGGAAAAATCGTCAGGTTGTCAATTAGATGGCACAACATACATATAGGTTAAAACAAATGGATTCATACTTCTGCGTGTCCGTATTGTCGTCCCAGCCTAATATATACAATCTTAGTCCGATAATATGTTAACAAACTAATAGATAATCTAAATAACCTACTGGAATCTATATGCTGCATGTACTAAATCAATGGGAATCACACCAATTTATTTATATTATTTGTTTCAGTCTATACTATCTTATCCACTGCGGCCAATGTTTCGAGTGTCGTATAGCCAACTTCGCTCCCTCACATTAATTAGTTCACTCTCACTAAAAAACATGACAGAAGCAGGAACACGTATTTGTTAATAACAAGTGTGTGGCTATTCGTTTATCTGCACAATCGTGTGCTTACATCAATGACCCTCTAATCCTGAGCTCTTAACCTGGTCGCTAGCGCCGACTGGGTAAGGATTTTACCTTTCAGATGGGCGGTAAGAAAACAATTACTAGTAAATTATATATTTAAAATACATTATTAGTATTATTTCTATTATTGTTATTATTAAATAGACATTGTAGAGACTACACAATCTGTAGAAACTTTGGGAGCATACTAGCAATCAAACAAAGGTGAACATTTTGAGAACATGGGTTTTTTTCCATGGCAGGATACGGCAGAGAAACATGGATAGTTAATCAAATCTCAAAGAGGAGAATCGAGTCCATCAATTTAAAAGGTTGTAGAAACGTTGTCAGAAAACTATAGACCAACAAAAGAAGAATGCAGATATTCGACAAGAGTTGGACATAGAGTTGAACTGAATAATAAATTTCACCATGAGCAAACAAAGTGGAAAAAAAGTGGCCACATCAAAAGACACAAATGCATGGATAGAACGGTAATGGAAGAAATTGTGCTGTGGAAAAGAGGCAAAGCCATACCAACCGCGATATAGCCACAATATAAAAAGTAATGCTTGGGCATGACTTTGAAACCGGCTAAAGATGTGATAAGCTATCAAGGTTCTTTCGACAGGATGTCGTGTGAGCGGTGTACTACAAAAGTCATGCTTAAATAATGTAACGTAATGTCGTTATATTGATTTACAAGTCTCTGCAGAATCTGTATACACCCAGTTTCAGTTCAGGTGTCAACTCAGCATCGCAGGTCGGCTGCAATGAATCTCCAGTGTGCTTTATCTCTCGATCTAATTGTGCAATCCGATATTCTTTTTTTCAGTCCATCTCGTGATCTTTTGCAATCAGTTACAACGTTCCCTGCCTATTGAACGACTGCCTTCGACCCTACCCTCCAGCATCGTCTTCAACAAGGAGGTATGTCTTGTTATATGACCAAAAAAGCGTAACTGTCAAACCCTGATTTACAATTACATTTGCTAGATCTAAAAACTATGCACATCCAATATATTACTGACTGCATTAATTGACCACGCCTCCATTATTTCATTTCGCAATGTATTCCAAGCATTCACCACTCTTTGACTAGATAAATATTTCGTAAAATATAATCTGCACCTTTATTTAATTCATTGCAGCCGTCCTCTCTGTCTATTGAATGCCGTTGTATTGTTAAACTGTTAAAGTATAATTGTATGATTTCCTTTGATCGTCTTATAAACCTGTATTAAGTTACCAAACATTCTTCTTTTTTCTAAACACTGTATGACAGTTTTTGTGAGTTTTTCCTCATCTGTCAATTTTGAATGCCATTATCAATTGTGTGGTTATTCTTTGTATCATTTCCAGCATGTTTATATCTCCTCTACGATAAGGTCTCTACACCTGTACACAATTCTCAAAACTAGGTATATCTATTGCTCTGTACAGTTTGACTATTACTTCCTGGCTTATATGTTTAAAATTGATATTTATCATACCTAACATTATATGTACCTATTTCAGTTTGATAGTGCGTGTCACAATATATTTCGCGGTTTAAAATTGAATATCTCCTCTTACAAATGAACACAATATTTAAAATTATGCATATACCGTTCAGATCACCATGCCCCAATGGTGAATATGTGTGGTATGCCTACAAACATATTGTATGAAATTATCTTTATTTATGGTACACGAACAAACCCTCCTAATCAAATTATGATTTTGAAATTATTACCTCTTCATAACAGAGAGTATTTTTTGAATTGACGTTTTCTCCCTGTTTCACGTAATCTTTCTAGCTTCACCCCATCGCTTCGTGGTTTTGAACAGTTCTAATGAGCCTTCCTGTGTGTTCAATGCGTGCGGTAGTGCAAAGGGGGAGTATAACTAACGGTTAACATTTGCGACTACAATGAGTCTGAAAGTCAAGTTCCTTACACTCCATACGACTGAATTGAAAATGTATTAATAGTTATGTAGAGACGATCCGTTGTAAACTACATTGGAGTATTTCAAACCCTGAAAAGTGACATATTCACAATTTGGGATTAAGTTGTATACAGACACTGTGATCATAATAATACTGTTTGCTTAAGCGCCAAAGGCATGTTGCATCTATCGACCACTACCATGTCCAACGACTTAGGACTGTTCGTGCGTAGTGTGCTGACCGAAATCCCTGCATACTCTCCAGAGGATTGCAATATCCCACAGCCTTGGGATGAGGGCCACAAGGAGTGTGTATTAAACATGTTTGTGGCGAATTTCCGTGTCCATCCGTGTCTTAGTCTCTAATTCATCGTATTCTCCCCACCGTGGCCTCTGGATTGTAGCAGATTGACACTTGCTAGGCTGATAATACGAGGTTGGGAGAGGTATGGTGTAACCTCCAGTAGGAGGGGTCAGGATATTGTTGCTTTAGTCGTTCAGTACATGTAGGAAGGCCCTTAAGTAGTTATAACTGTGCTGAATTATGTGGTGCATTCATGCGGAACGTTCAACACCATATTCGACTGATTTCTCACAGTATAAGCCAGCTGCAACAAAATTCAACATAACAGAAAAACAGAACGAAAGTACGTGAATTTCACAGAATAGATTCCTTGATATCACCTGGTGTAGGAGTTGTGAATTATGATGTGAAAACGAACTAACAAACTTCAGAATACGACAGAAACACCGGAGCTAGTCGAGAGCGAATCAGTCAGGCGCGGCCATTTTACTTTCTGAAGAGTATTATAAACCAGTATACAATTAAGTTAAGTTATCTAAATGGTCATCTGATCGACTGTTTCAAGACTTTAGAAGTTCGTGTTCATCAAGACTAGTACGCAAGAAAACAAAAACAATAGTAAATAGTGTTGACATTGTCGCGATTCCACGAGATTATAATATCAGGCTTGATTGCCATGCAATAATGCCATTAATGGAATTTAAGTTTCACCTGAGAAAACAATGACATTGCTGTATCGAAATCTTCTTTATTTATAGAGAATTGCAAGTGACTTATGCTTTATATTTAGAAAGAATTCGGGTAGAAGAAACATCATCTGTGAGATGACGAATCTAGGGTCCATGAGAAGCAAGAATGTATGTGAAGTATTTCAGTTCAGTTCATCCCGTAACCCATCAGGTCGTTGGTGCACACATGAAGATACTCCCAAAATCCCACGCCATTTGTCTATGTCTGTGGCCGACTGTCGTATTTCACCGGGACGAAGGCCTGACCACTAAGTGATACTGTCCATCCCTCTCTTCCTTGGACGTCCTCGCAATCTCTGTCCTGGTACGGAACCAGAGTATCGAGTTGGTAATTCCGTTGGACCTTGCGACGTATCCGCATCAGGCAATCTTTCGTCTTTTGATAGCTGTGAACAGATCTTCAAAAGGACCAATTGCGTCTTCAACTCCCTTACGTATTTCTACGTTCGTGACACGATCTTTATATGTAACATTTAGGATTTTTCTATAGCACCTCATTTCCATTGCATGTATTCTGCCCTGGATATCTGCTGTAATGGTCCAGGTCTCGCAGGCATACATAAATATTGATAGCACCAACGAGCGCATTAGTCTAACTTTTATGCCGAAGGCGAGCCGCTTGTCTTGCCATATAGGTTTCAGCCTATATGGCTGTTTTTTGTGCTATTCGAGCAATTATATCTGGCTTCGATCTCTCTTCACTGATCAATGATCCCAGATCCCAGGGTCTTGAGGCACGATTCCTGCTTTCCATTTGCCGGTCACAAGCTCTTTGCGAGAGTCTGACCACCAGCGAGACGAACTGTCGAGCTCTGCTATAAGCCTTAGATAAATCACCACGGTCGGACCACGTTTCCTGATACGGACCAGAGAAGCGCACCTCGGGGGAGGAGACGCCACAACAAACCGCACCCCAATAGCTCTACGGGGAAAGGCAGGCGATCGTTTTCGGCAAGCCCGCGCTATCGCTCCGCCTGGCGGGACTGAGATCGCTTTACGAACACTGGTTGAAATTGAATCGCGGCGGCGAGACAACTACCCCATATGGACTGTCTATTCGAAACAGGCAAAATAATTGAACCCCTTTCATTTAACCACCCTAAGACGCATACTCCGTATCTTCTGACAGGACCATGCTCATGAAGTCCTGAAAAGAGCAGACATGTCAAGCATCGCCATGCATCGCTGCAGGTGGCATATTTTGGGGAGGAAAATTAACGTCAAGTCAAGCACAACATACTGATCGGACATGTTAGTCAGTGTCAGGAAAAATACACTGGCCAAGACCCTCATCTAGGCTTCATCTAAGGCATCCCTGGAAATGGGATGTTTTCAGGACAGAATTGCTTACGGGGTGAGGGATCTACGTGATCCCTGTAGAAGAAGGCATGTATAGCACAACTACCTTGAGGAACCTGGCTCATCTTCATCAGCGCTCATGGGATGGGAGGGAAGCTTCTGAAACCTGCCACTTAACGTCCGTATTAGGGCTTACACATGAGTAAACGTCATTGTGGCCATTCGAAACAACAACAATTTGCACGTTTTATTGGTGAGCAATACCGTTTACGAATTAGACATCAATATGCTTTATTTTAAAATTGAATAGTTGAATTTACCAACCAGGTTTGAATTTTTGCAAATCAAAGCTGATGCTTCATTTGTTGCTATATTTCTGTGTCTAAGAATAGACGTCACTGCACTATAGGCATATTCATAGGTGCTCAGTCTCTCTGGTACATGGTACAGTTTCTGGATGCTGATGGCCACTGGGTCTAGCTGTTTGCACATTCTTCTGCTGTATCCTCTCATGTGCATTATTCCGTTCGAACAACGTTTGATGTTGAAACTTTGCAGTATGTGGATTGCTGCTTCATCTTCTTCTTTTTCTTGTTTTAGTTAAGGGTCCTTTAGTCATGCTATATATGCGTGCCAGTCGCCATGATGAAGTATGCAGTCTTCATCAGGTCGGAGCGGCTGCCGCACAGCTTTTGTCTCAGCTCCTCACCCTCTGGCCAGGTCTGGTATCTCGCGTCCCTGTAGAGTGGGCATTCAAGTAGAATATGTTCAGTGTTATGGCCTCCTGTTTCACATGGACACTCATCGGTGTGTGACATCTTCAGTTGGTAAAGATGATCTAGTAGCCTACAGTGTCTAGTTATCAGATAGTTTGTTGATTTCTTTTGAGTTGGTGAATTGGGTTTGGTGTACTGCTTATGTTTCTATCTTCTCTCCATTTGTATATATACTAATTTCTGATGATGTTCTTGACCTCTCAGTATGTTACTCTATGATTAAATTGCACTTTTTTTTTCTGCCATCTTTTGCAATAGAGTCAGCTCTCTCGTTTCCTATGATTCCGCAATGGGAGGATATATGCTAGAGTGCTATTGTTGAGTTTTCCTAGTTCTGCTCTGATCTCTGATAACAGTGGTTCGTTGTTTGTTTTTGTATTGTCTCTAATAGTACGTACTCTGGTCTGTGAATACAGCTATTATTGTTGGTGGATGCCTCTCTGTTTAAAATATTCTCAGTGCTGGCATGAGGGCCGTAGATTCTGCTCTGATGTTTGTGGACGACTTTCCTGTTGGGAGGGCCTCTTCTCTTATATTTCCACTTTTGTGTCGTATGAATATGTCTCCTTCCCCGTTTCGACTTGCTCCTACTGCTAAACCATCTGTGTACACCTGTATCCATTCCGTTGTATTATATTTCTCCTTAAGCATAGCTTGTGCTAAATACAGTTTTTTTGTGATCGTGGACCCTGTATTGGTCTTGTTTTCCGATTCCTGGGATCTCTGTGCTTATTGCTGATGTTGTAGCTTTGATCTTCATAGTTGATAAGCGTTTCACTTTCTGTAGGTTGGTTGGGTATTAGTTCTCCATATTTTTTGATGTAGGTGGTTTAAATATATGGATGAAGCTGGTAGTCTTCAATCCTCCTGTTATTATCCTTAATCTCATGTTTTGATTTTTCTGTAGGTGTTCCCTGTTTGTTTTTCATGCTATAGTCCAGGCTGTCATGCCGTATCGAAGTACTGCCCTGACTGTGCCAGTATATACATTTTTAAATATGTTGCTATTTGCACCCAGCTTGTTCGGGCCAGCGTATTTATAAGGGATCGTTTTCTGGTTGCTTTCTGTTCTATCTCCTGTATGTTTTCCCTCCCTGTGAGTCTCTTGTCATTTTTAATTCCAAAATACACAGGTGTATTTTCTTGTACAAGCGCTTTGCCACTTAGACTAAGTTTCGTTTCTTCCTTGGAGTTAGACAGTGAGAATCATGGTTTAACTGTCTTTGAGATGCAATTCCCAATCGGTAACACACTTTACAACAGTGGCCAGTGATGTCTTGGTTCTGTTTTTAGCTGTTGGTAATTTTTCTGCAGCACTCCACACTACGTAATCGTCAGCGTGTAGGTCACTGGATATTTTCTTTGGGAGCATTCCCGCTATAATGTTCATGGACAGGATAAAGAGGGTAGAACAGATCACTCCTACCTGGGATTCGCTTTTTTGTAGAGTTAATTCTATGGCTCAGTGGTACATATCATTTGGCTCTTGCTGTTCTGTATCAGAGGAAGTCTTGTATCGAACTGTACATTATCCCTTCTATTTTGTTGTTTAATAGTTAAACGAGGAGTCCTTCTCTCCATACCCTATCAAAAGCTGTTGCCATATGCGCAAAGACCGCAAGTAGTTTTTCCTTACCCTAGAATGCATTTTCTATTTCTTGGGTTTAGGTACACTAGTTGGTTTTCTGTGCTGTGGTTAATCCTAATAGCAGGAGCTGGTTTTTTCCATATGTTTTATTAGTCTTGCGTTTACCATTTTCTACATAACTTTTCTTTCACAACTGAGCATACTTATGGGCCTATAGCTTTCCTTGCTTGCCTTCTCCTCTTTTGATTTTCTGATTGAGATGATAATAGCATCCCGCCACTGGTCTGGGATCTTACCCTCGCTCCATGATTGGTTGACGATTTTTAGGAATTGTCTTCTTGCCACTTGATGTAGGTTTCTAATCATTTCATTTGTGATGCCATCTTTTCCTTGAGCATTCTTGTTTTTGAGTTTCTGAATAGCAGTGATGAACTACCTTTTTGAAAGACGCCTTCATGCAGGGATCTGCATTATGTGTCTTCAAGTTTTCTTTTAATTCTTTTTTAACTTCTAGTTTGCGTTCTCGTCTCAATGTTGTAGTACTCTCATCTCTTAATAAGTCAGCCAGGATGTTTGCTGCCATTTTTCCTGTATGATGTTTCTCATTTTCCTTACTCATTTCCCATGCTCCCTCTCATTTCTTCATTTACGGCTCTTGTCAGGTTCCAGAGTTTACTTGTATCCCTGTCCATGTTGAGGCTTTCAGTCTTTTCATGCCAAATTCTTTGGATCTCATCCTTCTTTTTGTTTGCTCTATTAAGGAGTTTTTTAATTGTGCTGTTTCCCTATGTTTTCTGATGATGGACTTTTGTCCATGTTATCTCTTGCCTCGCTTAGTTCCTCGTGGATTTTTCCCAGTTTATCGCTCCAGTAAAGTTTATTTTTTTCCGTTTTCCAAGTGGGATTTATTTCTTTTTCTGCCTGAATGATAGTCTCTGTCATGATGGCGACTTTATTGTTTAAATTTTTTGAATACGATATCAGTGTCGACAGCCTCGGGATGACGGCTGCTTTTTTCGAAAAAAATAAGGTTGATGTCTGACTGCGTACGTTGAAGAAGAAGAATACGATATTTTTTTACAGTTTGTTGACATTTTCTCTAAAAAGAGACCAGTTTGCTGTTTTTAAATTTCAGCTAGGGTGTATATATGTTATCTCTTTTTGTCCCATGTTATATATTTCTATAGTTTATTGGGACATGGTCGCTCTTACCAACTTGGTTGTCGACTGTTCTTGCTATTAGCCTTTGAAGGTCGTCTGTTGCCATCACAAGGTTCGGAGTATTCATTTGTTCCAGATTCTAGAGTAATTTGTATGCCTATCGCCTAGCCTATTTATTAGAATGAGTTTATTTTCTATCATCCAATCTTCTACCTCCTCGCCGCTCTGGTCCATTGTTTCATAACCCCAGCTTGGGGAGTTACTGTTAAAATGTCTCACTATGAAATGTTTCGACTCTTCGATTTTGACCGTGTATTGCCAGAGATGAGGCTGGTGGAGTATAGCAGTTTGTTATCATCGAGTCTCCACTGGGTAGGATTATCTTTACTGTGATGTAATCTAGTTAATCTGGTCCAGATCTTTTTGTTTCTACTGCTAATATAGCATTTCTGACTAGTGTTATTTTTCGTCCTACAGCTGTCTTTTCCATATTTTGACTGAAACATTCATTTCATATGAAGGACAATACATTTTGGTGTCTTTTACGTGTGTTTCCTGGATGCATGTGATGTCTAAGTCGTTTTTCTTGAAGAGCTGTTGCAGTTGGGGTTTCTTGTTTCTCACGCCCTCTGCACTCAATTGTATCACTTTTAGGTTCCTTGTTTGGTTGATCTGTCGCATGTCTCTGCCTCGCCCTGACCACCACTAGGTTAGCAGAGGCACCGGTTGCTTGGGTGGGTCCCCTCGAGATTGGAGCCACTTCTCCTCCCTGGTTGTAACTTGTAAGAGCGACACCACGACTAAAGGGTAGACTGTTAATGCGTGTGTGCCCTGATTTTTCCCGTTTTCGGCATGTCGGATTGAGTTTTTCTGTTTTTAGTTATCTCCCATAGCCTTTCCACCTCACGATGGTACCTGCGAGGCAGTAGGTTGGTTTGTCTACCTTGGTTTCCTTCCCGTGGCTAGAGCATATATCTTTTATCCGCTTGGTGTACTCGTCGTAGGACACATGGACTATTTCAGTGGGGAAAGCAGTGTCACCTGTTGTCCCACCACCTCCTGCTGGAATACACTTCAGGTTGGTCCACGTCTGCTTATTAGTCCAGTTATTATACCTGGCTTATATCGCATCTGACATTCCATATCTGGAGGTTGTTCCACTATCCGTCACCTGTGGACCTGCCTGGTTGGGGTCGGTCGCCCCACTATCCGCCACCTGTGGACCTGCCTGGTTGGGGTCGGTCGCCCCACTATTTGTCACATGTGGACCTGCCTGGTTGGGGTCGGTCGCCCCACTATTTGCTACATCAGCATATGTTATGAGGTACAATTAAACCTTGTCCCTGCTGGTCGCTTTTGAAATACTTATTTTCGCATTTCCGGACGCACATCTCTGTCGCCTGTGTTGCTCTACAAAGGTTGTCACAACTAAACCCACCATCTTCAAAACCGAGCTACAGGACATTGGAGAGTTTTTCTTACTTGGAGCATTGGAGGCTTGTACCACGAACATGTCCTCCGTGATGTTAAGGAATTGGGCAATACCCCGTAGTAAAACTGTGACGTGTCTGTCAATATCTCTTGTCACATCTAAGCCTACAGAACATGCTGGGAAATGTAGCGCCCACTTTTTAAAGTTTCACTATACATATTCTTGCATGTCATCCATACATCTTCCGAGAGTCCTGCATGATAAACTTTAGTCTTCAAGCGATTTGATTTTATGAGTTTATTGAAACATATAAACAACGTCCCTGGGGTAGAAGCCTATGTCCTACCAGGCGCGTCAGCATGGTTGCGGTTTGCTAAAAGGCCTATTAATTTGGAGGTAGCTTCGAATAAATAAGTAGCCATTGAAATCTGAAAACGCTATCCGGCCAGGCAACACCCATCAGCAAGCAAGAAACAAAATAGCACACAAGGAGAAAATGAAATTAAGGCTTACAAACTAAGAAACCCAGATGTTAAGAGGAGATAACAAGGGCTAAAAACAACAGCAATAGGAAGGATAGAGGAATCTGAAGAAGATTTGGAAATGATCTGGGTAAAATTCAAAGACATCATCAAAGAAACTGTAGTAAAGGCATGAGGTCAAACCACTAAAGAACGGTGGAAGAGAAAGAGTTCACCAAGGTAGACAGAAGTGAAAAGAATAATACGAGAAAAGAAAAAGGCATGGAAGCAATATCTAGGGCTTAGGAATACAGAAGAACAAACAAACAAAGAATTTGTAAATTTTAAAAAGGGAAGCAAAGAAGACTGTGCTCAATGCCAATCATAAATCCTCGGAGGAATTTGAAGAGAAACTGGAAAATAATGCTGGAGAAAACCAAAACTGTTCTACATGACCTTAAAAAACAGGAGAAGGAAAAGTAATGCCCCCTGAAATTTGTTAAAGATAAACATGGTGCGCTGTTGCCCACCCCCGAAGAGGTCATGATCAGATGGAAATAATATTTCTCAGATCTTCTTGGCGTGGAGGTTAATCAAGCTCTGGAAGTAGCAGTCCCAATTCAAAAAGAGGGAGCGTTGGCGTGGAACTATAATATCACAATGGAAGAAATAAAGGTAGCACTGGAGATAATTAAGATTGGTAAAGCAGCAGGACATGATGTTGTAACATCAGAAATGATTACATACATGGCAACAGAAGGAAATATACTATTCATGAAGATTCTGAAGACAGCTTAGCTCCACAAGAAGATATCAAGTTATTGGGAGGTTGCCATAATAATACCAATATTTAAAAATGATGACAATCGTTAATGTGAAAATCACAAACGTATTTCCCTTATCAGTGTCTCCCGGAAAGTCTACTCTATGATTCGAGAACAGCGATTAACATGTCTATCAGAGCCAAATATAGACGAAACTCAATTTTGGTTTCGGGCATTCAGACATTTCAAGACCTCATCTTACACTCAGACAGCTAAATTAAACGGTTTCATGAAAATGATAAGGAGATGCATCCCTGCTTTTTGGATTTGGAGAAAACATTTTTTAAGTCCATTAAGAGAAACTCTGGGAGGGCCTGCCAAGGAAGAACATCCCATGACTACTGATCTGTGCTATACATCGTTTCTATAAAACATGCAGACATTTTGTGCGAACATCAATTCAAATGTCAGGAGAGTTCATGCCCATTAACGGGGTAAGACAGGATGACATTCTATCACAGTACCTTTTCATACTACTCGTGGATGAAGTCATCAAAGTCTGGAAAGAACGGATACAAAAAGTATGAAGTAGGGTACTGGAAGGTGAGACTAAGTGACATATCGGAACTATCGTTTGCAGACGACGTGGCCCTGATCACGAAATATGATGCTCATCTCCATATCAAATTGCAGGTCTGGGAAGAAGAGTTGAAGAAGAAAGGAATGCACATAAGCAACTCCAAAACAAAAACCATGGTGATCGCTAGAGATGAGAAGAGCAGATAACCCTGGGAACAGCAGCTGGTAGAATTTTCCTGAGGATTCATCAGCAAAAAAGGAACAAGCAGGAAAACAAAGATGGATGTATACCGCTCGACCTGTGTGCTTGTCCTGACATATGGATTTGAGTCATAGGCAATGGCTACAGCCCAAGAAGGGCAACTAGAAACTTCAGAAATGAGGTACCTAAGAAAAGCGGTTCAGGTGACGAAAAACGACAAGATCTTTAACCAGACAATACATAGCAATCTCGAAGTCCAACTCCTGCAGACACGATTGGAGCAGTTCCAAATACAGTGGTTTGGCCATGTCTGTAGATTGGAAGTGGATCGGATACCAAGGCGGTCATTGGGGATACAAAGTGAAGGATGCAGACCCCAACGACGCTCCAAAGTACGTTTGGAAGACAACAAACGACAGTCCATAAGTGATCAAGGCTTGATTGGAAAGCGGCAGGAAAAAGGCGGCGGATAGAGTAGTGTGGCGTTCTCTCTGGCAAACCTCGGCTTCTCATGGTAGAAGAGGAGCGTCTAAGTATGTAAGTATGATCCACGTCTTCATCAGAAATGGTTTCCAACTGTTGACAAAATGTTCATGAATGAGCTCACACAAATAGCATTCTCTGAGCATTTATTTCAATTGACTATAAAAGTATGCTGATCTTCCATAAATTTCTTCAAATAAGCAATGTAACTCTGTCATCATTGTCACTCGTGTGAACTGTAGTTTTCATGTTTCAAATGGAAAGGCGTCTCTGGTTTTTAAATTTAAAAACAGTAATATTTCATTACAAATGACACACACATTGTTTATTATAAAATATGTAATTAATTAATTTGAGAAGCTCATGTTTTCTGGAAAGTACGAAACTTCGTATATATTGTCAGATTTTTGCTTGGCATTGTTATTGTGTAACTAACTTGTAACAACTGATAACCAACTTTCAATGCCTTGCTTATTAAAATTCACATAGCTTTAACCTACACCATAATCCCTCTTTGTCCTTACCCATACCGATACCGAAGACAATGTTACATGCCCGCTTTGATCTAGAAGCTCACCGACGACATAAACAAATCTATGTTCGTCCCAGTTCCTCATTATCTCAGACGTCGACTGACACTGTTTTGGCTTGTCTTAGTTGGACCCAAACTTTCACGAACGACATTTGATGAAACATGTTCCCCTTTGTTGGCATTGTTTAGCAACCCATTCTCATTGGGGTTTTTCTGTTGCGCATTTGTGTATTATTGTTTTAAATAATGTTTTAAGCTAATGAGCTAGATAGAGGGTATAGTAATTGTCAATCAATCTCGAGGGTCACATACACATGCTTGGTGGCCGGTTAGGCGGACTGTAGGTGACCTTCCAAAGCTGGTTGACTGCACTGTTACAGAGAGTATATTTCCACATGAACTTTCACGTATGGTTTATAATGCTGGTAGATCTGGCTACATAACTAGAGAACGGTTACGCGTCAGGTGGATATGTGGCATTGTATTGATTGTGCAATAACAATGGCTCATGAAGACCGATGCAACGCAGTAAAGAGAAATACATAACAGACGGTTTAGGCTCCCCAGACCACTAAAAGACCAAAGTCGAAAGAAAATTAAGGACATAACCTTCTACTTCAGCTCCACATAAAGCATAGTAATGTTAACGTCTATTACTTTTCAGCTAACTGTATTTAAAGGTAGGGTGGACCTATTCATTTGTTTCCTGGTCGGCTGTAGCCTCAGTTCAGTTCAGGTATCATCTCCGCATCAAGCAACAATTGTATTATAAAAGCGTCTGATAACTAATCAGGCCACCAGCAGCTCGTTAAAAACCAAACGTGTTCACAACCATCCCTTAACTCAAATATCCCTTCAATCTACCGCAGTGTAGGCTTTTGAACACCGTATCTGCCCTCGTACATCTGCTGTACAACCGAACTTGTACTCAATGAGCCCATTTATCAACAAGCGTGTCTTCAAGAAGTCCGTTGACTAACATGTTTATCTTCAAGTAGTCCGTTGACCAACATGTTTACCTTCAAGCAGTTCGTTGACCAACATGTTTACCTTCAAGCAGTTCGTTGACCAACATGTTTACCTTCAAGCAGTCCGTTGACCAACATGTTTACCTTCAAGCAGTTCGTTGACCAACATGTTTACCTTCAAGCAGTTCGTTGACCAACATGTTTACCTTCAAGCAGTCCGTTGACCAACATGTTTACCTTCAAGCAGTTCGTTGACCAACATGTTTACCTTCAAGCAGTTCGTTGACCAACATGTTTACCTTCAAGCAGTTCGTTGACCAACATGTTTACCTTCAAGCAGTCCGTTGACCAACATGTTTACCTTCAAGCAGTTCGTTGACCAACATGTTTACCTTCAAGCAGTTCGTTGACCAACATGTTTACCTTCAAGCAGTTCGTTGACCAACATGTTTACCTTCAAGCAGTTCGTTGATCAACATGTTTACCTTCAAGCAGTCCGTTGACCAACATGTTTACCTTCAAGCAGTTCGTTGACCAACATGTTTATCTTCAAACAGCCCGTTGAGCAACAAACGTATCCTCAAGCAGTCCTTCTTCTTCCTCATCGTACGCAGTCAGACGTCAATCTTAATTTTTCAAAAAAAGCAGCGGTTATCCTGAGGCTGTCGACACTGCCATAGATAGAGCTTGTCTAGTGTTGCCACTGGTGATGGCCACATCTGCTCTCTCTGATCCTCGTATGTCGGGCAGTTTTGCAGCAAATGTCCAGCGGTCATTTTCGCGGTACCACACGGGCATTCGTCAGTGCCACCTATCTTCAATTTATTTAATAGGTGGTACCTCAATCTATTGTGGCCTGTGCGGAGTCTGAAGACCACGAGCTGATCTCTTCTGTTCAACTGGTAATAGGCATCGTTTTTTGTGTAGCCAGTATGTTATGTTTCCCATTTGGTCATGTATCTAGCTCTAATTAGCCTGTTTGACTCTTCGTATGTCACACTAGTATCTGGTTGTGGTAGTCTTGCACCTTTTTTTGCCAGTCTGTCTGCCTCCTCGTTGCCTTGGATGTTACAGCGGGATGGACCCCATTGTACCACTACTCTTTTTGGTGCGGACTGCTGGCATAGTTGACAGAGTACTGCTCTTAAATCATTAAGTTCAGTATTTTTCTGGCTTTTTAGTGCTGCTACTACGGCCTGGGCATCTGCAAGCAGGACTACATGGCTTTCACTTTTTACTCTTGTTTGTCACCATTTCTTTTACTGCAGCCCTCAGTGCCTTTGCTTCCGCTCTGAAATTGCTTGAGTATTTTCCAGTTGCCACTGACAGTGTTACTTTTCTACCATTTGGTAGGCTCAGGAATTCCCCTGCCCCTCCGTTCTGTGTTGTGTTTGTTACAGAACCGTCGGTGTATGCATGGGTCCAGTCTATGCTTGGGTAGTTTTTCGTTATGTACCTCAGGGTTGTATCTCTTCTTTCTTTTTCAGTCTGCCTGTTTCTGTTTCCAATACCTGGAATGTTTTCTACCACCGCTGGAAATATATGCTGCCTCCAGGTAGGTTTGCGTACAATAGGAATAGGCTTTGGTGTTGTTAGCGCGTTCATAGGGTCTTCGCTAATCTTAGCTTTGGCTATTTCTGCAAAAGTTTCTCTGCTTTAGTTTCCCATTTCCAAAAGTATTTATTTTCTTATGCATTGGATGGTCAGTCAGTCTTCAGAGTTTTTTCCGCTTGCTGCTGGGCCTTGCAGTCTCTTCTGTCGGTCATGGATTGCAGATTTGTAATCTTTACCAGTTCTACAATTGGCTTTGACTTCATGCCTCCTGTTATAACTCTCATGGCTTGGTTTTGAAGTTTGCTAATTTTATCAAAGTTCGCCTTTGCTGCTATTGTCCATGCCGAAATGCCATACTCGAGAACTGGTCTCATTCTTTCAGTGTACAGTTTCTTTAGTATACTTTCATCTGCACCTCAGTTTGTGCCAGCAAGTTTCCTCATGATTGCCATTCTTTCTCTGGCTCTCATTCGGTTTCCTTCGATCTGACTTTTCCATGTCATGCGCCGATCAAATGTGACTCCCAGATAGTTTGGGTTGTCGTTTGGCTGCAGGTATTTGCCGTTTAGACTTATTTTAGTGTTTTGGTGTTTGTTTGAAAGCGAGAATATCGTACATGTTATTTTTTCCTAATTTATTTTGACCAGCCAAGAGTTCGCCCACTCCTCCAGCGATGTAAGGGCCTGCTGCATCCGATTTCTTGCTATGGTGAGATTCTTTTCAGAGGTCCACATTGCAAGATCGTCTGCAAACATTGAGCTGTGGACTCTTCTTGGTATATTCTCAGTGATGTTGTTTATATACACCAGGAAGAGTGTGGGTGACAGTACTCCCCCTTGGGGTACTCCCTGCTCAAGTGTCAGCTTTTTGCTCATCTGCCTTGTACTTGAACTCTGGCTGTTCTGTTTTTGAGGTAGTGACTAATCCATCTGTACATTTTCCCACAAACATCACTTCTTCGTAGCTTGACTGAGTCTCTCTTTCCAGACCTTGTCAAATGCATTTTCTAGGTCCATCCAAACCGCTACTGTGTGCTTTTTCTCCTGGTAAGCATCCTCTATTTCTTGTGCTATGAGAGTGATCTGATCCTCAGTGGATCTGTGCTGTCTAATGCCTGCTTGCTGTGGGATTAGTATGTGTTTATCTTCCAGATGCCACATCAATTTGGTGTTTGTCATACGCTCCATAAGTTTGACAACACAGCTCAGTATGCTGATAGGCCTGTATCCATTTGGATCTGCTCTATCTTTCTCTTTCTTTGGTACTGGTATAATTACCGCGTCTTTCCATGCCTGCGGTACAATTCCCCTTTTCCAGCTTTGGTTCAGGTCTGATAGTAACTTCCTCTTTGCTGTTTGACCCAGCCCCATCAGCATTTTGTTTGTTACGCCATCTTTTCCGGGCGATTTCTTTTTCTTTAGAGTTCTCATGGCCTCTTTCATGTCATTCAATGTTAGTTTTGCCATAATGTGCTCCTCTGGTGCCATATTGACGTTATCGTGCCCCTTTTGTTCTTCATTAATATCTTTTTGCCTATTTGTAGGAACATCAATGTGGTTTGCTCTGGATAATGTTCTATAAAGGCGTTTGCTGCCTTTTTTCCAGTGAGCAAGTTATCGCCCTGCTTGAGGGTAATTTGTTTGTTCGATGAAGTTTCGTCGTTCATGGCTCTGATTAATTTCCATAGTTTGTTCCCGTCTTTGTCTAGATTGAGGCTTTATGTTTTGTTTTTTCCAGCTGTCTCTCGTTATTTGGTTTAGAGTGTATTTGTATTTCGCCGTAGTGGTTTTGCATCCATAGATTGTTCTCTCTCTGCCATGTTCCTGGCATTTGAGACTTCGTCTTCCGCTTTCTGCAGTTCATCATTCTAGTAGGGCTTGTAGTTTTTCCTTGCCCCTCTTCGGATGGTTTCGATGGCTGCCTGCATTATTGCTTTGCTTAGGCTTTCCACCAAGGATGTAATGTTGTTATTCCCTGTGTTAATGGTTTCGCATTGCCCATCTGTGAGGATTGCAAATCTGTCCCATTCAACTTGTTTATAGTTCCAACGTGGGAGCGGTTTTGTTTCCTGTGGGCCTACCATATCAACTTCTATCCAAATTGGCCTGTGGTCGCTACCTGCCAATTGGTTTAGCTCCTGGCGGTCTATTTTGTGGTGAATATCCACCGTGGAGAATGCCAAATCTAGAGTAGAGGTGGTGTGCCATGTTCTAGAACTAAAGCAGTCCGTTGACCAACAAACTTATCCTCAAACAGTCCGTTGACCAGCATGTTTATCTTTAAGCAGTCCGTTGACCAACATGTTTATCTTCAAGAAGTCCGTTGACCAACATGTTTATCCTCAAACAGTCCGTGGACCAACATGTTTATCCTCAAGCAGTCCGTTGACCAACATGTTTATCTTCAAGTAGCCCGTTGCCCAACCAACGTATTCTCAATCAGCGCTCTGACCAACAATTGGTTCTCAATGAGACCCGCCAACGAACTTGCTCTCAGGCAGCCCTTTGACAAAAAAACGTGGCCTCATGCAACCCTTTAACCAACAAACTTGGCCTCATCCGACCTTTTTTACATCGAACGGGTTTTCAAGTAGCCCTTTGACCATAGCTATTATCCCCATGGCACTCTTATAGTGACTTGAGTTTGAGATTAGTAAACTAAGCAAAGTCAATTTGTAGAGAAACATAACAGGCAAATTTAAAAAACTCGATTCAACAACAATAACTTCAGACTGACATTAGATGGGGCAAATAATTAATGCCGAGTAAATAAACAATCATCAACAATGTCATCGATATCATCTGCAAATCGGAAGATGATATTGATGTATTGGCAGGCACAGAAAGGGAACCACAGAAGTTAATTTGTAGATTAGATAGAGCGACCCAGAATTTTGGTATGGAAATAAATGCCGATAAAACAAAGCTCATGACAAATAACATAGGAGGTGTTAAATCTGTAATAGAGGTAAAATGGACCATTTCAGCAGATATAAAGGGCTGAATTCATGCAATGGAAATGAGGCACTATAGAAAACTCCTAAATGTTACATATTAAGATCGTGTCAGGAACGTAGAAGTACGACAGAGAGTTGAAAACGCTAAATGTTTTTTTGAAGATCTGTTCACAACTGTTCAAATGACGACAGATGGCCTGGCACGCACGTCGCGAAGTCCAACGGAATTACCAACTCGATACTCTTTTGTTCGGTACCAGGACAGAGAGGGCGAGTACGTTCAAGGAAGAGATGGGTGGACAATATCACAGAGTGGTCAAGTCTTCGTCCCGGTGAGAAACGACAGACGACGGCAGACAGAGAAAGATGGTGGTGTGGAATTTTGGGTTGTTTTCAAGTGTGCCCCAACGACCTGATGGGTTACGGGATGAACAGAACTGAGCTGAAATAAACAAGATTATACTCACCTGCAACAACGAATGTTACAAAGCAAACGAAAAATAACATTAACAGAGCCATGTTCTGTTACTAGACACGAGAGTCTCAGTCCAGGCAGCTGCCCCACACAACTTCACATTGTCGCTCTCAATTCAAGCAAAATGAAAGACCTGGCGTTGATACGAAATACGGAATAACTCTAAGCTCATTGGACTGCTGAAATGCATGCTGATATTTGTTTATGTAAGGTCACGTCGCATTCGATGGCAAATAAATGAAAACAACATTTAAACAAGACAAATGCATTTAATTTAACATTTAACAGCGTGTAACATGCATCTGTTTGAAGTTTGTGCGCTTGTTATTATCAATCTATTCTCCACAGAAGATAATAACTCAGGCAATAAATGAAATGGAAAACAACAAAGCATCTGTCACGGATAATGGACACAGAAAATGTCAAACTTAGGACCAGATTCTGTAAAATTCCTGCTAATGATTTTTAACGCATGCATCAAATATATGTAAATCCTTAAAATCTGGGAGAAATTTCATTGGCTGCGTTGTTAAAACAAGAAAAATCCCCAACAAAGCCAAATAATTTCAGACTTTTGTTTTTACTATGCCTCTTAAATCTGGAACTAGATTTAATTTGTCGTTATGAGTTGGCCTGCCATGATCTGAGCTGAATGTGTCAAACAATTTGTCGAATGTATCTACATTTGTTTTAAGCATTACATCGAGCGTATATTTGAATACATATTTTTTGTCCCACCTTTTCGTTGATTTTAACTGCCACAATTCGGTTTGCTGTAATTGTTTGTATGATGATTATTAGTCTAGGTTTTGCTTCTTCGTTTGCTTTTAAATTGGAAAATAAAAGTTTGCATTCCCGGTGTTTTGTTTGTGTTTTCTATGATAACTCTCGGACTATTAACGTGATTCCTGGATATAAATGTGCCGACTTGTGAATTAAACATACAAATGTGAAAGAAGTACTGCAACGAAGTATATAACAGTGTATTTATAGTCGTGAAAGGTAGACCAATGTGTACAGTTTCGATGGGACAAAGCGTGGCCGAAACTTGACCTGGTCAAAGGCTAGTGTCGCTCCGTGCTGTATCGTGACCCAGATAACGAAGCATGAACACTGAAATGAAGGAGGTCATCCTGACTCCGTCAAACATACGGTACTTCAGAAAGGAGCTCATCGTGCTTCGATCAGCACACTACGTCCCTTCAAACTCAGATCTACATCTGTTGCGTGTGCTAAAAATACACTTAACCGAGGAGGCATCGGAACTCACAAGTTTACAATCAAGGCGAAAGACCAGAGGAACGAGAGGTGGAAGAAGAATACACAAACAAATGCACTCAGAAACAGATATCTCAAAGCTCCACCCGAGCGATAAAAGAGAAGGGAAGGGCTACCGAGGAAATGAGGCACACGCTGACACCATACTGTCTGCACCCGAACCCTTCACTAGAAGTCTTGACAATGTCTTGCCTCTAGAACATGTTGTGTCCGGACGAGAGAGTGAGGAAGATCCTGCGCACATCTCCATCACTATAAACACATTGTGCAACTCACGACATCACCCTACAGATCACACCCTGACTAGCAGCTCGCAACTGGCAGGGCCCCCAAACTGCAGCGGAATGTCCGCACGCTACTGGACAACACCAAAGCAAACAGACCCGAACGACGGACAGCACTGATCGCCAGGGAACTGGCTAGATACAACATCTGTATAGCTGCCCTGAGCGAGACACGACTGGCATAGGAAGGACAGATCACAGAAGCAGGCGCTGGTTATACTTTCTTCTGGAGCGGCCGCAGCAAAGAAGAACGCCTTGAAGCTGGAGTTGGCTTTGCCATCAAGACCAACATGGTCGACAAGCTCACAAGCATGCCTAAAGGAATTAATGACCGCCTGATTACACTGCGTCTCCCCCTAATAGGAGGGCGCCATGCAACACTTATCAGTGCATACGCACCCACAATGACAAATCCTTAGGAAACAAAAGATAAGTTTTATGAGGACCTTGAGGCGCTCATCGCTGCAGTCCCCAAATCTGACAAACTGGTCATCCTCGGTGATTTTAACGCTATGGTTGGCACAGACCATACAGCCTGGGAGGGGGCCATTGGCAGACATGGTATCGGAAGATGCAATAGTAACGGACTGCTCCTTCTGAGGACATGTGCCGCAAATGAACTACTCATTACAAACACAGCTTTCCGACTTCCTGTCCGAAATAGAGCCACATGGATGCACCCAAGGTCCCGCCACTGGCGCCTCATTGACTACATTATCATCAGACGTAGGGATCGAGCGGATGCTATGGTAACAAAGAGCATGTGTGGTGCAGAATGTTAGACCGACCATCGACTTGTCATTGCCAAGCTAAACTTCAAGATCCAGCCCAAAATGCGCCCTCAGGTAAAGAAACCACAGAGGAGGCTAAATGTCTCTCAGCTGAAATACGAACCCACGAGAGGAGGCTTCCAGGAAGAGCTTGAGGGTAGACTATCTGAGCTTCGTTTTGAAAAGAACGACATCAAAGAGAACTGTGCATCATTGAGAAACACACTCTACGATACAGCTGTTAAACACATTGGCCCACTCACACGCAAGCATAAGGACTGGTTTGATGAAAACGATCTGGAAATACAAGGCCTTCTCGGTGCAAAACATGAAGCGCACTGGGAATACCAAAGGGACACACCATCTCCGGCAGCAAAAGCTACCTTCAATACTGCTCGAAAAGCTGTCCAGACCAGGCTTAGAGAGATGCAAGACTCCTGGCTCAGCAAAAGAGCTGACGAAATTGAGATGTTCGCCGAGCGTCATGACACCAAACGGTTTTACGAGGCACTGAAAGCTCTCTACGGCCAGCAGCCCTCTAGTAATACTCCAGTTCGCAGTGCGGATGGGGCACTGCTAACAGATAAGGTTCAGATTCTAGACAGATGGGCAGACCACTTCTGCAAAATACTAAACCACCCATCGTCCATAAATGAAGAGGCCATCCGGCGAATGCCGCAGGTGGAACTGAACCTGGCGTTGGATGAAGTCATTACTGAGGAGGAAGTCGACAGGGCAATCAGTTCACTATCTATAGGAAAAGCTCCAGGAGCTGATGCAATACCAGCAGAGGTATATAAGACAGCTGGCCCACCCCTCACCAGAAGGATAACTGCTCTTCTGTCACATGTGGGCTGAAGAAAAAAGTCCGCAGGAGCTAAAGGACGCCTCAATCGTTCACCTGTACAAAAGAAAAGGCAACCGTCAGGAATGCGACAATCATCATGGAATATCGCTACTCTGCGTAGCAGGCAAGATCCTAGCTTGCTTACTGCTAAACAGGCTCAACAAACACCTTGGACAAAGCCATCACCTCCCAGAAAGCCAATGTGGATTCAGAGCCGGAAGAGGAACAGTGGACATGATTTTTGCCGCTCGTCAAGTACAAGAAAAGTGTCGAGAAAAAAATCAGGCCTTGTACACCACATTTATTGATTTGACAAAGGCATTTGATACAGTTAACAGAGGAGGGCTGTGGATGATAATGTCTAAGTCTGGCTGCCCCAACAAGCTCATAACAATGGTGAAACAGCTACACGAAGGCATGTGTGCTCGTGTACTGGACAGTGGTGAAATCTATAAAACGTTCCTAGTATCAAACGGAGTACAACAAGGATGTGTACTCCCCCCGACTTTGTTCAGCATGATGTTCGCGGCTACGACGCCTTCAGATCATTGGGGCTCAGAATATCAATAAAGTACCGCACAGATGACAAACTACTGAATTCCAGAAGAATGAAGGCCAAAACCAAAGTGGCTGGCGACATAATCAGGGAACTTGTATTTGCTGACGATTGCGCTCTAATGAGCAACTTAGAACTGAACATGCAGGTTGGAATGGACCTGTTCTCTGCCGCATGCAACAATTTTGGCCTGACCATTAATGCAAAAAATCAGAGGTCATGTACCAACCAGCACCAGGCATGCCGTACACAAAACCAGAGACTACAGTCAGCGGGCAGACGTTGAATTCCGTAGACAAATTCACATATCTGGGCAGCACGCTGTCGAGATCTGTCAGCCTAGACGATGAGGTGGCAAGCAGAATAGCAAAGGCCAGCACAGCCTTTGGTAGAATGCGCTCGATGGTCTGGGCACGTCGTGGCATCAGCGTCAAGACCAAACTCAAAGTCTACCGTGCAACCATCATTCCAACCCTACTATACGCTTGCGAAAGCTGGACTGTATACTCTGGACACACAAGGAGGTTAAACCACTTCCACACAGGTTGCCTGAGGCGAATATTCCACATCCGATGGCAAGATCGTGTCACTGACATCGAAGTTCTTTCGAGGGCTAACATGCCCAGCATCCATGCACTGCTAGAAAAAGCACGACTAGGATGGGCCGGACACCTCGTCCGTATGTCAGACGAGCGGCTCCCAAAGAAGCTTCTCTACTGCGAGCTGAGAGAGGGATGGCGCGAGAGAGGGCGCCCAAAGAAACGTTTTAAAGACGGTCTGAAGGACTCACCAAAAATTTGCCAGATAAACATCGACACCTGGGAATGTCTTGCGCAAAACAGATCTGACTGGAGAAGCGCAGTAAAATCGGGTGTAGCTGCCGATGAAGACGACCGTGTTGTGAAAGCCCAGAGCAGACGCGAGACACGGAAATCCCGAGCAGCGGGAACACCATCCCCTTCTACAAATCTCGTGTGCCCGATATGTAGCAGATGTTTTCGTGCTCGCATTGGCCTGTTCAGCCACATGCGCACCCACACCCAACAGGGACATCTGTGACAAGGATGATGTCGGCGGTCCTCATCGACAACGATGGACAGCTATTATTATTATAATAAGATATTCATACGCCATGTCTTCATTTCTTGTACGATGTCTTCCATTTTGTGATTGATTCCACATGTATTAATAATAGACATTCTTATAATATCTTATCTTTCCTCGGATCTACTTGCTTATCCATGTAGTGTATTTTTTACAATGTGCCAGGTCCATCTTTTGCTATTTTTAGCCTTAGTCAAGCTCTTTGTATTTGGTTATAATTAGCCACACTTTAGCACTGCCAAGACCAATCGCAATGGTCCCGTTTCGAGCCAGTACATTCGAGTGGTGTGGTAGTTATACCGATCCTACAGTAGCCTATCAATTACTGGACCATATCATGTCCGTTTTGGATTGTAGTAAACCGTTTCCCCCTTGGTTTATCCTTGGGATATCACAAATGTAAGGACACAATTCAGGAACAGGAAAGCTGTGTCACCATCTAGTCGACAAGAATGAGGACAGCAAACGATGAACTACAAAGTCTACAAATATGTGTTTTTTTCCAGTATCTCTGTTGTTATCATTTATTTTATATATGTATACTGTTCTCGAGATCAATTCAAACATTAGAAACAAATTCAACAATACTGTTTTTCTATTACTTATTCGTCAACAAGTATTTGATTGATGCATGCATATTGTATTTACTTGAATTATTTTTTTTTCAATCATGCAAGGTTTTCTGATGCCAGGTAGTCGAGAGTTGATTTAATCTATGTTCTTTCTTCTTTCGAGAGTACCATGATGATCCAAACGAATGAAGCAGGTCCTCACTCCATTTCGTTAGACAGCGGTTTAACTGAATAACGCTTAAAGGTGTGTGTAAATGGTATATTGTGCTGTAATACTTCATAATATAGTTTTGTTCGAGATTGAAATTAATTTATACTTATGGCCATTGTCTGGTATCAAATCATAATAAAATGAATGCATATTTCATCCCCTGATTTATTTTTACTCAACAATTAGTGATTGTTTTGTGAACTGTTATATTGAACAAGAACATCGACTTCATTTAATTAAATCAGGTAAGCCAATCTATATTTGGCACCTTTGGCTATAACAGGTGAGAGTAGCCATTCACAACGACTTCCGTCACAGCCATGTCAAAGATTATTGGTAACAAACACTAAACAAACACCGTCTCCACTGCAAACAGTTAGTGAAGAATCGACGGCTAAAGAAGAACCTAACAGAAAAACCTACTCAATTCGGATACATTGTGCTACAGATCTACCAAACAGTTAAACATAATTTCACATGATGACGAAAACTTTTGTGGAAAAAAAAAAATACGAATACGTATTTTAAATGCCATCGATGAAATCTATGGTGAACCCATTTCCCTCATTCAGTTTGTCAATATGGTTCATGTCAATATATGAAGGTTTGTACAATCAAGATTTTATTAAAAAGGTTAACTGGACAATAGGGTAGAAAGGAGGTCACATCTAAGGAAAATACTAAATCTGGTAACATTATTGCACTTCCAATGAGTTATGCGTCGTTTCTAGAAAGGCTATGTGCTTGACAGAGACAAAGACTATTACCATACGAAGAGCCTGTCACACGATGTTACTAAAATGCGGTGTAAGCCATCTTGGGTAGTCTACTCTGCATATCATGGCGTTGCACTGTCTGCGGTTCACAAATACGAACTATCCTGATGAATGTAGTAGCAATCTGATAGATTGAATTTAAGTTCAAGAACAAAACCCAACGGATATAATGTTGCACGCATGTTTAAAGCGATAACCAAGCAAGTTGACTTGAAACCCACACGGGAAAAGAAAAATAAGTTAAAAAACACTAACTGGAATAATAGTAAGCTTTTGAAGTTGAAGACAAGTCATGTCAAGTTATACAATTTCTGTTTGCAATTCCAAAAGTCTGAAATCATAAAAAGATGTACAATAAATTAATGCAAACTGTCTTACATGTAGAGTGTATAGCTTCACCAAATCCGCTTCACGTACACCTAGCCAGGAACAAAATTGCACCACGCCTGTCTTCAGCTCTGTATCAGGCTCAAGCTCACCGCGCCCTGCCTGTCTGTTTTCTTCTTCTTCTTCTTCTTCTTCTTATCATTCTTCTGCGTTCGTTCTCAATCTCCCGATACCAAACCCTGATAGGGATTAAGTACCAGAATGTAGTCCAGAGAACGGAATGCATTGTGTCATAGTTTACAGCTTGACTGCGATAAATGAACACAAAACAATATGCACCTTCAACTGCCGCGTCATCAGCTCACCAACGCTACTCAGCACTCTCTCAGCACATTCAACTGCCGCGCCATCAGATCACCAACGCTACTCAGCACTCTCTCATCACCTTTAAATACCGCGCCATCAGCTCACCAACGCTACTCAGCACTCTTTCATCACCTTCAACTGCCGCGCCATCAGATCACCAACGCTACTCAGCACTCTCTCATCACCTTTAAATACCGCGCCATCAGCTCACCAACGCTACTCAGCACTCTCTCAGCACATTCAACTGCCGCGCCATCAGATCACCAACGCTACTCAGCACTCTCTCATCACCTTTAAATACCGCGCCATCAGCTCACCAACGCTACTCAGCACTCTTTCATCACCTTCAACTGCCGCGCCATCAGATCACCAACGCTACTCAGCACTCTCTCATCACCTTTAAATACCGCGCCATCAGCTCACCAACGCTACTCAGCACTCTCTCAACACCTTCAACTGCCGCGCTAACAGCTTATCCACGCTACTTAGCACTCTCTCAGCACCTTCAACTGCCGCGCCATCAGCTCACCAACGCTACTCAGCACTCTCTCAGCACCTTTAACTGCCTCGTCATCAACTTACGAACGCTACTCAGCACCTTCAAGTGCCGCGCTATCAGCTCACCAACGGTACTCATCACTCTCTCAGCACCTTCAACTGCTGCGTCATCAGCTCACCAACGCTACTCAGCACTCTCTCGGCACCTTGAACTGCTGCGCCATTTGGTCACCAACGCTACTCAGCACTCTCTCAGCACCTTCATCTGCCGCTCCATCAGATCACCAACGCTATTCAGCACTCTGTTAGCACCCTCAACTGCCGCGTCATCAGCTCACCAACGCTACTCAGCACTCGCTCAGCACCTTCAACTGCTGCGTCATCAGCTCACCAACGCTACTCAGCACTCTCTCAGCACCTAGTTCTGCCGCGTCAATAGCTCACAAACCCAACGCTACTCAGCACTCGCTCAGCACCTTTAACTGCTGCGTCATCAGCTCACCAACGCTACTCAGCACTCTCTTCTTAATGAGACCACACAGTCCGTGACAATGTGGTTGGTCTGGTCTAAGTGAGACAAAAAGAAAATACCAAATGACATCAAAGTGGCAACATGGAACAGGAGTGTATTTCAGCCGGCAAAACAAAAAGCACTTCAGGTGGGGGTTGGGTTCATCGTTGTACCACAAGCAGTCCACCGAGTTTGCGATGTCCGCTGCATCGTTGTACCACAAGCAGTCCACCGTGTTTGCGACGCCCGCTTCATCGTTGTACCAGAAGCAGTCCACCGAGTTTGCGACGTCCGCTTCATCGTTGTACCATACGCAGTTCTCCGAGTTTGCGACGTCGGCTTCATCGACATTCGTCGATCTATCCATCAACACTAGATTCAACATCTCAATCGTCCAAGTGTGAACCTCAACCGCTCAAAAAGATCAAGAGATACGCGTCCATTTCTTCGACCAGCTCATCGATACACTCCAAAAATGCCGAACCCACTACAGAGTTGTCATCGGAGACGTCAACGCCCGAATTGGACCCAGAAAGAACGGGAAAAGACACATCGAACCACACTCGGCAGAAAGGCGAAACGAGATTGTGTGAAACTGGCAATCTTCTTTGGGACACATAGTTTCTATCATAGTAATAGTTTCTTCGAAAAGCCATGACTGGAACGATGGACACATGTCAGCCCACACGGTCAGCACGGCCACGAACTAGACCATGTACTCTCCAACCGTCGAATATTCACGGACGTTGGAGTAGTCACACTTGTTGTTCCAGGTGGTTACCATCGCCTTGTGCGTGCACATTTCAGCGTCGACCTAAACGAGGCCCAAACAAACTAACATCGGTACAGAAGGCCACAGACTTCCATCCTAAATATAACATCTGCTAGAACGCTCGCGGCGCAAAACACATTTAGGACAGCAGTAAAGCCCGATGAAGACTATGAAAACCTCATCAGCACCATTTTGAACATACAAAAAGCCAGCCAGACTCCGGCAAAAAACCATATAACAAGCCGCATTTCCTTTACCACCAAGAACTTTCTCGATCAGTGCAGCACAATAAACAGATCACCAGCGAACATCAAAGTGTTCCCTTGGCAATCTGTGTCGACAAAAGATCTAGGTAGATCACACCAGTTTCACCAGCAGGAAAGTCATTGCAACGGCAGGATCACACATAAGCGTTGAGTAAATCACGTGCTCCGTCGCTGAGCGCCAGCTCGTGATAACATCTCTTAAAGCAGCAGATGGATAGATAGAGACTTCACATCTACAGATAGAAAGAGTCATCTACAGATAGAAAGAGTCATCTACAGCGTCTACACGAATTTATTCAAGTCATCGCTTCCTCTCCCCACTCCTTCAATCAACTCACCTACACTTCCCTCACTACTGCTACCATTCCTGATCTCAGAGATTCTTCTTCTTCTTCTTCTTCTTTTTCGTACGCAGTCAGACAGTAACCATTATTTTTTCGAAAAAAGCGGCGGTCATCCTGAGGCTGTCGACACTGCCATAGAGCTTGTCTTGCAGTTCCACTGGTGATGGCCACATCTGCTCTCTCTGATCCTCGTATGTCGGGCAGTTCTGCAGCAGATGTTCAGCGGTCATTTTACCAGTACCGCACGGGCATTCGTCGGTACCACCTATCTTCAATTTGTTGAATAGGTGGTACCTCAGTCTATTGTGGCCAGTGCGAATTCTGAAGACAACGACCTGCTCTCTTCTGTTCAACTGGTAATAGGCATCGTTTTTGGTGTAACCAGTATGTTCGGTTTCCCATTTGGTCATGTATCTGGCTTTGATAAGCCGTTTTGACTCTTCGTACGTCATACTAGTATCTGTTTGTGGTAGTCTTGCACCTTCTTTTGCCAGTCTGTCTGCCTCCTCGTTGCCTTGGATGTTGCAGTGTGATGGGACCCACTGTGCCACTACCCTTTTTGGTGCGGACTGCTGGCACAGTTTGCAGAGTGCTGCTCTTAAGTCATTAAGGTCAGTGTTTTTCTGGCTTTTTAGCGTTGTGACTACGGCGAGAGCATCTGTAAGCAGGACTATATGGCTCTCATTTTCTATGTGTCTCTCAGAGATTCGAAGTGTTATTGAAAGCATGCCCTCTGGCTAGTCCGCAGGCATGGATGGAATACGGTAGGGGCACTAAAAGGATGGGTTCACACACTCTATACAGCGCTTGCACAACGATTCACACGTTTTCTAGAAGAAAAGGAAATCCTACCGGACTGGCGAGAGTCGACCACTGTCTTACTATACCAGAAAGGAGACAAAGAGGACCTGGCTAACCACCGCCCTATTACCCTCCTCTCAGTAATGTACACAGTTTTCACTAAGTACTCGAGATCCTGTAACAAACAAGTTAGCCATTTACTGGACAACCAGCACAAAACAAAACAACAACAAAAAAACAGCACTGCTCGAGTCCATCCAGCTGAGCAGAGAAATGAACCCTGCTACTACCAATTTGCACAAGAGTTGGTACCTGCACAAGGGTTAACGCCCTTGTAGATGCACAGGTCGACTAAGAATAAGACAAAGACATTGTAAGGAAACAACTTATGGCAATAAGACGAAAATAAAAATGTGACATCTATTCGTAAAACATGAATTCAGTCTATATCATCGCACGAAGGATGGTAACAGACCAAGCCAAATGAAATAAGTGTTCCACTGATTTTAAAGAGACCGCTATGTTCAATGGACATCAGATGATACGTCATCATTGACCAGGTATCCTAGAAAAAACGAAGACAGGACACATGCAAACATAATCACAGAACTATTCAGATACACAACTATTGTGAAAAGAAGAATATGAATAAAAGAAAAGAAAAACTTGAGCATCATCGCTTATTTTTTCAGATAAACGTGGATCCCAGAATATAGCCGTTAGCTTTTGGAGACTTTAAATTGAACCAGCAATATTCTATTTGTCGTGTAGGTGTTTTACCTACTCAGCCAGTTTGTGACGCTGATCCACTTGCAGTTCTGCAGCCAGTAGCCTATTGCAGGTGCTCCACACCTGTTAAGATGTCTCCAACCTTTCCAGCTATGTGCCCAACTTCTTCCACTGCGCCTGATTGTATCCGCTCTTGTCAAATCATATGACTAGCAATATTATAAAGCACGGCATGTTGCTAATGTAAACAACACACAATAGCGTGTCACTGAGACGGGCTTCCTGCAAGGGGAAGTGTCGCAGCAGTAACCCAATGGTTCATATAGAGCTACAAAAAGACACGAAGATGATCATCAACAAAACTACTACTAGGCTGCCTGTGGGGAGGAAGACTAATGTCTCGTCATGCACAGCGAAAGAGTCAGGGTCAGGCAAACCATACTGGCCAAGACCTCCCACATCGACTTTCCAACAGTGCTCACTGGAAACGGACGTTTTCATGACAGTCCCCCGGACTAACGAGATGGGGGATTTACATGATCCCCGTAGTAGTAAGCGACAAGCAGATAAAGTCAAACATAGCACAACTTCCTGGAGGACCCGTCTCACCTTTATCTGAATGATTATAATTTGATGAAAGCACCAACAACTCACCACTAAGCGTCCTTTCAGAGCGCACAAGAGTAATCCTACTCATTGTAAGCATTCACCAACGGCAACTAAGCTGTCATTGTGAACTTTTTATTCACGTTTGCAAGGGCTTGTTTTATTATCTATTGTACAAGCATTTGTTCAGTATTATATCTGGATAGCGTGTAAACAAACAAACAATATAATAGTATTGTTAGGCACAGCACTAACACAAAAACATGAACGAAACATATCTAAAGGTTTTCATCGTGACAACAAACAACAACAATATCACTTAACAAATCAAAGAGAAAAGGATGAATACATTACAAAAGAAATGAAAACATCGATCAGTAACAAAACAAAATATGCTTAGCTGGATAGCGCATACACATATGGATGTTAATATCAGATTTGGACGAGGCTCTACACACTCGAGTCATGTTACAATTACATATTAAATCTGTATGACAGATTGTGACGTGTCATAGTTTACTTGCTTGTGAAATCAAACCCCGTCCTATTACGTGTAATCTCTCGCATGTTAATAACTTCTTATATCGTATGAGGACAGAGAACAAATAGTTTGTCACGTCTTCTTCTTTTATTTTAATACCAGATAAAACCAGTTGACGGGTAATCGAGTATGTCACATTGATTGCATAGATAAAACAGAGCAAATCAGATTGTGTGTCACCGTCGCATTGACGTTGCCAGATTCTTATGATTTTGTACAATCGAGTTATTTCCAGTTCCGCACTCTGCAGCAGAGGTATGTTTCTTTAGATTTCTTTTCAGATACAAAGGTTATTGTTTTAGTGCCATGATTATCGAAAAGAAACTAGGTTTACATATCAGAATAAATATATATATATATATATATATATACACTAGGCGTGTTCAAATGATCAAATGAAACCGGAACTAACTGCATCATGTGAACATGCGTAGAACGCGCATGATGACGTCACTTCTGATGTAAACAGCACATACCAACCGTTAAGTTTGCAACATGTCATTATCCTCCGACTCATAGTTTCTTTAGCAGACCATTGAAAAACATGGCGGGTGTGAAACGGAATCCGTCCAAAGTTGATTCGGTTTCTAACAGCTAAATAAAGTCGACCAGTTGACATTCTGAATACAGGCAGTGTATGGTGACAAAATTGTGTCGAAGACAACAGTGAAGAACTGGACAACGATGTTTAAAGAAGGACGTGAGTTAACGAAAGATCTTCCGAGACCAGGTCAGGCGCATATTGTTGCGTCAGAATATGCCATCACCAAAATTGATTGATCATTTCGTGGAGAGTGTCGCCGGAACTTACGTTCGTCACACTTTTGTCACATGCCTTTTTTCACTGCAGTTATTGTCGTGTAGGCACTGTAATAAGTAACAGCGCATTTCGTAGAGAGAATATGTGACGATGTACAGGCACATTATATAGAGAACATAAAGAATGCATACTCAGATGGTTTGTCCAGCTTACTAAATAGGTGCTGAAGAAAACCAATACATGGTTATAATTCAGTTCTGAGATCCATTTTCTATCTGATTGAGGTGGCCCAGAAAAGGACCGTTTTGCCAATGTGATGACATCTTTTATTTCTCGGTAAACAGACATTCTAGTTAATTTCTCGTCTAATCAGAGTCAGACTATTCCAACAAATTGACTACTCTCGGCTGAATGAACGACAGTCCCATCTGTGTTTCCAAAAATATTTCTTCCTTTTTTAAGGCGTGGTCCTCACATTTCGCCAACTACTTTTTATTTATATTTGAGAGGGCTGCATATGTTAGTTCTTTTATGTCGCATAGTTTGACAGGTTTTTTTTTGAGCTGGTACATTTCCTTTTACTTTAGCTCAAACGAGTTCAAATGGGTTGAAGTCTGAATGGTAATGTGGCAGTCTCAAACACAAATAACCATGCTCTAAGATCAACTTTTCTATAAGAAACATGTTTTCCTTTCACGTAAGCTTGACAAGAGAAAGCAATTCAGGCTTTAGATTCGTTTCGTTAAATTGTATTTGTTCTGTTGTGAGTCACACATTTTTTGCATCAATTGAACTGTATGACGTCGGGATTATGTCCTCTTGTGTCACTGCGTTGTAGTATGGTACATTTTACATCATCAGACAAGAGGGACGGAAGAACAATTTTGTTTCAATCACTCTGTAAATATGTTACAATTCACCTCGGTTTGATAGTCCCGATTGTGAGTATAATTTAAAGAAGATACACGTTCTGCATTTTTGTCCAGCCCATTATGTCTGCATGAGCTAATATCGAGCGCTGTGCTTTGCCAGTTGGTACTAATATTATAATATAGTCTTTTTCGTTGGCTGCCATTTCTTTTCACTTGTATGGGGAGCATTTATCCAAGTCTCATTCACATATACAATAGTATAACCTTATTTACCCATTTCGCGTACTTCTCGTAAATTCTTGCTTATCAAGAATATTAGATGCGGCTTCTCACATATGACGTATCTCCCGCTAACTTAATTTCTGCAGGTAAAGTCTATGCCCCTTACATTTCTCCACAATGTAGTTTTCGATACACCAATGCCATTGTGTCTTCCTGACGAGACTTCAGTTTCCTTAGTGTCACGGTTTCTTTGAAATCAAACATTCTACAAATCTCTCTTCTAATCACATCCCTGCCATCCGTTTCTTTCTTTCTTGCGTATTTGTTTTGATGGAACTCAAACTTCTAAAGTCGATGATCAATGGATCAAATGGCCGTTTACTTCAACCCAAAGCGTGAATAGTTCTCATTTCAGGGTTTTAGATACTCCGATATAGTTTACAACGCTTAGCTTCTCTATAAAAAAAAATTGATACATCTTCAATGCAATTGTATGGAGTGCAAAAACTTGCTTTTTAGACTCAATGTAAATGTAGTTGCGAACGTTAACAGCTGGTTAAGCTACGTATATGACACAATTTGTATCGACACATTGGCACACCAGAAGACTTACTAGAACTGTTAAAAACTTGTGATCCATGGTCTACTACAGTTGGCTGTGGGTGCGCTTTGGGTTGGAGTTGAAAAGATTTCGTGAAAAACGTGGCAAATGTTATTTTCAAAAATACTCACTGTTATGAAGGTGTAATCATTTCAAAAGACTAGTTTCATTTGGGGGGGGGGGGGGGGGGGGGGGGGGTTTGTATGAAAATGGTATACGGTATATTTGTGGGCAGAAAAAGTATTCACATTGGGACACGCTGATCTGCAGGTTATAGACACAATTTTAAATTTTGTGTTCATATGGAAGCTGGGATATTTAATTTTAAATCGCGCCAAACATTGTGAAACACACTATTGTGCATTACATTGTTAGAACTGCAGCTAATGTTACGGATATGTGTCCAATCAATGGAGATCATCACAGAACTGAGAGATAAAGTTATCTTGATCGTAGTCAAGTATGAAATGTAGGTGTTCGTATCACACTAACAAATAAAACCACGTAATATATTCTAACATGATTTGGAGCCACGTCTTCAGTCTATGAGACTAGTTTTTGTAAATGAGAAATGTCTTGCGTAACCATTTATTTTATTTTATATTTCGAAATATCTCATTTGTTTTACGATTTATAAAAATAAAAAACAATACATGGTAAACAGTTTTCTTGTGTGTTCTTTAATACTATGCAACTGCTAGACACCATTCTGCGATTAATGTCAACTGGTCGACGTCCTTTAGCTACTAGAAACCGAAACAACCCTCGCTGATTAACTCTGGACGGATTCCGTATCACATAATACGAAGATAATACTATTTTGCAAACTGGACGGTTGGTATGTGCTGTTTACACCAGAATTGACGTCGTCATGCACATCGTACGTATGTTCACATGTTGCAGTTTGATCCAGTTTCATTTGAACACACCTCTTACAATGTTCTATGGATACCAAGTTCTTCGTTAACCATGGACCGTGTATATTGAAAGACCAGAAAGCAATAAACTAACCCGATGAAATACTGACAAATTCATACATTTAAAAAAAATGTAAAATATTGAGTGAATAAAAAAGACGAAAGGGAATCCATGTTTGTTTATGAGGAAGAAAGTTGGTTCCAGCATTTTGTTGATAAAGTTTTCAGACTTTTAATTGAACTATCAACATTCTGGCTACCATAGCCGTGCTGCATCTACTCAGCCAGTTTGAGGAGATGGTGTAATCACTTACTGTTAAATTCCACATTTTCTCAGCATGTTGTGTATGGGAATAGCAATATAAGCATACATTACAATATGGAAAAGGAACTAGCATCATAGGAACACACAGACGTGCTGCCATAGATACAGGCGTCGTGTAAAAGAGTATCTTTCAGTAGTGGCCTCATGGGGCATACTACATGGTTCACAGAGTTAATATGTGATAAGAAGTTAGCCGTACACATGTTTGGTAACAAACATTATAAGCGCTAATCCACTAGCAGACTTAGACGAGGATGTTCACGTTTGATTGACATTCTCTGTATAAATTAAAGATGTAAGACAACAAGTGAGGTATTAACTTAATACATCAGATCGCGTCATATGATGTAGTGTATCACAAGATGCCCCGCAACTGGCTGCGGGTCTACATTGCTCTACTGTGTTGGTTTATTATGGATGTCGCAAAACCACGGGTTTGTGTGGAATTCACACAAGTCGACGACTTACACTTGTGTTCACGGAAACGTGGTGTTGTTTTCCGTTTCGACTGGTTAATTCGTTTGTTTTTGTATTTTTTGTGTGTAATTTCTTCCGTCCGATTATCCTGGTCTGGACGTATGTTTTATGAATAGCACTACGCTTAAACATGTGTCGTATTTCACGGCCTTAGTTCATACGGCTGAAGTTCACGAAATTGGCGTGTGAGAAATAGCTCGTGAAATCAGATCGCGTCAGATTATGCAGTGTAGCAGGTTATATTAGTTCGTGAAATCAGATCGCGTCAGATGATGCAGTGTAGCAGGTTTTAATAGTTTGTGAAATCAGATCGCGTCAGATGATGCAGTGTAGCAGGTTTTAATAACTCATCAGAAAATATATTAAATAACGTGTAGTATGTCACATTTGTTTAGCATGTAAAAAAAGAACAAATTACTTTTTATTAGCTCGCAAAATAAGATTGCATCAAACAATCTGGTTTGTCCCATCTGTGAAATCAGTTCACATCTGATGGTCTACCTCCATCGCTTAGTCAGTTATATGTTGCAATGATCCCTGGTAGATCCTAGTGATTATCTACTCCGTTCACTTTTTCATAGTATTGCTTCTGAAGAATGGGACAGCGAAAGGTATTTCATTAAGAATGTATTTCTGATAGAAAATAGTTTCTTTTGTGATTAGTACAACGATGATTCTGTGTCTGTTTTCATGCATATTGTTTTGGTTTGATAATTGATCTCATCAGCATTTTTGTGAAAAGTAAATACATGATATTAACTGACATGTATCTTGCGTGGATAACACGATCACCTTTAGATTGGCGAACACAAGTGGCTACATCGCTTAAAGAATCAAGTCATGATAACAGTCATGGTACGTTTTCATAGCACCACATTTGTATAAAATAAAATGCTATAACATTCATCTCTGCTAACGTACATGCCCACCATTTGTATGTGCCAAGGTAATGTGATTGCACTATTTTCTTCCATGTATCCTTTTTTGAGAATATTTGTGTGAATTTATTTCAAATCGAGAAGGCAACTTTACTCGTTGAGTGTATTTTGTGTGTGAAAATTAGAGTGAATGATGTCCTGAGTTGCAGAAGCTCGATACTATATAGATGCTCAAATAACAGGTATCAAGAACACACGAGTCAGGAGAGGTAAGTCATCGATGACACAGGAGGAGAAAATGATTGGACAGGAACCAGAGTAGAGACCCTACGGGTAAGACTGGGTTCACACTGAAGATGAAATAACAGACTACAACCGGGTCATTATCACTCTTAGTGAGAGATTTTAAAGATTGGTGTTATACTAATGCGAGGTTAAACAATTAATAAGTGACGATTTAAAGTATTATAATGATCGCATGTAAACAAATGTAAGAGGTAAGAAGGTCGGTTAGGACTTCTCTGCTAAAGTGAGAGTAACGGTCGTTGCTAGAATACTTGGCGAAAAACGTCAAGTATTAAAATATAGATTGGGACATTGACTTCGGCCATGATGTGACTATCCTGTACGTCTTTAACGTGGGCTGCAATCGTCTATGATCTTCAGTTCTTGCTTTAGAAGTTGAAGAAGGGCTGGCTATGAAATGTTTAAATTTAGATGTCTGGAACACCCTGGAACGTGTCCATCCTTCTTCTTCTTCTTCTTCTTCGTACGCAGTCAGACAGTAACCATTATTTTTTCGAAAAAAGCGGTGGTCATCCTGAGGCTGTCGCCACTGCCATAGAGCTTGTCTTGCAGTTCCACTGGTGATGGCCACATCTGCTCTCTCTGATCCTCGTATGTCGGGCAGTTCTGCAGCAGATGTTCAGCGGTCATTTTACCAGTACCGCACGGGCATTCGTCGGTACCACCTATCTTCAATTTGTTGAATAGGTGGTACCTCAGTCTATTGTGGCCAGTGCGAAGTCTGAAGACAACGACCTGCTCTCTTCGGTTCAACTGGTAATAGGCATCGTTTTTGGTGTAACCAGTATGTTCGGTTTCCCATTTGGTCATGTATCTGGCTTTGATAAGCCGTTTTGACTCTTCGTACGTCATACTAGTATCTGTTTGTGGTTGCTAGTCTTCTAAACTATATCTCACTTCTTCTATATTGTACTGCTAGTCTCCTAAACTATATCTAACGTCTTCTATATTGTACTTCACGTTGTATATATAATACCAACATCGTGTGTGTTAAGTCCCGTATCTTCTGCTATGTTATAACCACCACCGTCAATGCAATAAATCATGCTGTATGTTGTACCACGTGTCTACAGTGTTGTGCTATACCTCAATTTCATGCCCCAAATGCTCGATAGATGGACAGAACGTTTCTGCAATATACTCAATCACCCGTCAGATATAAGCGAGGAAAACATCCAGTAGATGCAACATGTGTAAAAAACACGGTTTATGGTGAGATCATCACGGCTGGTGAGGTGGACAAGGCTATCAATTCATATTCGGCGTAAACATCTTTGGGAGCCCAGTATTTAATCGTCTAATGACGCATCGTGATTCCGACCATCATTTCCTAGTGTAGTCAGTGCGGTTGCAGACTTGGCCAGGGAACAGCGGACATGATATTTACTGCGTGACAGATATTGTGGTGTCTGGTGTGGAAAATCTAAACGATATGATTCATTTCAGTGACACTCTTATATTTTGTTGAAACTCAAATTTCCTTCTACTTATGGCACTTTGTAAACAATGTTTTGATGCGTCGCTTATGTTTGAACACCCTGATGGCACTGCATTTTTATCTTGTTATCTTGTAATTGTTTCTGAAGAAAAATTGAACTGGTTTGAAGCCAGTAATAAATGTTCTACACGGGAAGGGACTTTGGCTGAAGTTGAAACCCAAGACCAATTGTAGAACTTGAAAAGATTACAAATCTGCAATCCATGACCGACAGAAGAGACTGCAGAGCCCAGCAGCGAGCAGAGAAACTCAGAAGACTGACAGATCATCAAATGCATCCGAGACTAAATAGATTTGGAAATGGGAAACTAAAGCGGAGAAACTTTGCAGATATAGCCAAAGCAAAGATGAGCGAAGACCCTATGAACACCATAACAATACCAAAGCCCATCCCTACTGTACGCACACATACCTGGAAGCAGCATATCATTCCGGAAGTGGTACAAAATATACCAGATATTGGAAACAAGAACAGCCAGACTGAAAAAGAAAGAAGAGACATAACCCTGAGGTACATAACTGAAAACTACCCAAGCATGGAATGGACCCATGCATACACCGACGGTTCTGTAAAAAACGCAACACAGAATGGAGGGGGAGGGGTATTCCTGAGCCTACCAAATGGTAGACAAATAACACTGTCAGTGGCAACTGGAACATTCTCAAGCAATTTCATAGCAGAGGCACTGAAGGCTGCAGTATAGGCAATGCTGACAGGTGAAAGCAATGAAAGCCAGATAGTCCTGTTTACCGATGCCCTGGCCGTAGTCACACTACTACAAAGCCAGAACATTACTGCACTTAATGATTTAAGAGCAGTACTCTGTCAACTATGCCAACAGTCCACACCAAAAAGAGTAGTGGTACAGTTGGTTCATCCCACTGTAACATCCAAGGCAACGAGGAGGCAGACAGAATGGCAAAAGCAGGTGCAATACTACCACAACCAGATTCTAGTGTGACATACGAAGAGTCCAAAAGGCTTATTAGAATCAGATACATGGCCAAATGGGAAACAGAACATACTGACTACACAAACAACTATGCCTATTACCAGCAGAACAAAAGAGAGCAGGTCGTGGTCTTCAGTCTCCGCACCGGCCACAACAGACTGAGGTACCATCTATTCAATTAACTGAAGATAGGTGGCACTGACGAATGCACTTGTGGTACAGGAAAAATCTGCTGCAAAACTGCCCGACATACGAGGACCAGAGAAAGAACATGTGGACATCACAAGTGGCAACACTAGACAAGCTCTATGGCAGTGTCGACAGCCTTTGGATGATCGCTGATTTTTTTCGAAAAATACAGGTTGACGTTTGACAGCGTACGAAGAAGAAACCCGGGACAAGTTACATTTTTTACAGATATTGCTGAAATGCCATTATTCTGATCCTTCATCAATGGGCATGTGTTCTTTCCACACAAAAAATAGCGCAGAGATGTACATATTGCAGTTCACATTTCGGTAACTTTTATAAAAATGTAACGTACAGGGAAGAAAAGTATGGTTGTATCTCTCTCATGTCAACATGAATAAAAAGTAAGATGGCCGCCCCTAACTGATTGCGATCTCGACTTTCTCTAGTGATTGTGTCGTTTTATGTTGTTTGTTAGAGCTTGTTCAAATTATAACTCACAACTTGTTTACCAGGTGAAATCAATGACTTTATTCTGTTAAATGTGTTGTTTTGATAGGTTATCCTGTCTTATGCCGCATCTTGCTGCGACTGTGCCTGGATTAAGACGTGAGAAACCAGTATAGGGAAAATAATAAGTGAGAATAGGGAGGCAGCTAATCTACTCAATCAGCACTTTGGCACAGTCTACACAAAAGGGGACTGCTCCAAGATCCCAGATCCTTTAGATATTTTTCAAAGAGACATGGATACAGCGGGATTAAAATCAATCTGTTTTACAGAGGATATTGTTTTTTTTATATTGGAAGGGTTGAAAGTGAATAAATGTCCAGTTCAAAATGGTATTCATTCAAAATTGCTGTATGAAATTAGAGACCAACTAGCAAAACCATTGACTAAATTATGTTTTCAATCACTTATAAAAGGGATTGTTCCACGGGATTGGAAAGATGCAGGAGTGATCCCCTTATTCAAAAAAGGCAAAAAATCAGATCCAGTGAATTATAGACCGGTGAGTTTAAAGAGAGTAGTCTGTAAATTGTTAGAGTCAATAATCAAAGAAAACATTGTAATGCATTTAGACAAATTTAATCTAATTAGAAATAGTCAGCATGAGTTTACTAGAGGGAGATCATGCTTAACAAATCTATTAGAATTCATGGAGGAGGTTACTGAAATCATAGATAAAGGGGAGCCAGTGGACGTCATTTATCTAGACTTTGCAAAGGCCTTTGATAGAGTACCTCATCAAAGATTATTTCGGAAGTTAAAATCACATGGAATCGGTGGGGAAGTTGCCAAATGGATTGAAAATTGGTTAACGGGAAGAAGGCAGAGGGTGGGCATAAATAAGGAGTACTCTGAGTGGTGTGAAGTGAAAAGTGGTGTGCCACAGGGCTCGGTCTTGGGACCAATTTTGTTCTTGATATATATAAATGATTTGGACATTGATATGGGATCCATGATTGCAAAATTAGCTGATGACAAAAAACTATGCAGTAGTGTCTCAACTAAAGCGGAAGTGGATATATTGATGTCGGATTTAGATACAATTCGAGAATGGTCTGTAAGCTGGCAAATGGAGTTTAATGTAGATAAATGTACAATCATCCACATGGAATATATCCACATGAATCCAATATAAAACATAATTACAGAATGGGAGAAAACAATATTAGAAAGATAGATAAGGAAAGGGACCTAGGGGTTATAATAGATCATACAGGGAAGGTGAGTGAGCAAGTTAAGGTAGCAGTGAAAAAGGCAATGCAATGTTAGGTATGATACAAAGAAATATTACACATAGGAGCAAGGAAGTGATCGTCAAACTGAATAAAGCTTTAGTTAGACCTAGATTGGAGTACTGTGTACAGGTGTGGAGTCCTTATCATAGAGGGGATATAAACATGCTAGAAAGAATACAAAAAAGAGCGACAAAGATGATAGTGGGATTCCATAATTACAATTATGAGGAACGACTCAGAAAATCCGGCCTACAGTGTTTCGAAGAGAAAAGAATTCGTGGTGACTTAATATAGGTTTATAAGATGATCAGAGGAATGGATAAATTAGACTATAACAAGTTTTTTTAAAAATACAGCCGCCCACAATAACACGAGGGCATAGCTACAAGCTGACTAGAGATAGGTCTAGATTAGATATTATGAAATATTTTTTTAGTCAGAGAGTGGTGTCTGCTTGGAATGCATTGCCACGGGAGGTAGTGGAGGCGGGGACAGTTAATGCATTTAAGAATAAACTGGATGCGCATAGCTTTTAGAGCAAGGTGATGTAAATGTAACTGGTTGTATACAGACTCTGCATGATCTTCTAAACTAGTATAAAGACGTTAAGTTAAGTAAGTTAAGTTAAGACCATGATGGCATTCAACGATCCAGTTAACTGCATCCCCGAATTAAGTCCAAGTTATCATTACTCAAGGACCTCTCTGCTTGGACTGAAGCCGCCTTCTTTCTGCCCCGTCCACTGGTGGTTACATGATACATCTATCCACCCCGTATTCTCAGCACAGCAAGTGTTACGTTGATCTGAAGGTGGAAACAATCCACAGGCTTTAGGGGCAGAACGCAAAAAAAAACAAACATGGAGTCAAACTCGGACAACAAAAGCCTGCTAATACTTGAATAGTACCACCTTTAAAATTGACATTTAAATGTGCATGAATATAATCAATCATTAAAGGAAGCAATACGGCTATAACTGTAAAGCGTCGTTCCTTAAGAATGCGAAATGGGAATTTTTATTCAAAGTAATTTTATCAGATAATGACAGACATGATATCAGTTTCCAAAGATATGATTTATTTGATAAGACATGGGCACTGCCTCAAATAATGTCAGACGCCTTCACATGTAGTTGGTAAGACCACAACAACATGTCAGAACTTAAACTTTTTCGTGTTGTGTAAATTAACTTTGACTGTCGAAGCAAAAATTGTACAATGTAAACATGTCTTTCATTTGTATCATCCACTGTATTTTTGCAATAGAGAAATTATTTTACAAATCTTAAATTGCAAATCCTCTTAACAGTCATAAATAATTAATATGTCTGAACTGGCTCAAAATAATGCCGAGTTTAGTCTATTTGTCTACTTTAGAAACATGTGTAGTCTTAATTTGTGTTTCATAACAATCCACTTGGACAAATACATCGGAATTAATCTTCACTGATATGATCATCTTTGGACATTCTGAAGCATCAATAGTTTCAGAATGTCACTGCATGCAGAGACTTAACGATAATCCAATTAAGCTCGGCAGTCTGTTTGTCAATTTCTTTGAAGAAATATTAAAACGATGTTATAAAATCGTCTTCATTTCATTTCTTTGAAACGTTATTATTTCTGACAGACAGGTCATTTTCTTTGTCTTCTTGTGGTTTTCTCTGTTTTGCTGGAGGTTCTGATAAATATACTGTTAGATTGTGAACAATCAAAGGGACTGTATCTTCATTGAGTTTTGGACTTTTTCGTGGAATAATAACTGATACTAACTAGATACCCATAATCATGTTTTACGTATCTTCTTGTAGAACATTATGTGCAGCACAATGGTTAATATTCAACATAATCTCTGATTTACTAATAGTCTTTCCTGGGAATGGTGCAGACAAATGAATTTCATCATTTGGAAAGCGCAATACACTAATATATGGTCCATCAAGGTAATTTGTTTCACAATCTGGAACAAAACATGTCCGTGACATTCTAAATGATTTCTACTTTGCATATAACTTATCAACTGGTTGTATACACACTCTGCAGAGATGTTTAAACCAGTGTAGCAAAGTTAAGTTAAGTCACATTATAGTCCACAGTAATATATTTCAATACACCATTTAAAATTAAATATTGGTAGAACGGAAGTGGATTTTTGCCGCCTCTGGTGAGAGTTATGTTTCCTTTGATCGATCTTAGCATTAGGCCTGTAGTAAAGAAGGCAGTGGTCTTCTCCATTTTCTATTCTTCTATGTTTCCATAATCGCATGCTCTTGGAGTCTATTATTGCTCATCCGAAGCATGTGCCTGGTATGCGCCCAAAGTGTCATTCTGATGGCATTAGAAACACGATTCTGATTGGACTGTAATTACATTTGCTCAGTAGTTATGAATTGTAGGCAGCCAATATTCATTAGACGTTCTAAGGTATTTGTTTTTAAATATATTTAATCTATTTTGAAGACCCTTTGTCATTGTCCGGCCTTGACAACCATATGCTAGCACTGAGATAATATTATATTTAAGTATCCAGAGCTTGACACTTTTAGTCAGGGATGTAGATCTCCAAATATTGGGTAATTGGAAGAGGCATGTGATGACCAGGCGATCTAAGCGGTAATTTCCTGTGTAACATCACATTGTGTGTCATTGTACGGCCTAATTATCTGACATTCTTAACTCTCTGCATCACGTGACCATTGAGCTGCATATTGATCTCTGTCAGTGTGAGTTTCATGCTTTTAGTTTTGGAGGCATCTATCGCAAGTTCTACATGTTTGGTTAAGTTGCAGAGTTGGTCTATCTTCTCTGTCGTTTCCTCCATTTTGAAATCAAAAGTACCAGGTCATCTGCAAAATCCAGGTCATCTAAGGGTTTATCGTATGTCCATTTAATGCCGGACTAGCTGTCGTGTGTGGAAGTTGACAAAACTCAGTTGTTTGCCAATCCGAATAGCAGAAGGGACATAAAACGTCCCTGCTTTACACTTGTTTCATTCTTAAACCATTCAGTTTTGTCGACAGTAGGCCGCACACATCGCTGTAAATTAGTATACATTGCTTTTATGACACTTACAATGTTGGTTGGGAGGCCATAGATTATTAGAATGTCCCAAAGTGATGGTCTGTGTAGACTATTAAATGCCTTCTGAACATCAATGAAGTTTACCATAAGTGATGATTTCAGCTCGACATATTCTTCAAGAATTATTCTGAGGGTGAAGATCTGGTCGAAGCACGATCACTGCTGACGAAAACCAGTTTGCCCTCCCATAGCAGTCGTTCATCTACTGCCTCTCTGATTCCTCTTATCATCAATCTATAAAGTACACTCCCTGGCACTGATAGATGCGTCACTACATGCATTCTTCTTCTTTTTCTTCCTCTTCTTCTTCTTCTTCTTCTTCTTCTTCTTCTTCTTCTTCTGTGTTTGCTCTCACTCTGCGGCTAACAAGGGTAAAGTACTCGAGAAAGTAGTTGTCAGGAAAATAATATTCAAAATAGAACTGGAGCACATCCTACCCGATACCGTGGGCAGTTACAGAATGGAGATCTGGAGTGACGATGGTACTTTTGGTTATGACATATGTGAGGGTTTTCAGGCAAAACAAGACACAGTCGTTATGGCACTCAACCTAGAAGACGCATATACGCGTGTCGACTTTGGGACCTTAATAATATGTGTTACGTAGTGTGGCATATCAGCTGCCCTGATGGAAAGCAGAGTTGCAATCCACATGGGATCTAGGACATAAGAACCGATGCGAAAATGTCCAGAACGGCCTCAAAGGTCTCCGCTCTCACATCTGCACAGCAACAACATCTAAATAGCAGAATTGACCAACATTCAACCCATAGGGACATAACTTTGAAATTTCCAGATGACAACATGACATAAAGAACAGGCAGACATTGGGGAATGACATCCAGGTAACCATACAGGCGTTCTCATAGTGGTGTGAAGACCCAGCTGCCAGTTCAATTCAAACAATCCCTGTGTGTGTGTGTGCGATGCTCTTTAAACAACCGTATAGTAAAACTTAAGGTTTAAATACCCTGGAGTGACGTTTGATCGCAGGCTTTCATATAATTGACATGTTGACCCGGCAGTAAAAAGAGGGATGTGAGCACTCAAGAACATGGCTGCTTTTTACTTTGAGCAGCGTCTTCTGTTCATTCTATTTCGCCAGGTTGTACTTCCGGTCATCGATTAAGAATTGTGTATTCTCATACTATCGAGAACACAGTGTGAACAGTTGGATCGCATCCAGCATGAAGGTATACGACTAGTTATGTGATGTACTAGCGATACCCCGATTCTAAAGATGCGGTACATGCTTGGAGTGTTATAGGTGACATCCAGACATAAACGGACACACGTCACAGCACACATGCATGTCACTACAGACACCCGGCACCCTCTGTACAGAAGTATCTCAGACATCAAGGAATCAAGACAAGGCGTCATTGACGGCACAGGCAGAGAAAACAATGGGATAAATCAATCTAGCTGAGCCGAAAGCTTATGGGACAAATGTGTCCATACTCATGATATATTGAAATACAACTAGAATGTTCTATAACCATTAGGAGGCAAGTAAGATGGTTGCGCCTTAGTGGCTGCGCTCTCGACCTTTTCCGGTGTTTGTGTGGAGTTTTGGGATGTTTTGTAGTTTCTGTCCGGATTATATTTCACAACTACTTCACCATTGATTTTATTTTGTTGAATTGATGTACTGTTGACTGGTTATCTTGTTTGTTATTCTGCATTTCATGCCTGACATAGGCCATGGGAGATCAGTCCGTAATAATGTTCAACGTTCCGTTTATCTGGACGCCAGAATTCAGTACAGATAATCACTATTCAAATGCATTTCTGCTCGGACTGAGGCTGACTTTCTCCTGCCCGCCCCTCCCTCCACCAAATGTTACACGACACCTCTCCCAGCCTCGTATTCTCGGCACAGCAATGGTAACTTTGATCGACAGGTGGACACAATCAGAAGCCTCGGCGGTGGGACACGCAAAAACAGGGGAGTTCGACACGGACAGACACGGAATACTTGACACAAATATGGGTCTAACTAACACTCCTCGTGACCCTCCTCCCAACACTGCGGAGTACACGGCTCCACCTGGGGAGCATGTAGAAATTTCGGTCGACACGCTACGCATGAACCTGATATTGATTGATCTTCTTCTTTCTTCCTCTTCTTCGTACGCAGTCAGACAGTAACCATTATTTTTTCTAAAAAAGCGGTGGTCATCCTGAGGCTGTCGACACTGCCATAGAGCTTGTCTTGCAGTTCCACTGGTGATGGCCACATCTGCTCTCTCTGATCCTCGTATGTTGGGCAGTTCTGCAGCAGATGTTCAGCGGTCATTTTACCGGTACCGCACGGGCATTCGTAGGTACCACCTATCTTCGATTTGTTGAATAGGTGTTACCTCAGTCTATTGTGGCCAGTGCGAAGTCTGAAGACAACGACCTGCTCTCTTCTGTTCAACTGGTAAAAGACATCGTTTTTGGTGTAACCAGTATGTTCGGTTTCCCATTTGGTCATGTATCTGGCTTTGATAAGCCGTTTTGACTCTTCGTACGTCATACTAGTATCTGTTTGTGGTAGTCTTGCACCTTCTTTTGCCAGTCTGTCTGCCTCCTCGTTGCCTAGAATGATGCAGTGTGATGGGACCCACTGTACCACTACCCTTTTTGGTGCGGACTGCTGGCACAGTTTGCAGAGTGCTGCTCTTAAGTCATTTAGCTCAGTGTTTTTCTGGCTTTTTAGCGCTGTGACTACGGCGAGAGCATCTGTAAGCATGACTATATGGCTTTCATTTTCTTTGTGTGTCACCATTTCTTCCACTGCCGCCCTCAGTGCCTCTGCCTCCGCTCTGGAATTGCTTGTCTAATTACCAGTAGCGAATGACAGTGTTATTTTTCTGCCATTTGGTAGGTTCAGGAATGCTCCTGCCCCTCCGTTCTGTGTAGTGTTTGTTACAGAACCGTCGGTGTATGCATGGGTCCAGTCCATGCTTGGGTAGTTTTTCGATATAAAACTTAGGGTAGTATCTCTCCTTTCTTGTTCAGTCTGACAGTTTTTGTTTCCAATACCTGGTATATTTTCTACCACCTCTGGAAATATATCCTGCCTCCAGGTAGGTTTTCGTACAGTAGTGATGGGTTTTGGTGTTGTTAGTGCGTTTATGGGATCTTCGTGCATCTTTGCTTTGGCTATTTCTGCAAAGTTTCTCCGCTTTAGTTTCCCATTTCCCAAATTGTTTAGTCTCTGGTGCATTGGATGGTCAGTCAGTCTTCGGAGTTTCTCTGACTGCAGCTGGGCTCTGCAGTCTCTTCTATCGGTCATGGATTGCAGTTTTGTAATCTTTTCAAGTTCTAAAATTGGCGTTGACTTCATGCCTCCTGTTATAACTCTCATGGCTTGGTTTTGAAGTTTGCTAACTTTATCGAAGTTCGCCTTTGCTGCTGTTGTCCATGCCGCAATGCCATACTCGAGAACTGGTCTCACTCTTCCAGTGTACAGTTTCTTTAGTATGCTTTCGTCTGCTCCCCAGCTTGTGCCAGCAAGTTTCCTCATGATTGCCATTCTTTCTCTGTCTCTCATTCGGTTTCTCTCGATCTGACTTTTCCATGTCATGCGCCGATCAAATGTGACTCCCAGATAGTTTTGTTGTCATTTGGCCGCAGATATGTTCGTGTTCAGGTGGTGTCTGTCGTCTGTTTCACGGGTGCTTGATGCGGAATCCCCTTTTTCTCGTAGTCGTTCCCTATTCGTCTTGTCCTTGACTTGCCATTGGGGACGGGCGGCACGAGACGAAAGTGTGAGGATAGAAAGTAGCTCAGTTAATCTTTACGAAAAATAGCGCTAGCAAAATTAATTATGCCATCATCGTCTACGATGGACGGCGGCTTTTGCTTTGTACTGGATGATGAATGCATTGTGTCTTCTTGTGTTACTGCGTTGAGACATGAGGGTCTATCCAAAGACAGAAGACTTGTATTTTATTTCCACTCCAATCTCTATATATGTTACTATTCATGTTGGTATGGTAGTCCCGATTGTCCGTAAAATTTGAACGAAATACACGTTCTGCATTCTTCACCAGCCCATTATGTCTGCTACCTGCACGCGTTGTTATCAAGCGTTAATCTTTTAATCCTGCCATCCTCTGGCAGCAATTCTGTTGCACATGTGTGGTGAGTAGTTATCCAAGTTTCATCCACATACTCACTATCATAATATTGTTTACGCATCTCGTATACTTCATCAACAACAACAACAACAAAATAATGTAAAATGTAATCATGTAAAAAATCATGAAGCCGTAAAAATGCTGAAGAGAGGGAAGGCTGTAGGTGTGGATAATATCCCAGCAGAGCTCCTACAAGTGGGAGGTGAGGCAACAATTGATATCCTGACATACATCTGCAATAGAATTTGGCAGACAGGAGAATGACCCACCAGCTGGACAAAATCAGTAATTATACCACTGCCTAAACCAGGAAACCTAAATATGTGTCAGAACTATCGAATAGTCAGTCTGATAAGTCCTCCAAGTAAAGTTCTCTTGAGAATATAATACTTAACAGACTGAAATCACAGTCAGAGAATGTCATTTCCGAAGAACAAGCGTATATTCGAGCAGGACGGAATACCATCGAGCAGATATTTAATCTTCGTCTACTGAATGAGAATGACTCAGAGTATCAACAACAACTCTACCATGCCTTCATTGACTTTAGAAAAGCGTTTGACAGAGTGTGGCATGCGGCGCTATGGTCAACAATGAAGCATTATAAGTTCAATAGTGATATTGTGAGGGTAATTGCAAAACTTTATGAGCAGGCGACAAGCGCAGTCTCTGTAGAAGGAACGCTAGACGATTGGTTCCGTACAACGGTGGGTGTGAGACAGGGATATTTACTCTCCCCAACACTCTTCAATTAATTCTTGGAGAGAATAATGGAGACGACCTTAAAAGGACATGTTGGCACGGTTAAAATAGGTGACAGGCTTAACACAAACTTCTGATATGCTGATGATATTGATGTATTGGCAGGCACAGAAAGGGAACTCCAGGAGTTGATTGGTAGATTGGATAGAGCGTCCCTGAGTTTTGGTATGGAAATAGATGCAGATAAAACAAAGCTCATGACCAATAACATAGCAGGGTTTAAATCTGTAATAGAGGCAAATGGGCAGGAACTTGAGGTGGTAAAAACGTTTTAAATATCTGGGATCATTGATCAGTGAAGAGGGATCTAAGTCATAGGTAATTGCAAGAATAGCACACACAACAACGGCGCTAACTCGACTGAAAACTATATGTCAAGACAAGCGGCTCGCCCTCGGCATAAAAGTTAGACTAATGCGGTCTTTGGTGCTATTAATATTTATGTATGCCTGCGAGACCTGGCCCATTACATCAGATATCCAGGGCAGAATGCATGCAATGGAAATGAGGTGCTATAGAAAACTCCTAAATGTTACACATAAAGATCGTCCCACGAACGTAGAAATACGTCAGAGAGTTGAAGACGCTATTGGTCCTTTTGAAGATCTGTTCATAGCGGTCAAAAGACGAAAGATGGCCTGATGCGAGCACGTCGCGAGATCCAACGGAATTACCAACTCGATACTCTTTGGTTCCGTACCGGGACAAAGATGTCGAGGACGTCCAAGGAAGAGATGGGTAGACAACATCACTGAGTGGTCAGGCCTTCGTCCCGGTGAGATACGACAGGCGGCGACAGACAGAGAAACATGGCGTGGGATTTTGGGAGTGTCTTCGTGTGTGCCCCAACGACCTCATGGGTTACGGGATGAACTGAACTGAAATGCTTCACATACATTCTTGCTTCTCATGGACCCTAGATTCGTCATCTCACAGATGACGTTTCTTCTACCAGAATTCTTTCTAAATATAAAGCATAAGTCACTTACAATTCTCTATATGTCATTGTTTTCTCAGATGAAACTTCAGTTCCATTAATGACATTATTGCATGGGAATCAAGCCTGATATTATAATCTTGTGTAATCGCGACAATGTCGACACTATTTACTATTGTTTTATTTTCTCTTGCGTACTAGTCTTGATGAACACGAACTTCTAAAGTCTTGAAACAGTCGATCAGATGACCAGTAACTATATACTGGTTTAGAAGACTCTACAGAAATTAAAATGGCCGCGCCTGACTGCTTCGCTCTAGACTAGCTCCGGTGTTTGTGTCGCTTTCTGAAGTTTGCTAGTTCATTTTCACATCATAATTCACAACTCCTACACCAGGTGGTATCAAGGAATCTATTCTGTGAAATTCATGTGCTTTCGTTTTGTTTTTCTGTTCTGTTGAATTTTGTTGCAGCTGGCCTATTCTGTGAGAAACCAGTATAATATTGTGTTGAACGTTCCGCCATAATGCACCACATAATTCAGCGCAGTTATAACCACTCAAGGGCCTTCTTATATGTACTGAAGGACTAAGGCAACAACCTCCTGACCTCTCCCACTGGAGGTTACACCATACCTCTCCCAACCTCGTATTATCAGCCTAGCAAGTGTCACTCTGCTACAATCCAGAGGCCACGGTGGGGGGATACGACGAATTAAGGACTAAGACACGGACGGACACGGAAAGCCGGCACAAACATCTGTTTAATACACACTCCTCGCGGCCCTCATCCCGAGGCTGCAGGATACTGCAATCCTCTGGAGAGTATGTAGGGATTTCGGTCAGCACACTACGCACGAACAGTCCTAAGTCGTTGGATATGGTAGTGGTCGATAGATACAACATGCCTTTGACGCTTAAGCGAACAGTATTATTATGATCACAGTGTCTGTATACAACTTAATCCAAAATTGTGAATATGTCACTTTTCAGGGTTTGAAATACTCCAATGTAATTTACAACGGATCGTCTCTACATAAATATGAATACATTTTTAATTCAGTCGTATGGAGTGTAAGGAACTTGACTTTCAGACTCATTGTAGTCGCAAATGTTAACCGTTAGTTATACTCCCCCTTTGCAATACCGCACGCATTGAACACACAGGAAGGCTCATAAGAACTGTTCAAAACCACGAAGCGGTGGGATGAAGCTAGAAAGATTACGTGAAACAGGGGGAAAACGTCAATTCCAAAAATACTCACTGTTATGAAGAGGTAATCATTTCAAAATCATAATTTCATTAGGAGGGTTCGTTCGTGTACCATAAATAAAGATAATTGCATACTTCTTCTTCTGCGTACGCAGTCAGGCAGTAACCATTATTTTTTCGAAAAAAGCGGTGGTCATCCTGAGGCTGTCGCCACTGCCATAGAGCTTGTCTTGCAGTTCCACTGGTAATGGCCACATCTGCTCTCTCTGATCCTCGTAAGTCGGGCAGTTCTGCAGCAGATGTTCAGCGGTCATTTTACCAGTACCGCACGGGCATTCGTCGGTACACCCTATCTTCAATTTGTTGAATAGGTGGTACCTCAGTCTATCACCAAATCCCATTTGGTCATGTATCTAGCTCTAATAAGCCGTTTTGACTCTTCGTATGTCATACTAGTATCAGGTTGGGGTAGTTTTGCACCTTGTTTTGCCAGACTGTCTGCCTCCTCGTTGCCTTAGATGTTGCAGTGAGAGGGAACCCACTGCACCACTACTCTTTTTGGTGCGGCCTGCTGGCATAGTTGACAGAGTACTGCTCTGTTTCGGGATGACCTGACCTGACCAAGGATGATCAGCGAAGAACGGGTCCAACTAAGAACTCTCTGTTCGGCACGGTGGGCTAGGACAGATGAGAGTAGTCAGTAACAATGGGATGGCGAAGTAACAGAGCATAGATAACAGACGTAAGACAAAAACACACACATACACACACCCACACACGCACACACACACACACACCGCCTCAGACACCAGACGTTACCAAGATCACACGAACAGTTTTAGACACCAAACGTCGCCAAGATCACACCAACAGTTTTAGACACCAAATGTCACCAAGATCACATCAACAGTTTCAGACACCAGACGTCACCAAGATCACAACAACAATCTCATAAAACAGACGTCACCAAGATCAGATCAACAGTCTCAGACACCAGACGTTACCAAGATCAGATTAACAGTATCAGAAAATCAGACGTTACCAAGATCAAATCAACAGTCTCAGACATGAGACGTCACCAAGATCACACAAACAGTCTCAACAACCAGACGTCACAAAAATCACACCAATAGTCTCAAAAACCAGACGTCAACAAGATCACACCAACAATCTCACAAAAAAGACGTCACCAAGATCAGAACAATAATCTCAAATACTAGACGTCACCAAGATCACGCCAATAATCTCAAACACAAGACGTCACCAAGATCACACCAATAATCCCAAACACAAGACGTCACCAAGATCACACCAATAATCTCAAACACAAGACGTCACCAAGATCAGAACAATAATCTCAAACACAAGACGTCACCAAGATCACACTAATAATCTCAAACACAAGACGTCACCAAGATCACACCAATAATCTCAAACACAAGACGTCATCAAGATCACACTAATAATCTCAAACACAAAACGTCACCAAGATCATACCAACTCGATCAAACACCAGACGTCACCAATATCAGAACAACAGTATCAGACAGCAGAGGTATACTCATAGCTGTATATTCTAGTTTTACAAATCCAGACAATTGTACGTGAAGGTCGATACCTAGCAGATATGTTATGTATCTTGATTTTAGTCAATTTATGTTTGATGGGACATGCAGACGAATGTTACAGCGGAACAATCTAAGACACGCTAACGATGGACACGAGGAATCTATGTGTAGAAGGAAACACCTGAAGAAAAAAAGAATAAAGGAAGTGTATCAGGATTGATTGCAAACACATACAAGATGATTGACATTTGTAATTCGAAGAAAATGGAAATGAGAAACGTAAACGAAAATACAAGACGAGGACAGATCAATATACGAAGAGAGTCAGAGCCAGATAGAGTTTTATATATATATATATATATATATATATATATATATATATATATATATATATATATATATATAAATATATATATATATAAATATATATATATATACATGTGTGTGTGCGTGCGTGCGTGTACGTGTGCGTGTGCGCGTGCGTGTGTACTCATAAATGTACATGCATATTCCAGACCATCGTTTGGCTTCAAGTATTTAAAAAAAAATATAATACACAATTAGTAAAATGATGTTACATTTCTGCATTTGTTACATTATATATTTCTGAGATCAACACAGTCACTGTGTAATTTGAATTTGAATTTGTGATATGCTCCTATAATTTAATGCAATCTTAGCCATGCATGGACGAACCACTGCATCCAGACTGAGTGATTGTTAGACTAACGACTCTACGATTTGCTGGTCTTTGAGCTGTGAATACCATTTCCTTTGTTTGTATTATTCGTATTTATATTATCATCGTAGAAAGTGTAACCGTGTTGTGCCGTAATAAATTTTTAAAACGTAACGTTCTTACTTAACACGTTTTTTTTTTTGCGTCATGTTTTAGATATGTCTATTTTAAGTGTGTACGTGTGTACATGATATTTAAATACACCAGTTGGCAGACATAATATTGCGCACATGCTCAAAATGATAACAAATCAAGGTCAACTCTCTCTCCCTCCCATTCGTTTTCCAAAACCCCCACTGTTGCACCTCCGTGAAGGTTGCATCTTCACCCCGTCCTGCTGTTCTGGGTCAACTGTAACACGTCTGTCTTGTCTGTCTGTCTTGTCTGTCTGTTGTGAAAAAAATATCATAATGGCAATACGTATTGGCAAGACTGTTTAGCGGCATACTACACATTATGACTCCCAAACAGAAAAATCATAAATTTAAAATGAACATTTTCAGATGCTACATATTCTCGTGGCTACTTTATAGCGCAGACGCATGGATACTGAATAACAAGATGGACAAGAGTATTGAAGCCTCCAAAATGTGGGTATATAAAAGATCGGGTCGCATTTCCTGGAAAGAAAAGAAAACAGATGCTGAGGTATTGAAAAAGAGGGGCGTGGGGGGATTTCTGATAGGAAATCAAGGTTAAACAGTTACGTTATTTTGGCCATACATAAAAAATTACCTCCATTTTGAAGACGATACCAGAGTGTAGGGTATTAGGCCGTCTTTGAACAGACAGACAACCTTTTAAGTGGTTGGTATTAGGCCGTATTTCAACAGGTAGATAACGGGTGGTGTTAGGCCGTCTTTCAACAGGCAGGCAACGTTATCAGTGGGTGGTATAAGGCCGTCTTTCAACAGGTAGACAACGTTATCAGTGGGTGGTATAAGGCCGTCTTTCAACAGGTAAACAACGTTATCAGTGGGTGGTGTAAGGCCGTCTTTCAACAGGTAAACAACGTTATCAGTGGGTGGTGTAAGGCCGTCTTTCAACAGGCAGACAACGTTATCAGTGGGTGGTGTAATGCCATCTTTCAACAGGCAGACAACGGGTGGTGAAACGCCGTCTTTCAACAGGTAGACAACGTTATCAGTGGGTGGTGTAAGGCCATTTTGCAACAGGCAGGCAACGTTATCAGAGGTTAGTGTAAGGCCATCTTTCAACAGGTAGACAACGTTATCAGTGGGTAGTGTAAGGCCATCTTTCAACAGGTAGACAACGTTATCAGTGGGTGGTTTAAGGCCATCTTTCAGCTGGTAGACAACGTTATCAGTGGGTGGTGTAAGGCCATCTTTCAACAGGCAGACAACGGGTAGTTTTAGGCCGTCTTTCAACAGGCAGACAACGGGTGGTGTAAGGCCGTATGTCAACAGGCAGACAACAGGTGGTTTAAGGCCATCTTTCAGCTGGTAGACAACGTTATCAGTGGGTGGTGTAAGGAAATCTTTCAACAGGCAGACAACGTTATCAGAGGGTGGTTTAAGGCCATCTTTCAGCTGGTAGACAACGTTATCAGTGGGTGATGTTATGCCATCTTTCAACAGGCAGACAACGTTATAAGTGGGTGATGTTATGCCATCTTTCAACAGGCAGACAACGTTATCAGTGGGTAGTGTAAGGCCATCTTTCAACAGGTAGACAACGTTATCAGAGGGTGGTTTAAGGCCATCTTTCAGCTGGTAGACAACGTTATCAGTGGGTGATGTTATGCCATCTTTCAACAGGCAGACAACGTTATAAGTGGGTGATGTTATGCCATCTTTCAACAGGCAGACAACGTTATCAGTGGGTAGTGTAACGCCATCTTTCAACAGGTAGACAACGTTATCAGTGGGTAGTGTAAGGCCATCTTTCAGCTGGTAGACAACGTTATCAGTGGATGGTGTAAGTCCATCTTTTAATAGGTAGACAACGTTATCAGTGGGTTGTGTAAGGCCATCTTTCAACAGGTAGACAACGTTATTAGTGGGTGGTGTTAGGCCATCTTTCAGCTGGTAGACAACGTTATCAGTGGATGGTGTAAGTCCATCTTTTAATAGGTAGACAACTTTATCAGTGGGTTGTGTAAGGCCATCATTTTTCAACAGATAAACAACGTTATCAGTGGGTGGTGTAAGGCCATCTTTCAACAGGTAGACAACGTTATTAGTGGGTGGTGTTAGGCCATCTTTCAACAGGCAGAAAACGTTATCAGTGGGTGGTTTTAGGCCGTCTTTCAACAGGCAGACAACGGGTGGTTTTAGGCCGTCTTTCAACAGGCAGACAACGGGTGGTGTAAGGCCATCTTTCAACAGGTAGACAACGTAATAAGTGGATGCTGAAAGGCCATCTGTCAACAGGCAGACAACGTTATCAGTGGGTGGTTTAAGGCCATCTTCCAACAGGCAGACAACGGGTGGTATTAGGCCATCTTTCAACAGGCAGACAACGTAATAAATGGATGGTGAAAGGCTATCTTTCAACAGGCAGACAACGTTATCAGTGGGTGGTTTAAGGCCATCTTTCAACAGGCAGACAACTTTACAAGTTGGTGGTGTTAGGCCATCTTTCAACAGACAGACAACGGGTGGTGTTAGGCCATCTTTCATCAGGCAGACAACGTTATCAGTGGGCGGTGTAAGGCCATCTTTCAACAGGCAGACAACGGGTGGTGTTAGGCCATCTTTTAACAGGCAGACAACGGGTGGTGTTAGGCCATCTTTCAACAGGCAGACAACGTTATCAGTGGGTGGTGTATATCATAAGATGAACTGGAAAACGTCTGCAAGTTAGCAACATTGCAGAAGAGGTCCATTGCAGCCGACATTCGATGAGAAGATGGCACTTGAACGGAATTGAACTGAACTGTCTTGATCTATTTAAGAGACACACGCTCTCTGCTTCGTATGCCTTTGTTGCCCCTTTCCTCTTTCTCATGGTAGTCCAGAACATAACTTATCTGGTAATGCTATTCAGCGGTCGTCTTGACGTTTGGTCTAGTCCCCGTATCGTCTATTCGGAACATCGCAGTTGACTTAACACAAGTTAGGCCTATATGTGCAAATATAAAATAACGAGTGATATCCGATGCAAGCGCAACATTTTCAAAATTCAAAAATAATTATTTTCTAAATAAATGCGCCATTTTCCCAGACAAATATACGGAGACCACCTTCTTACACCAAACACATCAAAATCCCACCTATCTAGATATTCTAAGTCTGGACGCCACCTATCCAGATAGTATAAGTCTGGACGCCACCTACCCAAATATTATGTTCGAACCTCACTTACCCAGATCTTATGTCCAGACCAAACCTACCCAGATATTATAAGTCTGGACGCCACCTACCCAGATATTATGTTCGAACCTCACTTACCCAGATCTTATGTCCAGACCCCACCTACCCAGATATTATAAGTCTGGACGCCACCTAACCAGATATTATGTTCCAACCTCACCTACCCAGATCTTATAAACCCAGACCTCACCTACCCAGATATTATAAGTCCAGACCTCACCTACCCAGATCTTATAAACCCAGACCTCACCTACCCAGATATTATAAGTCCAGACCTCACCTACCCAGATCTGATAAACCCAGACCTCACCTACCCAGATATTATAAGTCTCGACACAACTTATTCACACATTCTAAATTATGACGCACATACCCAGGCTTAGTTAGTCCTGGAGATACGTTGAACATAGCTCACCCAGTACCTCCTAAAGCTACTTTCAAATCCTATATACGGTCTAGGACTGCGAATTAATTAAATAGGTTTATACGATATCACTGCAAACATTCATTGCACGCCTCATTGATCATCTTTATTTTTGTTTTTGAATGTTTTAATAGGTTCAAAGAAAATACACTATCACGGAAATTGTATTTAAAGAAATGATGCACATACTATAAATATGCTGGAAAGGATACAGAGAAGAGCGACAACACTCAAAGTGAGATTACGGAATTATAGTTATGAGATAAGCCTCAGAAAAACCGGCCTCTAGTATTTGGAAAATAAAAGAATTAGAGTGATTTATAACCAGCAAGAGACAAGGGAAATAATAAATTAGACTGTTTCAATTATTTTTCTTCAAAATACAGCCTTCTACTAGAACAACAGTGTATAATTACAAATTAATTGAAGAAAGGTCTAGATTAGATATTACGAAATATTATGTTATTGTTAGTTCAAGTGAAGTAAAAGAAACTGGTTGTATTCAGACTGTGGAGTCTTCTAAACCAGTGTAAGGACAACATGTAACTTAAGTATTCATACTTCAAAAAAACACACTTTAAAAGTAATGTTAAATTTACTATTACATAATGTCACATATCAATTATTCGACGTATTTTTTTGATAAATGTACTTGAAAACGCCACGTCTTACATAAAGTGACTTTAAAGTAATTAGTGTGATGATTACCTGAGTCAGTCAGCGACAAGAGGCCTGGGACAATAATGAACCTGACTACTCCACCTCTCAAACGACATGACCAAGTCTCCACAACACAGGATACTGCGAAGTTTGCTAACTTTAAACAAAAAACCAGAAATGGCAATGCGCGTGATATCTTACGTGCCACATGGAAAACCTCTAATGCACTTTCTGAATATCTGTGTCACCGCTCACAATACACTCACACCAGCAGCTTATCTTACGTGCCACCTGGAACAACTCTAATGCACGTTCTGAATATCTGTGTCACCGCTCCCAATACCCTCACACCAGCAGCTTATCTTACGTGCCACCTGGAACAACTCTAATGCACGTTCTGAATATCTGTGTCACCGCTCACAATACCCTCACACCAGCAGCTTATCTTACGTGCCACCTGGAACAACTCTAATGCACGTTCTGAATATCTGTGTCACCGCTCCCAATACCCTCACACCAGCAGCTTATCTTACGTGCCACCTGGAACAACTCTAATGCACGTTCTGAATATCTGTGTCACCGCTCCCAATACCCTCACACCAGCAGCTTATCTTACGTGCCACCTGGAACAACTCTAATGCACGTTCTGAATATCTGTGTCACCGCTCACAATACACTCACACCAGCAGCTTATCTTACGTGCCACCTGGAACAACTCTAATGCACGTTCTGAATATCTGTGTCACCGCTCCCAATACCCTCACACCAGCAGCTTGGGACCTCATCATAGTGGCCACAAATCAAATTATGCAGGTAGAAAAATGCTCAAGGCGAGCTAGATGTTGGGCTCACAATTTGACCCATACCCTCTGACATTGATTATTCTGTAAGCAATTAGCTAAACATATAACAGCCTTGTGGGACATGTTCGGGTATCTATGCTGTATACCAGCATATACACATTGGGGATGGAGCCAATTTTTGCCGGTTTAAGTTGTTAGTCAATCTGTTATGTCCCATTCTTAAGCGGAACAGGATCACGTGTTCTGCTCGATCAAGACAGTAATAGTTTGTTCGTTTTCTTCTTGTGTTGCCTCATCCTTTGTCAACATGTCTTTTGTCTCATTTCATGATTTGCTACAGTTTGATGGCACCCACTTTATCAAGACCGTTCTTTTGGCTTTTAGTTCGGAAAAGGCTTTTTTAAAGCCAGTTTATCATTGTTGGGGGCTTGCAGAACTGACATTGAATTTGGAAGGAATACATCCTGTTGGCATTTGCTTATTGTGTTGCAAACTATTTATGTAGCAATAATGAAATAATTAAAGCAAACATTTTAGCTGAGCAGTTTGAACATGTATACTAAATCCTCTCACCTGGCAAGGTTCAGAGGGCTACAGCAAGAAAAACGTCTCTACATTAATTAAATACAAATAACCATCTTTTTCTACATGTGAGGTCACAAGACAGTCACAAAATGTTGTTTTAGAATAAATCAGAAATAATTATACATTTTGTTGTGTTACGGCTTGAATCCAGACAATAGACGACATGCATCAATAAAATCAACCCGGAAATAAACCATTGTACTAAAAAATGATTGTACACAAATAGTCGTACAGGAACAATGGATGTCATCAGAACTGTACACATACTATATCCGGCTATGGAGCCTCAAATGATAAAAGTTTAATTTGGTTTTATAAATATGTCGCATTCAATTGAGTACGTTATCGACCGACAACATTGTTAATAAAGACATCTAAACATGACATTTGTTAATCCGGAAAAAGATATTGATAAAGTTTGTACGAATAAAAGTAAATGCCATGTTTGTGAAGTATACAATAAATGACAACGGTTAGATAATATGAGAAGACTGTCCCACGTGGATGCAAATATGATCACGTGTTGCAGTTACTGAGTCTTTTGAGACAACACCTGAAGGACGATTACGATAAACATGGGCGTTTTCACCATTAATATTAAACATTTACAATAATAAATAGAGACAGTCACGAACCAAGCTAAAATCTCAAATGGAAACTAGGAAGATTGTTCGAACACCCAATCTTCCTAAGGCATATCTAAACGTAATGAAGTTCGTGAAACAGTCCCACAAAGATCGATTATATGAGAATCATTTTACGGAAGATGGAGGCTTAATAGAGAATTCAGAACTATATGCCAGCAATCCTCTGCGCTGTCTTATCTGCTGTCGTCACTACTGATACACCCAAATATCAAGTGGGAAGCAATTTATGAACTGTATATGTATACCAACTCTTTACTCCCAGTATCAGAATCCATCATTATCTATAGCACATGAGATAAATATGAAATGTGAACTGGCATGTTCAAGAATAGCCAATGGTGTATATATGTTACACGCCATAGGAAATACTGATCTTAGAAATACTGTCAGAAGTTCACCTTGCCAACAAATAAAATGTTTCAGCCATCATTCAAATATTAAGAAACATGATTGGGGCTTTCGAGACAGAAAGATACAGAAGAATGCTAAAAATACGCTGGGTAAAAAACAAATATATGAAGCTACCCTGGACGATCTGAGTGTCGAAGAGAACAGCCTTATAAACCCCGTAAAGTCTCATAAACTGATAAGTTTCGGCCACATCAAGTGCCATGACGGACTAGAAAAAGCTGTTCTGGAGAGCATTGTTCCAAGAAAACGAGGCAGAGGCCGACCAAGGCGTAGATAAACACAAGATATCAAGGACAACCTAAACATGAACATAGAACACAAGCTGGTAGACTCACTATTGATCGAGATTCCTTATAAGAAAGTCACGTGACCAACTATCACTAGACACATATAGCACAAAACAAATAGGTTACAATATACGACAAAGGACAAGTAATGCATGGATTGATCGTGCAACATAAATGACAAAACACATATTTACAACAACCGACACAATATAATTGGTCCCAGAATAACGTCGTTATCCCATTTTGAAGCTGAACGGAGTTGAAGTGATCGAACAAAAACATTCAGGGTTTTGATTTATTTCAAATCATTTTTTTTTTAATTGTTTAAAAAGCCATTTGTGTTCATTTTGTTTCTGATGTTTGAATTCGTTCAGAAAACAATAAAAATGTATCAAATCTTCTTCTTCGTACCCTGTCAGACGTCAACTTGAATTTCTCTACTTGCTGCTAGGCACTGCAGTCTCTTCTGTCGGTCATGGATTGCATATTTGTAATCTTTTCAAGTTCTACAATTGGCCTTGACTTCATGCCTCCATTTGTAACTGCTTTGGCTTGGAATTGAAGTTTGCTAATTTTATCAAAGTTCGCCTTTGCTGCTGTTGCCCATACCACAATGCCATACTCGAGAACCGATCTCACTCTTCCAGTGTACAGTTTCTTAAGTATTCTATCGTCTGCTCCCCAGCTTGTGCCAGCAAGTTTCATCATGATTGCCATTCTTTGTCTGGCTCTCATTCGGTTTCTCTCGATCTGACTTTTTCATGTCATGCGCCGATCAAATGTGACGCCCAAGTAGTTTGGGTTGTCGTTTGGCCTAGATATATACTGTTAGGACTTATTTTGGTGTTCTGTGGTTTATTGGAAAGCGAAAATATGGTACATGTTGTTCTTTCTTCATTTATTTTGACCAGCCATGATTTCGCCCACTCCTCCAACGATGTTAGGGCCTGCTGCATCTGATTGTTTGCTATGGTGAGATTCTTTTCAGAGGTCCACATAGCCAGATCGTCTGCGAACATTGAGCTATGGACTCTTCTTGGTATATTCTCTGTTATATTATTCATATACACCAGGAAGAGTGTGGGTGAAAGTACTCCCCCTTGGGGTACTCCCTGCTCGAGTGTCACCTTTTTGCTCATCTGCCCTTGTATTTGAATTCTGGCTGTTCTGTTTTCGAGGTAGTGGCTGATCCATCTGTACATTTTTCCAGATACTTCACTTCTTCGTAGATTGACTTTAAGTTCCTCTTTCCACACCTTGTCAAATACCTTCTCTAGATTCACCCAAACCGCTACTGTATGCTGTTTCTCTTGGTAAGCATCCTCTATTTCCTGTGCTATAAGAGCGATCTGACCCTCAGTGGATCTGTGTTGTCTAAATCCTGCATGCTGTGGAATTAATATGTGTTTTTATTCCAGGTGCCACATCAGTCTGGTGTTTATCATACGCTCCATCAGTTTATCTATACAGCTCAGTAGACTGATAGACCTGTATCAATTAGAATCTGTTCTATCTTTTTCTTTCTTTGGTACTGGTATAAGTACAGCATCTTTCCATGCCTGCGGTACAATTCCCCATTTCCAGCTTCGGTTCAGGACTGACAGTAACTTCCTCTTTGATGTTTGGCCCAACCCCATCAGGATTTTATTTGTTACCCCATCTTTTCCGGGCGATTTCTTTTTCTTTAAAGTTCTCATGGCCTCATTCATTTCGTCCATCGTTAGTTTTGCCATCATGTGCTCCTCTGGTGCCATCTTGATGTTGTCGTGGCTCTTTTGTTCTTCACTAATGTCTGTATGCTTGTTTGTAGGGACATCAATGTGGTCTTCTATGGCAAAATGTTCTATAAAGACGTTTGCTGCTTTTTTTCCGGTAAGCATGTTGTCACCCTGCTTGATGGTAATTTGTTTATTTTATGGTGTTTCGTCATTCATGGCTTTGATTAAATTCCTTAGTTTGTTCCCTTCTTTATCTAGATTGAGGCTTTCTGTTTGGTTTTTTTTCCAACTGTCTCTTGTTATTTCGTTCAGTGTTCTTTTGTATTTCGCAGTGATGGCCTTGAGAGCGATATTTGCTTCCATAGATTGCTCTCTCTCTGCCATGTTCCTACCATTTGAGACTTCACCCTTAGCTTTCTGCAGTTCATGATGCTTTTAGTTTTTCCTTGCCCCTTTTGGGATGGTCTCGGTGGCTGCTTGTAGTATTGCTTTCCTTAGGCTTTCCACCATAGGTTTCATATTGTTTTTTCGTGTGTTAATATTTGCACACAGTCCATCTGTCAGCATTGCAAATCTGTCCCAGTCGGCTCGACTGTAGTTCCAACGTGGCAGCGGGTTTATTTCCTGGGGGCCTACTTCCATATCAATATCTAGCCTAATTAGCCGGTGGTCGCTACCAGCCAATTGGTCGAGCACCTGACGATCTATTTTGTGGTGAATATCCCCCGTGGAGAAGGCCAAGTCTTGAGTGGAGGTGGTATGCCATGTTCTAGAATAGAAGCTAGGGCTGTCGTCCGGCCTATTGATGAGATAGAGATGTGTGTCTATCTCACAGTCTTCTACTTCATCCCCTCTGATGTCTGTGTCTGAATATCCCCATCTCTCCGAGTGACTGTTGAAGTCTCCAACCACTAGGCAGGTGGAGTCCTTGATTTCCATACTCGAGAGTGACAGATCTTTGTTGGGTGGGCCTTACAGGTTGAATATACGGATTTTTGTTTTGTGTGTCATTATGACGACTCCTACAATTTCTTCTTGTCCGGTGTGATTTACAGATACTTGGTATGCAGTTACGTGTCAGTATCAGAACCCCTTCTTTGTGACCTTCTCTATGAAGTCGGAAGGTCTAGCATCCTCTGATTGAGAATATGTGGTTGTTGTTGAGGTGCGTTTCTTGCAGCAAAGAGATGCAATTTAATCATACAGTACCTTGCAGAGAGACAAAGAACATCATCAGAAATCAGTATATATATATACCACTAGAGAAAAAACAGAAACATAACAGTAACCCATACACAATTCACCAACTCAAAAGAAATCAACAAACTACCTTTTTTCGCCCAAGAACTTGACAATGCAGGCTACTGGAACATCTATACCGACTGAATATCTCACACACCGATGAGTACCCATGTGGAACAGTAGACAAGAACCTTGAAAATATTCTACCGAAATGCCCAATCTACAGGTAAATGAGTTGCCAGACCTGACCAGAGAATAAGGAGCTGAGATAAAAGCTGTGGGGCAGCCGCTCCGACCTGGTGAAGTCTACACACTTCATCATGGCGTCTGGCCTGCAGATATAGCATAACTCAAAGATCCTGAACGCAAAGAAGAAGAAGAATAACATTATATTTGTACTTTACAACTGGGACAATGAGGCTAACACACTGATTAGACAATGGTAGCCAGGGTCAGGAGAAATATACTGACCAAGACCCTCACCAGACCTCCTCGTTGGTCGTTCTGGAAACGGGTTCTTGTCAAGAACAACAGTCTGGCTAAAAAGGTGAGCTTCTTTGTCATCCCCGTAGTAGTGAGTGACACGCAGATGAAGCCAAGCATTGTACAACCACCTGGAGGACCCGGTCAAATTCATCGAAATGTCAAGAAAGCTACTATATCCTGCCACAAGTTTAATCCTTTTCAGGGCGCACAAAAAAGGTTACCAACACATTGTGGCCATTAGCAACCAACCAACCAACTTAACAACTGATCGTACTTTCCTAGAATGTGTAAACATGGATATATAATGAAAGTAAATTAGTAGTGTGAATTCCAGATGTGGAGTACTTATTCAAACTGCACCGTGTAAACAATTGTATTGCTATTTTCAATGTATTGTGTTTTCATCTTTATTAACAACAGATGTTAAGTAAACGTTTTCCAATTGTAGACATTGTTGAATATTGTGGACATACAGATAACAAGATCATTGCCTGTAAATAATGAAACTACATAAACTAATATATCTTTCTTTCTCTCTCTCTCTCTCTCTCTCTCTCTCTCTCTCTCTCTCTCTGATTGTAATCCTCAAAAACAAATCGCTCAGGGATGCAGTTCAATAATAATAGTAATACTACTAATAATAATAATAATGCGAATAATAATAATGTCTCTACTTAATATTTGATTATAAATCATCTATTCGTCCAATTGATCGATCTAAATCACATGCTAGAAGAAAATACACTTATTATCATTTTCAATATTCTTCTGCGTACACAGTCAGACAGTAACCATTATTTTTTCGAAAAAAACGGCGGTCATCCCGAGACTCTCGCCACTACCATAGAGCTTGTCTTGCAGTTCCACTGGCAATGGCCACATCTGCTCTCTCTGATCCTCGTATGTCGGGCAGTTCTGCAGCAGATGTTCAGTGGTCATTTTACCAGTACCGCACGGGCATTCGTCGGTACACCCTATCTTCAATTTGTTGAATAGGTGGTACCTCAGTCTGTTGTGGCCAGTGCGAAGTCTGAAGACAACGACCTGCTCTCTTCGGTTCAACTGGTAATATGCATCGTTTTTGGTGTAACCAGTATGTTCGGTTTCCCATTTGGTCATGTATCTGGCTTTGATAAGCCGTTTTGACTCTTCGTACGTCATACTGGTATCTGTTTGTGGTATTTTCAATATTCAATATTGTTAACATGTTACGATGGGAAGTGTCCTGGAAGTAATTGTGGGTAACAGAGACGCGATGAGACCTACATCAACACTTATAAAATATTGTTTAAGATGAACTTAAAAACAATATCGTGTTTACGGATTAATCGTACAGGAATGAAGGAATGAACAATTTATTTTCCTTAGGTATAGAAGCGATAATTGAAAAAAAAGTGAGCAGCCAGCAACAGAACAAACCATATACGTTCTACCTGAGCTCAATAGACAGTACTATAGCAGATCATGGACACATGTCTACACATTTCGAACGGCCACAGAAAAACAAAACAATGATTTGACTATATGTAAAAACAGAAATGAGGTACAGAGAGGAATCGATCTCCTATAATCAGATAATGTGAATGTCACTGAAAGATAAAGTTCGCCAAAGGAACAATAAATATCCTTACCTTATATTTCGTAATCTCCATGTGGACCTTTATGACGTCCGTCACAAAACTTGGTCAGAGTGTCGGCACTTTTCAAAAATCGAACATCCAAAATTTCTTGAACAGCCTCACTAATTTCGAGTTTTGCCGGTCTCGTTTTGGGCGGTCCAAGTTTCCGTCAAGGACGTATGATTCAGGTTTTTAAGAAATTGTTCGTACATTTTAAGTATCCCTCTGAGAATTAAAGTCGAAAAAGTCTTCAAGGTGAGACTCCTCTCTACATCCTTGAACAGCTGCGTGTCTATCTTTGTGTTTGATCCAACATGTTTCTGCTTTCAGATTTACTATCGTCTGATTTGTTATATTGGTCATTCAGCGTTCGTTATTCTCTGTGGTCTTCTCGCAACCACTCAAATTCGACGATCATTAACCTACAGCGGCAGAAAGCGGGAAAGATCACAACAAATTCGACGATCATTAACCTACAGCGGCAGCAAACGGGAAAGATCACAACAAATTCGACGATCATTAACCTACAGCGGCAGCAAACGGGAAAGATCACAACAAATTCGACGATCATTAACCTACAGCGGCAGAAAGCGAGAAAGATCACAACAAATTCGACGATCATTAACCTACAGCGGCAGAAAGCGGGAAAGATCACAACAAATTCGACGATCATTAACCTACAGCGGCAGCAAACGGGAAAGATCACAACAAATTCGACGATCATTAACCTACAGCGGCAGCAAACGGGAAAGATCACAACAAATTCGACGATCATTAACCTACAGCGGCAGCAAACGGGAAAGATCACAACAAATTCGACGATCATTAACCTACAGCCGCAGCAAACGGGAAAGATCACAACAAATTCGACGATCATTAACCTACAGCGGCAGCAAACGGGAAAGATCACAACAATTTACATCTTGGAAGTCGTAATTTTCCAGAAGATAATTTTCAAAATCTGGGCAGTCATTAGCACGAGTTTGCCCTAATGAGCAAGACGTTTGATCGTGTCTGTTAGTGAAATGATCGATAGCGCCACATACACAAATGTACAAAATATATCGTTTGTAATATGGCTCCTCATCACGATCAAATTGATCGGCAACTGGCTTCTTGATTTATTCAGACATGTGAGAATATTTTCATTTTCAATGTAGACCGAGGCAGATACAATATTGTCACAAAATTTCTTAAAAATCGTTGAACTTAAAGTTTTAGCTAAACTCTCTTTACTGGCCGGATTTATTCTCACCACCTTTAATTCCTCAAGCCTACGAGGAAGAACAAAACTCATTTAACAACAAATATAACGTAGGTAATGTTGTTCAACACTTAACGTCCACCCATCCTTCAATAAAACGATCACCTTTACTAGATATATGGATGTCATATTTGTGACCGTTCTAGACAAACTGGCACACGCTACATGCAGCATTATTTTACCCAATAGAAAGTTGACCAGGCATCCAATAAGTAACAGACAGTTGGTGATGTTCAGCGACCACTCTTTGCAACCATTTACATCGTTTTGCAATGGTCTCTAGGTATCGATCAAAGCGAATATCAACTCATACCAGAAATTGAAAGCTATCAATCATGTCAATAGTACGCTTAGGCGACCAGGGCCGTCGCGTCAAATGACGTGTCAATAATCACGTCTGATGGCCGCACCCCAGGAGACCTGCAGTTCTGTTGGGAAAGTGGCGATCTGTTTTAGCCAGGTGTTGGGAGGCCGGTCATGAGGCCGTCTCCAGGATGAGCATGGCTTCTTCTCGTAACTCGCCCCAACAGCCTGTCACGTCATCTTAAGGGCTGGGACATCCCGAGAAAGACGAGCAATGTGACCGAAGATGGAGAGACGACGGCCATAAATCGTGGATACAATGCCTGCACGTAGACTACGTCGAATTACGTCATTGTCTTCTTCCTCGTTCATCTTCAGACCTTAACTTCCATGACTCTAACGAAGGCAGCGGTCGACTCAAGGCTCTGCACGCTTCCGTGCAGCTTCTCGTCGAAGGACACTGGCTGTTGTCAAATGCTACTTATTTTGTCGGTATACAGTGGACATGACTGTAAAATATGTTCTGCCTTCGTGGGGACTGTGCCGCAGGCACAAAGGTCCATAGTGCCAATCTTGAACTTGTTGTACAGATATCATCTAAGTCTGTTGTGATATGTGCGTGACCGGAGAATTTTCACTTGGTTTCGCCTTGAGAGTTGAAGGTAGGCATCGTTTTTTATGTGGCCAGGATGGTCTTTTTTTTCCATTTTGCACTGTACGTTGTTCTGATTAATGCTTTTGTCTCATTGAATGTGATTTCTGTATCACTCTGCTGCAGCATTTCTCCCTCTCTGGCGAGTCTATCTGCCTCCTCGTTGTTTGGAATGTTGCAGTGGGCATATATCCACTGGAATGTGCTTTTTCTTTGAAGCACTTGGACAGGCGTTCGAGCGAGTCTGCCAGAGCACAGAGTTCATTTTGTGCTGGTTCTTGAGCGCCACTAACACTGTGAGGGTGTCTGTGAAAATGACTGGTTCGTTTTCTGCCTAGTCCTTATGGTCTATAAGGGTTTCAGCTGCTTGTCTCAGTGCACTGACTTCGGCACTGAAGTTGCTGCAGCGTCTCACAGTGGCAAATTCTGCTGAGTATACTTTGCTTTTTAGTTTTATAGTGATGCCTCCTCCCCCGTTTCCAATGGCATCTTTGGCTGAGCCATCCGTATAGGCGTGCGTCCAGGCTGTTGGTGGACATTTGTGGTTGATGTAATTTGTAACTAACTTTACTGTCTGAGATCATGTCATGCCAGACGATCGCGAGGATGGGCCTCTTGAGGACAGGTGGAAGTCCTCAAGATGCTGCCAGTCCTGCTGTAGAATTGTCCAGGTGGAAGTCCTCAAGACGCTGCCAGTCCTGCTGTAGAATTGTCCAGGTGGAAGTCCTGCTGTAGAATTGTCCAGGTGGAAGTCCTGCTGTAGAATTGTCCAGGCCTCTGAGAAGTATAGGAGAATGGGGACAATGCAGGGGAAGTAACTACGAAGCCTGGTCTCCAGGGAAAGCCTTCGCTGGGACCAGATTCTGTGGAGCGAGTGCATGGATGAAGCCGCAAAGCCCAACCTACGGGTGACGTCGTGTCTGCTGCGTGCCTTAGAAGACTGTGTTGCCGAATTATACGATGTTCTCGGTGGCTGCAACAGGGTTGTCGTTCACGATGATGCTCAGCGCATAGCTACCCCAGACGTGGTTTTCGATTTCTTCTTCGTCCACGAAATGTGCAAGTCTAGGTGGGTAACCGATTGATCCAGTACCTCTAGAGGACCTACGATGGCCTGTGAATCGTATCTCGGTATGACGACGTCATCAGCGTAGTCTTTGCAATTAACCTGTTCCGAGTAATCTGTCCTGCTCATTTTCATGGGCCATTCTCCTCTCTAGCGCTGGCGGAGCGAAGCGTGTTGAGGATGTGTAGTTGAGCAACGGTTACGTATGACGACATGTGAGAAGGGACGGGGAGTTTGGACAGGTGGTTTCTTTTAGAGCAGGTGGGTCCTTGTATAAAATAGGACAGGCATGGGGATATTGGCGATGTGGTGAGCACCATGTCCTGATTTCACCGTTGTTAGTGCGACGAGCTATTGACACGGGTATCGACAGGAAAAAAGGTAAGCAAGTTGAAAGGAAGATGGGCGCGCCGTCAGGCTGCGTGTGAACTTAGCTCCAGTGTTTTAAACTGTTTTATGTTTATTTCACTTTCCCTAGAATTTCTCTTGGATATAAAAAAAAAGAAGAATCTTGGTGTTAGCCACGTGCAAGAACATAATCTGTGGAAGTCTGCACACCGATATGGTCATATTGGGATTTCAGCATCCGTTTTTCCTATCGATTGAAAACTATCGCTATTCCTCAAACTGAGCTTTAGATGAATTGACAAATATTATTTCAACAATGTCTGTTAAAAATTATAACTCTTCTTTCGTCTCAATTCTTCCTAAAGCCCCTTCCCATTCAACAAACCATTTGCTGTCGTTAGACCGTTGCAATGTGTTCTAGTATCTTTAGATCGTTTATGTGTTACATACTCTTGGCAATATTGTCAATCCCGTTACGATGTTCAAACACAAGCGACGTGTCAAAACAACGCTTCCACATTGTCGTCATTAACAAGTGTATACTGTTAAATGTGCCGGCCGCAACGTAGCAGAAGAGTGTCACTCAAATTAATCGTATCTTTTAGATGTTCACACCAAACACATCATGTGTCTCGCTCCATTCTATAAATAACCGGAACAATCCAAGTTTTTAACAACTATGTGCGTTGCTTTCTGTCTGACTACCGACATGTTAGAAACAAATGCCCAGCACATTTTGTTTTAGATTGTATATAATCTCTTCTTGTCCAATTGTGTTTAGCCCATTCGTTATTTCCAGGCTTGCTGAGCAATTGAAATAAACAATTAGCAAACTTTTAATCACTAACGTCAACATTGCAGTTGTGGTCTAGACAGACGATGTTTGAATCATTTCAGTGTTAAATACAATTATTATTAATATTAACTTCATTTACTTTTCAAGTCATTGTTTGACCTCACACTACCAACATTTCTAAGCTAGGCTGGTTGTAATTGAAGTAACAGAGTAGCGGTTTCTAACATGTGTGTTACCGTGGCCAACTTTTAATATCTTTCGTTACTGTGGACCACCTTTAAATATCTTTTGTTACCGTGGACCCCATCCAATATCTTTTGTTACCGTGGACCCCATCCAATATCTTTTGTTACCGTGGACCCCATCCATTATCTTTTGTTTCCGTGGACCTCATCCATTGGGGTAGACTGACCGCTCAACAAGATTCCTATCGAATGACTGTGATGAGTGAGAGCGACGTTCTGCCTTATGATGATGATGATGATGATGATATATATAGTTGACAACTGCTTGGAAGGCAGGAGCTGGAACAGACTGGATTCGGAATTAATATGAATCAACGAATATAAGGTTAATAATAGTCAGAATCGTACACAAAGCAATAGCAAACTACTGTTTACACATTGTTAAGAAAAACATGACAGCAAAAAATAAGAAAACTCAAAGATATAATGGTGAGCCCCATGCCACTCAGACCAAGTAAGCGAAGGAAAAATGAAGACAATGCCAGTACAAGTACAAGTACAAGTACAAGTACAAGTATTAGTGATGACCGCCATAACCTCAACGGGAATACAGTAGAAATCACCGGCACTGCTCCGAACAAAAAATCCGAACAATAAACACAAAAAGGTTATATCACGAAGCACTTCGCATGATTGAGAATAAAATGGATAGAATAAAAGTGAATATACTGGAAATCTCGGAATACAGGTGGGCGGGTCAGTATGTATGTATATATGTATGTATGAATGTACGTACGTATGTATGTACGTACGTACGTATGTATGTATGTGTGTGGTTATGTATGTATGTGTGCATGTATGTGTGTATGTATGAATGTAAGAATATGTGTGCATGTATGAATTTATGTATGTATGTATATATGCATATCGTACATATACAAACATACCTGTATGTGTTTGTGTGTACATGTGGAGTTTTGGTCGGCCATATCGTCTTGATTATAATGACCTTATATGGACCTCTTATGATGAAACTGTACTTGATGCGAACAAAGGAAAATCACGTTATCTTGCTTTTACATTGCAATAAGTTATATATTCCCTGTTTCAGACATCAAACACAATATAGATGATATGTGGCATGCGCAGAGATCACCAACATGTAAAGCAAAAACCAAAACTGTTAAAACCAAAGAGCGAATCACAAGAAATAAATGAACGACTGATGGTCTAGATTACTGTAACTAAATGTCATGTCTGTGCATGCGTCGTGTTGACCTGAGGACACACGTCTACTGTAAAGCATCTACACAAGTCGTACATTACTGCTAAACAGCGTTTAAATATCGAGTTGACAACTTCATCATCACCATCTTCATCAACATTTTGTTCAACTTCGTCATCATTATTTCTCCGTCTGGTTCCCATTGGAGCATATAGTTCGAATTGCTGCTCGTACCAAAGAAAGGAAAAGACAAAACAGATCCAAATAGATACAGGCCTATCAGCCTACTGAGCTGCGTAGGCAAACTGATGGAACGTATGATAAATACCAGACTGATGTGGCATTTGGAAGAAAAACACATACTAATTCCACAGCAAGCAGGCTTTAGACAGCACAGATCCACTGAGGATCAGGTCATCCTCATAGCCCAGGAAATAGAAGATGCCTACAAGGCGCAAAAACACACAGTAGCGCTTTGGGTGGACCTAGAAAAGGCATTTGACAAAGTCTGGAAAGAGGGACTTGGAGGCAAGCTAAGAAGAAGTGAAGTTTGTGGGAAAATGTACAAATTGATCAGCCACTACCTCAAAAACAGAACGGCCAGAGTCCAGTCCTCGAGTACGGCATTGCGGCATGGACAACTGCAGTAAAGGCGAACTTTGATACAATTAGCAAACTCCAAAACCAAGCCATGAGAGTTATAACAGGAGGCATGAAGTCAACGTTAATTGTAGAACTTGAAAAGATTACAAAATTGCAATCCATGACCGACAGAACAGACTGCAGAGCCCAGCAGCAAGAAAAGAATCTCAGAAGACTGACTGACCATCCAATGCACCAGAGACTAAACAATTCTGGAAATGGGAAACTAAAGCGGATAAACTTTGCAGAGATAGCCAAAGCAAAGATGCACGAAGACCCTATGAACGCACTAATAACACCAAAGCCCATCCCTACTGTACGAAAACCAACGTGGATGCAGCATATATTTCCAGAGGTGGTAAAAAAGATACCAGGTATTGGAAACAAAAACTGCCAGACTGAAAAAGGAAGAAGAGATATAACCCTGAGGTACATAACGAAGAACTACCCAAGCATGGAATGGACCCATGCATACACCGACGGCTCTGTAACAAACACAACACAGAACGAAGGGGCAGGGGCATTCCTGAGCCTACCAAATGGCAGGAAAATAACACTGTCATTGGCAACTGGAAAATACACAAGCAATTTCAGAGCGGAGGCAGAGGCACTGAGGGCGGCAGTGGAAGAAATGGTGACAGGTAAAAGGAATTAAAGCCGTAAAGTCCTTCTTACAGATGCCCTGGCCGTAGTCACAGCACTAAAAAGCTATAAAAATACTGAACTTAATGATTTAAGAGCAGTACTCTGTCAACTATGCCAGCAGTCCGCACCAAAAAGGGTAGTGGAACAGTGGGTTCCATCCCACTGCAACATCCAAGGCAACGAGGAGGCAGACAGACTGGCAAAAGAAGGTGCAAGACTACCACAACCAGATGCCAGTATGACATACGAAGAGTCAAAACGGCTTATTAGAGCTAGATACATGACCAAATGGGAAACAGAACATACTGGCTACACAAAAAACGATGCCTGTTACCAGTTGAACAGAAGAGAGCAGGTCGTGGTCTTCAGACTTCGCACTGGCCACAATAGACCGAGGTACCACCTATTCAACAAATTGAAGATAGGTGGCACTGACGAATGCCCGTGTGGTACCGGGAAAATGACCGCTGAACATTTGTTGCAAAACTGCCCGACATACGAGGACCACAGAGAGCAGATGTGGCCATCACCAGTGGCAACACTAGACAAGCTCTACGGCAGTGTCGACAGCCTCAGGATGACCGCTGTTTTTTTTCGAAAAAAATAAAGGTCGACGTCTGACAGCGTAAGAAGAAGAAGAAGAATTGCAGCTGTTTGTTTCTTTTCCAAATCTGGGTCATCTTCTCAAGTTTTCTAATTTCCTTACATCCGTTCTGTTATTAAGAGATTCACTTAACGATGTTATTACATTTTTCAACATATTTGTAAAATGATGTTATGTCTATGCTATCGTTTATTGTTCCGATGTGTGCAGGGCGCCTGACATGTTAAGATGGATCGGGGTTGCTGTCTCTGCTTTGATCGATCTTCACGGGGTGTGGAATAATGGCAGATTCTCTCTCGGATCCAAAATTCGTATTCATCAGACGTGTGTGATTCCTGTCTTCCTGTGTGGTTCAGAAATGTGAACCCAACTTATACAGGTCATCTCAAGACTCGATGCCTTTCATATTCGCAACCAGCGACGTATCTTCGGTATCCAGTGGTTCGATCTGGTTCGTAATGTTGAGGTGTCTGCAAAAACGAATCTTCCCTCCATCTCGGACACTTTGGCTCGCCGCCTGTCTCTGTTTGGTCACGTGGTTGGACTAGCCAAGTAAGTTCCGGCTCATCAGATAATGTCCACGTCTGCTATGTGTAACACATATTTCCCACCGGCCGGCTGGAGGCGTGGGAGGAGCCGTCCCCGTTCTACATGACTATGACATATATCAGTCTCTCTTTCGTCAGGGAACGATGTTTGGCTACAAGCCTCGGCAGTTGAGCAAGGAAGTGGTCGATCAACGAAACGGCCCTAGATTTCTAGGCAAACATTATTATGTTATTTTTGGAAAATGCATTATGTTCCTGCCACAGCGCTTCCCATAGATTGTTTCTATAATTATATTATCATTAACATTACCATCATCAGCAAGTATCGCGTTTCTCTGCGCTGTAGTTCCTTCCACAATCACCAATGACGTAATCATACCAGTTTTGAAGATGTTGCAAGTTTTACCATTCAGCTTGTCATGCCTGTCAGAACCTGTATCGACTGTCCAGATTTGTCTATAGCACAATATTGCTCGTTGTCACAACGTTTTCCATGTCCTCTTTTCCAAAAGTTTGACCAATGAACGTGTCGTGACTCATGTGTATATTTGTTAACAATGATCGGTTAATAACTGTATATCAATAGAACGCTTAGGCGACCTTGGCCTGTCGAGTTGACTGATGGTGTGCCGTGTTTTAGGAGACATGCAGTTCTATCGAGGAGGGGGCGATTTGTTTTAGTCAGGTGGTGCGAGGGAAACCTAGATAGCTTCTCCTAGATGAGCCCGGCCTCTTTCCGTTCCTCGTTCCCATATCATGTCATGGCATCTCATGGACTGGGACTTTCCGGGAAAGACTAAAAAACATGACCGAATAGGGAGAGGCGACGGTGATCAATCGTTGAGCTAATGCCTGCAATTTGAGTAAGTAGCACTACTTCACTGTTAGAACGTATGTACTGTCAGTGGATCAAAAGGATTCGCCTCAAGTTGCACATCCGCTGTAACAGTGTCCAGGACTCGGATCCCCGTAACAATTAATGGGGACGATGCAGGAGGAGTAAATACGAATACTAGTTTCCAGCGAGAGCCTTCTCTGGGTCCAGACAGTGTAGAGCTAGTGCATGACGAAAGCTGTGTTGTCATTGTTGTAGAGGAGATCCAACGAGAGCAGAAGACATGACTGTGTTGTCCTTGTTGTAGAGGAGATCCAATGAGAGCAGCAGACAAGGTGTGTTGTCATTGCTGTAGAGGAGATCCAACGACAACAGCAGTTGTGTTCTTTAATCACGAGTCAATTGTTTTTTTTATCTCGTCACGAGTATTACCGTTTTAGTGAAAATAATTATGGTAGCATGTGGCCTATGAGCTTGGTTTACAATATGAATGTATCTTGTTCAAACTTTGTTGCGCTGTTGAGACGGTGCACGGTGTGGTAATTTGTAAAGCAATATAGGGAGAGGAGACATTATCAGTTGTACTTGGAGCAACAATGTATTTAATTATTTCTCGCTTGCATATCTTGTAGGGATGTGACATATGTTTATATGATATTATTTGTTGGCACTGAGACGAAACATAATTCGTGATTTCCCTCTATGTGTTTGACAAAAAGTGCTCGTTCTAAATGCTAAGCAAATGAGTCTAAATACTGTAACATCATATTGTGTTGATATGCTCCCAGTATGTGTTACTCGGTGCTGTTGTGTTTTCTTCTATGTTTTCCAGACTCATTATTACTTACTCATGCTGGTCTCTGTCAAAGGATTACGTTTTTCAGTGTATGAAGTAAAGATCAATTCTCCTCTGCACTTCTTAATACGTGTTTGATAGTGTTCCAGCACCTTGTATTTCGTTGTGCATTCTAAACGTAATATTATTGAATAGTTTTGAACATAATCTGAACTGTAATGCTCAAAAAGCTGATTGTTCAATCGTTTTCAATGAAATCTTTGGATTTTGAAAATCTCATTGGAGGGAGACAGTTCATGTAATAACAAAAAAACTTCTTTGATTATAGCAGTTATCAGTTAGTTTGGAGGCTGCTTGTCCATGGGGTGAGACTCGCTCGGTTTTCACAATACCATCGTATGGGGTTCCATTCCCACTCGTTTCCAGTTTGGCAGACAACTGGTTTTTTTTTATCAGGGGATAGCTCCTGCACGTACGGAAAGTAATGGCAACCTACCGTACTTCACACTTGCAAGAAACTTAGAACAGCAAAATAGGTGGTGGCTGTAAGAAGCGACGTTCTGGACACGCTACTTACTTTAGTTATCTACCTTGACTTAGATGGTGACATCATTATTTTGTTATGTAGTCTCTGATTTTTCAAATTTCATTAGGAAAACATGTAATACATACACTAGAGCTTACACGTGTTTTACTTGTATCTTGACTTGGAATGATCACACAACTGGGCTGACTGAATCAATCAAATCTAATCAAATCCCAATAACTTCTCTCGGTACATAGGTCATTGCCAACCTCCTGACAGCATGCACAGGTTTGGACCGCTCTATCTGCCTCTCTCCAGGTAATCTGCATAGTCAAGGCGCTTCAATTGTGACATAGTTATCAAATGAATACCAATAATGTTTTCCTCCAAGTAAGATCTTCATTATCAAACTTATATCCAACACGAAAAGTGAAGGTCAGAGCAGACGCCGTTGTGTCATCCCTGTTTATACCCAAAAGTGAGTCCTGCTTCGTGTACTGCGTTAGCATCTGGATGTTCGTACATATTATGTATCTGGTAGTGAGCTTAGGTGTTGTGAATCAATTCTCAACAGTTGCCATACAGTACAGGGAGGTGATCATCTTACGCATACGTGAAACATTTCCTGCTCCTAGGTTGTCTCAGTCGCTGGTAGTGAACCTTTCAGTGTTGAGTGAGCACATGTCAAATTGTCATTCCCATGAAATAACGGAAAGAATTGAGCTGTGGTGTTGCTTCCATTTTGTCCTAACGCTAGGCGATACCCAAGTGGAAAGCATTTGGATAATGCAACGGGTATTCTGTTACGATGCCATTAGCATCACGCATGGTAACGAGTCGCACATAAGCTTAAAAGATGGTCAAGCATCGGTGGAGAGCGTATATCTTTTTTGTTGGATCTCAACAATCCAAAATGATGAAATTATTGACCAAGTACAAACCTTGGTCCTATAGAACCGTCTAAAAAACATCCGATAATTTGGTGATGGAGTGGGGATAAGCATTGATTCTATATACTTCATTTTGAGCGAGGATGTGGCAATGTCGAGAACGGCTATAACATTTATATAAAATATCACGTGACATGGCTTCCGATTTGGTCATGTGGACGATATCAGCTACAAAACAAATACCTATTTCCGTCATCGCAATTACACAGCGAATGCAGCAAGAAATGGAAATAGTTCTCCCAAACTGGCAGAAAGAGAGATAGTAAACAATGAAGTATTTATAGTTGCATCTGTAACACAGCATGTACTGCTTCATATTCAAGACCAGTTCCTATTGTATGTAAAGCGTTACCAGTATTAACCTGTATTTTGCTCTCCCACCCCCCCCCCCCCCCCCCGATGTATCATATCTCACACATGACTTCCTAAACAATATTTGATGTTAATGTTACTCAAAGGACATAAAACATAAGATTTGATATATTAGTCTACTCAAAGGACAGAAAACATAAGATTCTAGATATTAGTCTACTCAAAGGACAGAAAACATGATTTTAGATATTAGTCTACTCAAAGGACAGAAAACATAAGATTTGATATATTAGTCTACTCAAAGGACAGAAAACATAAGATTCTAGATATTAGTCTACTCAAAGGACAGAAAACATGATTTTAGATATTACTCTACTCAAAGGACAGAAAACATAAGATTTTAGATATTACTCTACTCAAAGGACAGAAAACCTAAGACTTTAGATATTACTCTACTCAAAGGACAGAAAACATAAGATTCTAGATATTAGTCTACTCAAAGGACAGAAAACATAAGATTTTAGATATTACTCTACTCAAAGGACAGAAAACATAACATTTGAGACATTAGTCTACTCAAAGGACAGATGGTTGTCTAAGGAGTTGATTCTCAGGGCCGCAAGGAATGTCATGTTATGGTCAAAATTATCAATTGAGTTCAGCTGCTGTATTGTTCTAGGCAGATCAAACTCGTTTCGGTTACATCAGGGCGCGTGATAATCAATATTTAGCATCTGCCAATGCAGCGAGGACAAAATGTGTTCACATAAGTGGTCCTGAGGACACAAGACAAAGCTTACTGTAGCATTCTGAGCAAGCTGTCGAACCTGATTCTAGTAAGTTGTACCTAAAACTAGCAAAAACCACCATGTAAACCAGTATGTGTTCAGACTCACCAGTGTAGGAGCTGACATTAATTGTATGGGACATGCTTCCTGTAACGGGGCTAGCTGCAGTGGTCATCTTATTATGGGTATGCAGTAACGAGGAGAGAGGAACAGTCGGAGCCATTACGGCACTTTGTAAATGTGTTTGCAGTTTGTTGTTTTTTGTGTATCTATTTGTTATAAAACTATTTCTCTTCATGATTCCGTACATTTGTACATCATAGATACACACGAGTCTAGACATTTGGTATATCATACATACACACGAGTCTAGACATTTGGTACATCATACATACACACGAGTCCAGACGTTTGGCATATCATATATACCCATGTTGACTAGAATTATTACTTCCGGGTTCTATTACAACATAATGCATCGTGTAATGTAAGGTCATAGCGAATGTTATTAAAATAGTTTAGGAAAGTGGATTTTTACAGTCTCAACAATGTTATTTGTGTTGGTACTCTTAAACAGAAATCCGTTCATTTTTTACTATTTTATTTTGTTTTAATTTGTGAATAATTTCTGTGAATGGTCTCATATAATCCACATTTTGTTATTATTTCCATCATTGATATCATCGTCTTCTCATTCCTACACCGATAACTGATACGACCTAAGACCTATGTGAAAACTAATTGTTATTTGAGACGAATGAGTACAGAGACATTCAGTGAAGGGTACTTTTCTTTTTATTAGATACCAAGCAGAAACAAGGGCAAATTGAAATATTTGAAAACAACATTTGCACATGCACCACATTTTCTATAATTGGAATATTGTGTGCGGCCTGTTTCTGCTGCCAGTGCAGGTATACATCAGAGATCAGAGAGAGAGAGAGTGAGATAGAGAATGAGAGATACAAAGAGAGAGAAAGACAGAGTGAAAGAGAGAGAGAGAGAGAGCGAGAGAGAAGGAAAAAGCTTCTGTAACGTAACTTTATTTATTTCATATTTGAGAAGGCACTTTCACAGAGAAGACTGCTGCCATTGACAACCTGTAAAAGGAAAATCAACAATTGACTGTGAATCATGCATCACTGTACTGGAACTTGGCTCCTGCTACAAAACCCTGAAAGGGCTTAAGAAGCAGAATGTAGTCCAGAGAACGGAAGCAGAGATATTTGCACCTTTCGGTCCAACACATCCTACTTCAGCAAGCACTTTTTGAGTACCGGGTTAGCATTCCTTCTTCGATCCCTTCTCCTTAGCCAGTCTGTCCTGCTGCAGCCGGTTATCCAGGATCACCACGTTAAGGTGAAGAAGGATATTGGCAGCTCTGGTTTGCTGGCCCTAACGCTAGCAGTCAGCTATAGGTCGCTGGCCCTAACACTAGCAGTCAGCTATAGCTCGCTGGCCCTAATGCTAGCAGTCAGCTATGGGTCACTGGCCCTAACACTGGCAGTCAGCTCTGGGTTGCTGGCCCTGACGCTAGCAGTCAGCTATGGGTCGCTGATCACTGTAGCTCATGCGCTGCTCAGCATCTTGATCCCATACTGGAACTTCATTCGCAGATGAATGTCTATAGGTTTCACGCCGTCCCTGCTCAAGGCACTTTCATAGAGGTGTCTCGAGTAGTCTGTCGGTTGTTTTTGTGCATGACAATTACAAGAATAGCACGACAGAAAGCATGTCGTAAGAGGCGACTAACTGTGTGGCATTGCATTGCGTTACACCGGTCATGATTGGTGGTTTGTTAAGACCCGCATCTATGGCACATAAGAGCTGTTATATGGTGGACACCAAAATGGCAAGAGAGCAAGAGGTAGGCAGCGGAAAAGTTACAAGGACACACTAAAGAGATCACTGATCCAGTGCGATATTTACCATGGGGACTGAAAACATGGGCAGCAATCGCAGACTGACGCAGCACTGTTGCTGAGTGTGTTGAGAGAGATGAGGCATCAAGAATAGATGAGGCAATACAGGGACATGAGGCATCAAGAATAGATGAGGCTATACAGAGACAATCGCTTGGCTAGTCTGCTCACATCAACCTTTCTCCAACCCCTGTGGAAGTAACGAACAACTCACACATGGTGCATACCAGGCTGCAGGTCTACTTTGATCTGGTGTTTCAGTCTATTAAGATGGACTCGCACATTGGCTAACCACCCTCCGCGGTACTTAACCCAACGCATTTGACTATGCTGCAGAATCCTTTGCCGCTAAGCAGAAAATCATCATTTCGACTACATCCAGCTCACACCAGAGCTGGAACCTTCACATGGACATCCATCCCTGCAGAAGTACAAGATAAAGACTTTCACAGAGGTAAGTACTTGCAAACAAGCAAAACATTTTCATTCCAAAATCGCAGAGATGGGGAAACTGGTTTCCATATAACAGTTTGAAACAGTTAATGCAATTCTCTTATCTGGTGATAAGAAACACATCCTGGTTGAAGATTGCATAGTTCCAGTTCAAATCTAGAATCTTGGTCTTCAATTTTCGCACTTAATGCATTTATAAAAAGTATAATGCAACCCACCAAACACTTTAAACTTGAATAACATTCTTACTGACAGATGTTTATGTTTAACTTAAAACGTACAGTACTATATGTTTTTGTATTTTTTCGAAAGCCGCTCACATGGTCATATAGGGTTGGATGAAAGCCGCTCACGTGACAAAATATGGTTAGATGATAGCCGCTCACATGGTCATATAGGGTTGCATGAAAGCCACTCGCATGGTCATATAGGGTTGGACGAAAGCTGCTCACATGGTCATATAGGGCTGGATAAAAGCCGCTCACGTGACAAAATAGGAATGGACGAAAGCCGCTCACGCGACAAAATAGGGTTGGATAAAAGCCGCTCACATGGTCATATAGGGATGGATGAAAGCCGTTCGCATGGTCATATAGGGTTGGATAACAGCCGCTCACATGGTCATATAGGGTTGGATAAAAGCCGCTCACGTGATAAAATAGGGATGGACGAAAGCCGCTAAAGTGACAAAATAGGGTTGGATAAAAGCCGCTCACATGGTCATATAGGGTTGGATGAAAGCCGCTCGCATGGTCATATAGGGTTGGATAACAGCCGCTCACATGGTCATATAGGGTTGGATAAAAGCCGCTCACGTGGTCATATAGGGTTGGATGAAAGCTGCTCGCATGGTCATATAGGGTTGGATGAAAGAGACACAATGGTCTCGAGAGAACGGTGATGGAAGGTATGGTGCCAGGCAATAGAGGAAGGGGTAGACCAAGAAGATGATGGCACAAAGATATCCAGGAATCGCTGGGTATGACTGTGGCAGAGGCTGGAGTTTTGGCAAGGGAAAGAGTTTCTTTCAGACAGACTGTGATGGGAGCGACGTTCTACAAAGGGCATGCTCCATGATGATGATTGTTATTAACGGTACCCATGACATTTTTGAACATGATCATTCTAGAGAGATTAGAAAAGGCCATAGATGACCAGTTTGGGGATGAGCAGGCCGGCTTTTGACAAAGCAGGTCCTGTACAGACCAGATAGCAGAACCGAAAATAATAATTTAACAAAGTGTGGAATGGAACTCACTGTTTATTAAAGGATGTGTGGGCTATGAGAAAGCTTTTGACAGCTTGGACAGGATATCACTATTGAAGCTGCTGAGACACTATGGGTGTGCCCTTAAAGTTCTCTAATGTACTCCAGAAAGAATATGAAGCAACGAAATGCCGATTTCTACGTGCCAACTCATCAATATATTTTCTTTTGTCGCTTCTGCTGCTCTTCTCGCCATCTTTGTTGGCTCCAGTGTAATTTTCCTGTGTCAAAGCTTGGGCGTTCGTAGTACTGCATCCGCAGACAGACGCCTTCTTCATTTGTCACTCTTTTAACCATACAAAAGTTTCAGTCATTATCCACGCTTTGTGTTGGTCAGGCAAAACATGGGCAGTGCAGGGCAGACTATTGTCATACTGCAATACACATACTCAGAAGTCCACACCGTATTCGTTTTATTACGGATTGAAGACAATTCCAGAGAAGATTTGTATGTGCGGGAATCAAGATACTGACCAGTGCATGAGCTGCAGCAGTTATCGACCCAGAGCTGCCAAGATCGTACTTCACCTCCACGTGGTGATCCTGGATAAAAGGCTGCAGCAGGGCAGACTGGCTAAGGAGAAGGGATCGAAGAGGGGAGGCTAACCCAGTACTAAAAAATGCTGAAGTCGGAAAGATGAATATATCGCAGTCAAGCTGTAAACTATGACGCAGCGTATTCCGTTCTCCGGACACATTCTTGTACTTGCAAAGCCTTTTTCAGGACTTGGTAGCGGAAGATTGAGAACAAACGAAGAAGAAATATATGCAGCATTGGTGTCATAGTGCTTCCTATGTAGTGCTCTAAAATAAAGCATCGTTATATAAACTCAAACAAGTGTCCTCAAAGCCTTGTTTCAGCATTTGAAAAGTGTCAGTAATAGTTTTACCCTTCTTCTTCCTCATCGATCAACTGCTGCTATGCTTCTAGCCGGTGAGGTTCACGAAGGAGACTGTGCATGTCAGGTCTTTGGTCCCCCACAGCTTTTCTAGCATGGTCGCTCCTCCAGGTCAGACTGCCTATCTTTGGTCTATATAGGTAGGGCAATCTTGCAGATTATGTTCTGGTGTTTGTTTGGGTGCTCCACAGTCGCACATGGCGGTGTCTCTGAGACCCATTCTGTGGAGGAGGGCATTGAGTCTACAATATCCCATTCTGAGTCTGAAGATATCTGTCTGCTCATCTCTGCCAAGTTTGTCTATGTTGTCTTTCTCTGGCTTGTATTCTTTGTGCTGGTCTCTCCATTCTATCCTCATAGATTGTTTTATCAGTGTCTTTGCTTCTTTATAGCTCTGTCAATGGGGAGTCTGCGTGCCTTCACTTCCGGCTTTTGTGAGCTCATCTGCTTTCTCATTTCCAAGGATCCCACAGTGGGTCGGAATCTACTGAAAGGACTAAATCTGTTTTTTTAAGATAACATCCCAATGTTGTATTTTATTTCATGTGAATGTCTATCTTGTTTGGGGCTTGAGATGGCTTGGAGTACACTCCTGGAGTCTATCTTGTTTGTGGCTTGAGATGGCTTGGAGTACACTCCTGGAGTCTATCTTGTTTGGGGCTTGAGATGGCTTGGAGTACACTCCTGGAGTCTATCTTGTTTGGGGCTTGAGATGGCTTGGAGTACACTCCTGGAGTCTATCTTGTTTGGGGCTTGAGATGGCTTGGAGTACACTCCTGGAGTCTATCTTGTTTGTGGCTTGAGATGACTTGGAGTACACTCCTGGAGTCTATCTTGTTTGGGGCTTGAGATGGCTTGGAGTACACTCCTGGAGTCTATCTTGTTTGGGGCTTGAGATGGCTTGGAGTACACTCCTGGAGTCTATCTTGTTTGGGGCTTGAGATGGCTTGGAGTACACTCCTGAAGTCTATCTTGTTTGAGGATTGAGATGACTTGGAGTACACTCCTGGAGTCTATCTTGTTTGGGGCTTGAGATGGCTTGGAGTACACTCCTGGAGTCTATCTTGTTTGGGGCTTGAGATGGCTTGGAGTACACTCCTGGAGTCTGTTAGAATGACAGCTTCCCTTGTATGTTTTGGCTGATAAGAATCTGAATCGCTGTATGAACAGCTCTTGCTTCAGTTGTGAAGGAAGCCCGGTAATATGTTACGGTGGCAAATCTGGTTCCCCGAGGTAAGAAGAGGCTGCTAGGAAGTCCTCCAATGCATTGCTGTACGCTTCAACATCTGAGATATCTCTAGAGGAGCACTTACCACGCACTGAACTTCCGTGGACCAAGACAGGGTCCGCTGGAGACGAAGTTGGGACCCGCAGCTACGCTGAGGAATGGGTCATCAAGATGAAGACATCAATATATTCACATGTCATAAATCTTGATCTGACAATCATCCGATGCTGTGATCAACAGCTGACTGTCTGGTGAGAACGACAGAGACCTGATGGGCATGGCATGACATGTTGTGATAGCAAGAAATAAAGGTAAAAAATTTAAAAAATTGTCAATAATAGTTCTGTATTTTTATTCTTCTTGGTACATTGTCATTTATTGTGTGCCAAGGCACACGTCTTCAATATCATGTTCTAGACTTCATCGCCCGCCGAGCGACACAAAGCCTATGTTTATTTTTCGTAGATTCCACTCCTCACAGCCATATGCCATGGTGTTCCTCAGCCATGGAGATGCCACTGATGGTGGTTCTATACCACTTCAGGTGGTCCTGTGCCAGGCATTCCCATGAGTTTGCATCGATGTTGAAGGAGCTCAACAGCGGAGCACGTGGCCGAATGGTTTCGAGGTGTGCCTGCCGACAAGGAGGGCAGCGGTTCAAATCCCGGTATGGCGTATGCTGTTTTTCTGTTGGGGGTGAAATAAACAAATATAGCCAACACATGGCGTGGGGACAGCAGTGGTGAAGTGGCCTGTCGTTCTCAGCCTTTAAAAAAAAAAACCTTGACTACCCCAGCAATGGTAAAAAGTCATGTTGACAGACAGACAGTTGAAGCGTGTTAGTGATATGTTGAAGGAGTCTTTGAAGTGCTTCAATTGCCAACTGACCAGGAGCAGGCCCTCTTTCAGCTGACCATACATTAGTCGTTTGGGGATGTGATTGTCTGGCATGTGCACTACATGTCTAGACCACATGATCTGAGTCCTGGCGTTTGTGAGGTTCTTGGTATCTGGTACCCTATCCTGCCACTGTATTCTCAACAATCCATGGAAGCGACTTGTATGGAAGAGGTTTATTTTCTTAGCATGCTCGCTGTACAGTCCACATCTTATGGGCATACAGAATGGCAGCGGCACTACGGCTGGGTAAGCTTTAAGTTTCGTATCAAGGCTAAGACCCCTCCGATCCCACACGCTGTTTCTCAGCCTCCAAAATGCAGAACCGGCCTTCAAGATTCTCTTGTTGACCTCAGAGTTAATTGCAGTTTCCCTGGAGAGGGTGCTGCGGAGGTAAGTCACGACATGCATGGACGCGCATCTTAATGTCCTTTTCAGGGCAGACAACAGAGTAACCTATTCATTGTGGGCATTCACAAACAACAGCAATACACACAATGAGTAGTCTTCAAGTAAGATGTCCGCCTCAAGTGCTGGACGCCGCGGGTTAAAATCACAGTGGAGATCGAGATTTTTTTCACATGGACTTTCTGGTACTTCCCGGGATCTCTGGCCAGAAGACTCCGCGTGCAGTGTCGTGCACATTTAAAATCCCTCGGCAGTTGGAAATCGAAAAGAGGAGGTTAAACGGCCACTGCCCGGGAAAAATTCAAAATAATATAAATAAATCTACCCAATCTATTACAGGATCCTCGCCAGTGCTGCGGAGTTCGTGGATTGTGCTGAGATTTTTCAAAAATCTTTTGAACAATGGAGCACTTATGGATAAAACTGTCTGCAGTGATGCAGATTTTAAACTAAAATTTAAACTAAAACACAAATTTAAACTAAACTAAAAACATCTCGATGAGGAGGAAGTGACCTTCGAGTGTGTGGATAAGTTTGGCAGTGGTCATGTAAAAAACGTTGACAAATTGACAATTCCATTTAAGGCACTGGATGCAATAAACTTTCCGTCAGGGCTCTGTGAAGATAATTATATCAACGAGTAGTGTTAGGGCTCACCAGGTTCTGGCATGCCTTGACCCATCTAAACACTTTGGTTATATCAAGGCATGTTTGTGGGTATAACTCTTATTAGCACATCATACACTTTACAGACTCAGCAGTATCTGCCCTTCATGCTCTGAAAGATGGCGGTCATTGTAAACTTGAATTTCCCCAAATATCTCTAGATGCCAACCAACTTATTACATCCCAAGAAGTGGGATCAAGATGCTGAGCAGTGCATAAGCTGTAGTGATCAGGGACCCTAAACTAACTGCTGGCATCAGAGAACCAGATCTGCCAAGACACTTCTCCACCTCCATGTAGTGATCCTGGATAACAGACTGTAACAGGGCAGACTGGCTAAGGAAAAAGGGATTGAAAAGGGAAGGCTAACCAGGTACATAAAAATGCCTGTTGAAGTTGGATGTGTCGGACGGAAAGGTGCAAAATATCGCAGTCAGTCATGATCAGAATGTTTCACCTGACCCTGATGGAGGTCTTGATCAATATGTTTCACCTGACCCTGACGTAAAGGTCTTGATCAGTATGTTTCACCTGACCCTGATGGAGGTCTTGATCAGTATGTTTCACCTGACCCTGATGGAGGTCTTGATCAATGTGTATCACCTGACCTGATGTGAAGGTCTTGATCAATATGTTTCACCTGACCCTGATGGAGGTCTTGATTAATATGTTTCACCTGACCCTGATGGAGGTCTTGATCAATATGTTTCACCTGACCCTGATGGAAGTCTTGATCAATATGTGTGAAATACATAGTAGAAAAGCAAACACTAAAATTATAAAGCAGAAGCAAAAAGAGGAAAACCAACAACATTTCAAAGTAAAATGTTTTTATGCAAATGTGAGAAGCATAGTAAATAAAAGAGAAGAATTGGAACTGTATGTAGAAGAAGAAAACCAGATATAATAGGGTTAACAGAATCATGGACATATGAGGAGATTGCAGATAGTGAACTTGAAATTGAGGGATATACAATCTTAAGGAAAGATAGGATAATTGGAGACAAGACTAAGGGAGGTGGCGTTTTATTATACTGTATAAATTCTGTTAATATAACGATCAAAGATTATTTATCATGTGGTAACAAAAATGAAAGTGTATGGGGAGAAATAGAAAGTGGGGGTGAAAAAACAGTGATTCGAGTGTGCTATAGATGTCCATCAAGTCAAAAAGAGGAAGATGAGGAGCTGATTAGTAGCATAGCAAAGGCAAGTAAAGGGAAATTATTATTAATGGGAGATTTAAACTATCCAGAAATAAAATGGGATATGGCAAAAGCACTTGTAGAGTCAAAACCTTTTGTTATGTGCATAACTGACAATTTTTTAATTCAACATGTAGAAGCAGCCACCAGAGGCAAAAACATACTCGACCTAGTTTTTACCACAGAGGAAAATATGATTGAAAACTTTACCGTTGGGGAACTGTTTGGCTCAAGTGACCATCAAATCATCCGTTGGGATCTTATTGCAGGGAAAGAAGTAAACATAAATACGCGAACATACGACTACTCTAAGGCAGATGTTAAGAGGATGAAAGAGGCAGCGAACCACATAATCTGGAAAGATATTATTGTAGGAACAGATGTTGAACAGCAGTGGGAAAGTTTTAAAACAGTTCTAGAAACGCTAAAAGAGGAATGTGTTCCATGTAGGGAGGTAAACCCTAAGCATAAAAAGGGGATAACTAGATTTGTAGTGAAATGTAGAAGAGCAAAAAATAAAGCATGGCAAAAATATATAGAGGCAGGTAAATCAAAAGAAACATATGTAAAATATTTGGACAAGCAGAACATATCTCAGAAAGCGAATAAAACAGCAAAAATAGACTTTGAAAAAAAACTTGCTCAGAGGATCAAGACTGACAGTAAAAGCTTCTTTTCTTATGTTAGAAATAAACAAAGAACGAAAGACAAAGTAGGCCCTCTCATAGACAGTACAGGGAAAATAATAAGTGAGAATAGGGAGGCTGCTAATCTGCTCAATCAGTACTTTGGCACAGTCTTCACAAAGGAGGACTGCTCCGAGATCCCAGAGCATATAGATATTTTTCAAAGAGACATTGGATACAGCGGGATTCAGATCAATCTGTATTACAGAGGAAATGGTTTTTAAAAAATTGGAGGGGTTGAAAGTGAATAAATGTCCAGGTCAAGATGGTATTCACCCAAAATTGCTGTATGAAATTAGAAACCAACTAGCAAAACCATTGGCTATATTATGTTCTCAATCACTTACAAAAGGGATTGTTCCACGGGATTGGAAAGATGCAGGAGTGATCCCCTTATTCAAAAAAGGCAAAAAACCAGATCCGGCAAATTATAGACCGGTGAGTTTAACGAGCATAGTCTGTAAATTGTTAGAGTCAATAATCAAAGAAAACATTGTAATGCATTTAGAAAAATTAAATCTAATTAGAAGTAGTCAGCATGGGTTTACTAGAGGGAGATCATGCTTAACAAATCTCTTAGAATTCATGGAGGAGGTTACTAAAATCATAGATAAAGGGGAGCCAGTGGATGTTATTTATCTAGACTTTGCAAAGGCCTTTGATAGAGTACCTCATCAAAGATTATTTCGAAAGTTAAAATCACATGGAATAGGTGGCGAAGTTGCCAAATGGATTGAAAATTGGTTAACGGGAAGAAGGCAGAGGGTGGGCATAAATAAGGAGTACTCTGAGTGGAGTGAAGTGAAAAGTGGTGTGCCACAGGGCTCGGTTTTGGGACCAATTTTGTTCTTGATATATATAAATGATTTGGACATTGATATGAGATCCATGATTGCAAAATTTGCTGATGACACAAAACTATGCAGTAGTGTCTCATCTAAAGCGGAAGTGGATATATTGATGTCGGATTTAGATAAAATTCGAGAATGGTCTGTAAGCTGGCAAATGGAGTTTAATGTAGATAAATGTACAGTCATCCACATGGGTAGATCCAACATGGAACATAATTACAGAATGGGAGAAAACAATATTAGAAAGATAGATAAGGAAAGGGACCTAGGGGTTATAATAGATCATACAGGAAAGGTGAGTGAGCAAGTTAAGGTAGCAGTGAAAAAGGCAAATGCAATGTTAGGTATGATAAAAAGAAATATTAAACATAGGAGCAAGGAAGTGATCGTCAAACTGTATAAAGCTTTAGTTAGACCTAGATTGGAGTACTGTGTACAGGTGTGGAGTCCTTATCATAGAGGGGACATAAACATGCTAGAAAGAATACAAAAAAAAGCGACAAAGATGATAGTGGGATTCCAGAATTACAGTTATGAGGAACGACTCAGAAAAACCGGCCTACAGTGTCTCGAAGAGAGAAGAATTCGTGGTGACTTAATACAGGTTTATAAGATGATCAGAGGAATCGATAAATTAGACTATAACAAATTTTTTTAAATACAGCCACCTACAATAACACGAGGGCATAGCTACAAGCTGATTAAAGAGAGGTCCAGGTTAGATATTAGGAAATATTTTTTTAGTCAGAGAGTGGTGTCTGCTTGGAATGCATTGCCAGGAGAGGTAATGGAGGCAGGGACAGTTAATGCATTTAAGAATAAACTGGATGCGCATAGATTTTAAAGCAAGGTGATGTAAATGTAACTGGTTGTATACAGACTCTGCAGGGTCTTCTAAACCAGTATAAAGATGTTAAGTTAAGTTATGTTAAGTTTCACCTGACCCTGATGGAAGTCTTGATCAGTATGTTTCACCGGACCCTGATGGAAGTCTTGATCAGTATGTTTCACCGGACCCTGATGGAAGTCTTGATCAGTATGTTTCACCGGACCGTGATGGAAGTCTTGATCAGTATGTTTCACCTGACCCTGATTGCTCTTTGCCCCCAACAATGCAGCAATATATGCATGCATGTACAATTACCCCCCCCACCCCCCCAGTATCACAGGAGTCCAAAACGGTTGGTTGATGGCCTATGCACACCACGGTGGTAGAAGGCGAAAGAGAAATAACCTACCAAGCATGCTATAAGAGACAACTGAGTAGGGTTGAGCATGGGACTGGCTACACAATTTTGTAGCAGCTTTTAAACTTCAATAAATGGTTTATCTGTTGAAGACCTATGCTCCAAAGCGAACTTTGATTGGCACTGATACAATCCACAAATCAGATACACCAGCTCAAGAATTTTAAGATAATGCTCCAAAGCTGATATGCTGGCTTGATGAAAGTCGCCAACAAATGTGTGTCTCAAATCAACCAATCAAAACCCGTCGCTCCTCTCGGAGCACAGGCCATTAAAACATGCCATCAGCATACACGGTCCTGGGCTGCTCTTTCTGCCTCTCTCCAAGCGTAATCCTTTAATCTTAGTTCCTTCTGTCTCTCTCCAAGCATAATCCTTTAATCTTAGTTCCTTCTGTCTCTCTCCAAGCGTAATCCTTTAATCTTAGTTCCTTCTGCCTCTCTCCAAGCGTAATCCTTTAATCTTAGTTCCTTCTGTCTCTCTCCAAGCGTAATCCTTTAATCTTAGTTCCTTCTGCCTCTCTCCAAGCGTAATCCTTTAATCTTAGTTCCTTCTGCCTCTCTCCAAGCGTAATCCTTTAATCTTAGTTCCTTCTGCCTCTCTCCAAGCGTAATCCTTTAATCTTAGTTCCTTCTCACATTCTCTTCTCCACATATTTTTGTGACTACTTCTCTCTTTATTCTCTTGGGGATTCCAGGTAAAAGCCTGTCTGACAATGATTGACTGTGCCTGCCACAGTGTATGCCATACCAAGGCCCAATTGTTTTGCTTAACTTGTTGTTCCAGTGGCTGTTGTTGGCTCCTTTCCCATAGGTCTTCATTCCTCACCATGTTTGCGAATGCCCACAATGAGTAGGTTACTCTCTTGCATGGCATGAAAAGGACGTTAAGTGGCGTGTTGCAATAGATTTCCTCACATCCCGAGCGTGCTGGTGAAGGTCGACCTGGGTCCTCCATGTGGTTGTGCTATGCTTGGCTTAATCTGCATGTCGCTCAACACTACAGGGATAATGTCGATCCCTCGCCCCGTTTCCAGGGAGGGCTACTAGGAAGCAGAGGTGATGGTCTTGGCCAGTATGTTTTGCCTGACCCTGACTAACATGTCTGATCAGAATGTTTTACCTGACCAGACGTTAGTCTTCCTCCCCAGTACAAGAGGTCATCGGGAGTGATGTGTAAGTGATGCGTCTTGGACATCTTGCTAGCCAGGCAGGGCCCAATCTCTCTCGGTTGATGTGTTTTAGTCCATTATTATTTCACAGCCACACCAAAACCGACACTGTCTGCAAATAGGGTAAAGGGCGGCAGCCTCGTGAAGTTCAGAAATGTACACTGGACAATGGAAATATGACACAGGGCAACCAAAATGCTATTACATATAGCCAATGACCATGCTAGGATAAACGGAGGGAAAAAAAAAACTATCCTAAAATAAAAGAACTAACTAATCCAAATGGAAAACATCAACACATGTCCATGGCCACAAGCGTAAGCTGAAGATTAGTGTAAAATCTAGCCTGTGGCATCCATAATGAACTAAAACACAAGCGTAATGCTAGACCCACAGACTGTTAAGCGCCATCTTGGCTGCTTGTTCTATGTAGATGTATAGAACTAATACTAAATATTCCACGGGTCTGAAAAGTCCACATTTCAAAATAAAATTTTAAAAATCACAATGGATCACTTACATATGCAAGACTGAGTGTAAATTTCCCTCTTGCATCCATGGATGATTCCTTCCTTCCAGAGGTAGACCCCAAACAGATTAATTTTGCCTGAAAATGTATCACACTCAAATAAAGAAATGAGATCAAGACGATGAGAAGTACTTCAGCTGTAGCGGTCAGTGACCCAAAGCTGCCAAGACCCTTCTCCACCTGGTAATCCTGGATTACAGGGTGCAACAGGGCAGACTGGCTAAGGAGAAGGGATTGAAGAGGGAAGGCTAGCCCAGTACCCAAAGCTGCCAAGACCCTTATCCACCTGGTAATCCTGGATTACAGGGTGCAACAGGGCAGACTGGCTAAGGAGAAGGGATTGAAGAGGGAAGGCTAGCCCAGTACCCAAAGCTGCCAAGACCCTTCTCCACCTGGTAATCCTGGATTACAGGGTGCAACAGGGCAGACTGGCTAAGGAGAAGGGATTGAAGAGGGAAGGCTAGCCCAGTACCCAAAGCTGCCAAGACCCTTCTCCACCTGGTAATCCTGGATTACAGGGTGCAACAGGGCAGACTGGCTAAGGAGAAGGGATTGAAGAGGGAAGGCTAGCAAAGTACCCAAAGCTGCCAAGACCCTTCTCCACCTGGTAATCCTGGATTACAGGGTGCAACAGGGCAGACTGGCTAAGGAGAAGGGATTGAAGAGGGAAGGCTAGCCCAGTACCCAAAGCTGCCAAGACCCTTCTCCACCTGGTAATCCTGGATTACATGGTGCAACAGGGCAGACTGGCTAAGGAGAAGGGATTGAAGAGGGAAGGCTAGCCCAGTACCCAAAGCTGCCAAGACCCTTCTCCACCTGGTGATCCTGGATTACAGGGTGCAACAGGGCAGACTGGCTAAGGAGAAGGGATTGAAGAGGGAAGGCTAGCCCAGTACCCAAAAATGCCATGATGAGGTCAGATGTGTAGGGCCGAAAGATGTAAATATCGCAGTCAAGCTGTAAACTACGACACAGTGCATTCTGTTTTCTCCAGAATACTTGCAAAGCCCTTTTTAGGGCTCAGTGGCGGGAGTTTGAGAACAAACGACAAAGAAGAGGAAAACAAATTTATATATTAAACAGCGAGCCGGCTTGCTAAGACTTGGATTACAGCGTGTCAGGGTTCGGAATAAGGACGGACAGAAACAAATCAGAGCGTAGGTTGTTTCTGGTAAGGCTGCTCCACCAGTCAACCCATCTGTAAATGGGTACCTGACGTACGAGTTGGGGAAGATATAAACAGCAATGAAGGGAAGTTGTTACAACCCCTCACATACGCTGCGGCTTAGTACGTGAAGAGTTATCTTCATCCCCGGCGGCAGTTGTTGCCATGGAACCCACCTTTACATTTAGGGGAGGAAGACTAACGTCTGGTCAGGCACAACATACTCATCAGACATGTTAGTCAGGGTCAGGTAAGATATACTGGTCAAGACCCTCACCTCAGCATCCTAGTAGCCCTCCCTGAAAACGGGCTGTTTTCATGGCAGCCTGGCTAACGAGGTGAGGGATCGGCTTGATCTGTAGTAGTGAGTGACACGCAGATGAAACCAAGCATAGCACAACCGCCTGGAGGACTTCTGCCCAACTTCATCAGCACGCTCGGGATGTGAGGAAAGCTACTGCAACCCGCCACTTAACATCCTTTTCAGCGTGCACAAAAGAGTAAACCTACTCATTGTGGGCATCTGCAACGACAACGACCTGTACTTTTACATATTTAAACAATCAAGTCTTGTCTTTCCATTTTCTTTTGATGGTCATTGAGTGTCCGAGTCTCATCTGTTGTTCTCTACCTTGGTGAGGAGGGGGAAGGGGGGGGGGGGGGGGGGGGGGGAGAGATGGTTTATCTATGACCTTCGGACAGTGGTTCCCAAAAATGAGTGAGCGGCTGCACCCTGGGGGTGCCATGGCTGGTTCGCAGTGGTGCCTCAAAACATTCCAATATGTTCATGAGCTGCGCACTGCAACTGTTAAGTACGTTTGTTATCTGACTTGGGGGGTTGTGACAAAATTTTGAGCTAACGGTGCCGTGGAGCGAAAAAAACGTTTGGGGAAACCACTGCCTTATGAGATATACTCACAGTAACATGGTTACCAGCAGGGTGTCCCAAGTTGGACATGTCAAAGGGTGGAGCCAAGTGGATATACAAACATGTTGCCCTGCAGGCAGACTGGTGACAGTCACGGGTGAGGGAAAGTAAGCCTGACCGAAACATCTGTGGAAAATGGATTCGCTTGGGCCACATGCATAACGAAACAGCGCAATGTAATCTTAACTTTATGGGGACGTCACATACTATTAGCCTAATTAGGACATTACATAATTTGAGCTTTTGGAGAAGGTTGCGTAATTTTAGCTTTATGAAGACGGCACATCACTTTTATTTTATGAGGACGGCACGTTTTATCAGGGCTCACGCAAACTATTACACAAAAAGACATGGTCGCTCCGCCACTGATGTTAAGAAAATACGCAGAGCGATAAGTAAATTATTCTAGAGCATTGTCGTGCATTTGTACTGGCTGAACACCCATCCATTTTTATTCTAACAATAGACAATGCCGTCACTGTAGATGTAAACAAGAAAGATGGCCAGTTTAGTTTGAAAGAGAATTTTGAAACGATGTGTTCTCTTCTTTCTGGGCGTCTGGCGGATTATTCCATTATTGCGAGTGAAGAAGGTAGGCTGTTGCAACATATTTTTCTGAGATAGATCTGTTTAATTTGTTTATTTAGCAGTAATAAATACTTTTGTAAGGGAAAATAAGATATGACGATCTTGTAAGAAGCACTATCGGTGGATCAATGTGATCCCTGTAGTAGTGAGTGTCCACACAGATGAAGTCAAGGATAGCACAACCACCTGGAGGACACCACCCCATCTTCATGAGCGTGCTCAGGATGTAAGGAAAGCTACTACAACCCAAAACTTAAGCTCTTTTCAGGGCGCACCAAAGCGTCAACTTACTCATCATGGACGTTCAACAACAACAACAACCAGTATATTAACCTGTGTGACTTCCTGTAGCAAGAAACCTTGAGTCGGGGGAAGAAAGCTATTGTCCATGCATCAACTGAGAAAACAGATGTCAAAAAACATCTTGGGTCGGTTATTAGATCATACACACCCAATCAAACAGGGTTAGTAGCTTTCGGGGGACTAATTGGTCTTGGGGTGTGGTGAACTCTTCATGTGCCGGAGGCCGTTGGTTCGAATCATGGTGAAGACCGGGATTTTTTTTTTTTGCGTGGATCTTCTGGTAAAAATTCCCCCTGATCTCTGGGTAGTGAGATCGAACTCCCGCGCAGAGCACGTTAAAAATTCCTTGGCAGCGGGAAATAAAAAAAGAGTAGGCTTAACGGCCGATGCCCGGACAAAAATCAAGTTAAAAATCTACCCACGTTATTTGTAGCTTTCTCACGGTGGATTGTTGAGAGCAGCTATAGATGGCGCCTAACTGGCTGCGGGTCTACTTAGCTCTAGTGTTTGATTTTTAAGATGAACTCGCACATCGGTAAAAACTAGCGACACAGAAACTGGTTGTATACAGACTATGTAGTCTTCTAAACCAGTATAAAGAAGTTAAGTTAAACCACTCCTCAATCTCTAGTATTAACTTTAAAAATCGATGTTATGCGTTTATTAGACAAAAAATACATCTATATGTCCGCCTTGTTAAAAACGGTAAACTCTAGTGACAAAGTTTTCCAAGACCATTCTCTCAAATTTCCTGGCAAAAGCTAATTTTGTTTAACTCATTGCATTGTTTCCTTCCTGAGTTATTTAACAATTAAAGTCCTTAAACTGTGAGCTATAAAAGGAAAAGATCTCGTTACGCCATGAGGCATATAGGAAATATCGTGTTGGGCCCATAATAGTGGATGATGTGGTCAGCATCACACCGGCCGCCTTTACTTCCCGGACTGAACTGGTACCCAATTAAGGCTGAGTCGACCCGGGAGCAGCTGCGGTCTGAAAAAACATGTCCAGCTTAACTGGGGAATGAACCCAGGACCACTCAGGTGCGAAGCCAGCTCGCTAACCACTGTGCTACGCGGCTCAAGCGGCGAGCTATAGAGACGTAACAATTGTGCGTCTCATTCTGTCTGAAATTTTCAGCTGAATGCACTTCTTCTTTGTATGTTCTCAAACTCTTGCTACCAAGCCCTGAAAAGGGCTTTACAAGTAGCAGGATGTTGGCCGAAGAGTAGAATGCATTGTGTCACAGTTTACAGCTTGACAGATATGTATACCTTTCATCACGGCACATCTTCTTCGTTCGTTCTCAATCTCTTGTTAACAAATTCTGATCCGGGTTTCACAAGTAGCAGGATGTAGTCTAGAGAACGGCATGCGCTGTGTCGCTAGTTTACAGCTTAACTGCAATATTTGCATCTTTCGGTCCAACACATCTGACTGGATACACTATTTTCTGCAAGCTTAGAGCTCTGTCAGCCTGCGGTGGCACTTAGCTAAGGGATCCACCCTGTGTATTTGTAGGGTTGAAAAATAACTCACTTGCTACTGCAGTTAACAATCAGTGTACAGACAAGGTTACTTTTTACCTCCGATAGATGGGAAACTAACATCTGGTAAGCCACAATATACTGATCAGACAAGTTAGTCAGGGCCAGCCACAATATACTGATCAGACAAGTTAGTCAGGGCCAGGCACAATATACTGATCAGACAAGTTAGTCATGGCCAGGCACAATATACTGATCAGACAAGTTAGACAGGGCCAGGTACAATATACTGATCAGACAAGTTAGTCAGGGCCAGGCACAATATACTGATCAGACAAGTTAGTCAGGGCCAGGCACAATATACTGATCAGACAAGTTAGTCAGGGCCAGGCACAATATACTGATCAGACAAGTTAGTCAGGGCCAGGCACAATATACTGATCAGACAAGTTAGTCAGGATCAGGCAAAATATACTTACTGATCGGACAAGTTAGTCAGGGCCAGGCAAAATTAGTCCTTCCTGGAAATGGGCTGTATTCGTGGCATCCTGGCTAACGAGGCGGGGGATCGGCATGATCCTTGTAGTGAGCAACACGCAGATGAAACCAAGATTAGCACAACAGCCTGCAGAAACAAAGGCCTACTGTCATCAGCACACTCTTCGGGGCGCACAAAAGAGTAAACCTACTCATTGTGGGCATTTAACAACAGCAGCCTCCGATGGAAAAAAGCCAAACATGCTGTATCAAGGTTTTTAATATGTGGCCTCTTGTTGTTATTTGTGATTACCAATAATGAGTAGGTTACTCTTTTGTGCACCCTGAAAAGGACGTTAAGTGGTGGGTTGCAGTAGCTTTCCTCACATCACGGGCGTGCTGATGAAGGCGGACCGGGGTCCTACAGGCAGTTATGCTATAATTGTCTTCATATGTGTTGTCACTCACTACAATGGGGATCCCTCACCCTGTTAGCCAGGCTGCCATGAAAACAGCCCATTTCCAGGAAAAGCTACTAGAAAGCCGAGGTGACGGTCTTGGTCAGTATATTTTGCTGACTAGCATGTCTGATCAGCATATATTAGTCTACCTCCCCACATGTGTGTCTATGTATGATGTATGTACATATGTATGTATGTGTAATGTATATATATATATGCGGCGTATGTGTTTTATGTACGTGCATACATATGTATGCTATTATCATTCACCATGGGGAACTGAGATGCTAGTCTGGTCAGGTACAACATACTGACCAGGACGTTGTGTCAGGCACAATACACTGACCAAGACCACAACCACTCTTCCGTGTAGCATTCCCTGAAAACAGGATGTTTTAAAGGCAACCTTGCTGACAAGATGTGGATCAATGTGATCCCTGTAGTGGTGAACTCCACGCAGATGAAGCCAAGCATAGCACAACCGCCTTCATCAGTATGCTCTGGGAGCTACTACAAACTGCCACTTAAAATCTTCTTCGGGGCACACAATAGAGTAAACTTACTCATTGTGAGCATTCAACAACAACATCAGCATTCACCACCACAGTACCACTGTGAGATTGTGCATGACATCTCAATACATACTTGGGCCAGCATCGATGCTCTTAGCCATCCTTCCACTTTCCAGGTCCCAGACTCTGACATGGCTATCCAGGCTGCTGGACGCTGCCGCTATAGGAACAATGTAAGGAAATGAACCATTGCAAAGCGTTAGAGTCGGATGTGTTGGGACGAAAAGTGCAAATATCAGTCAAGCTGTAAACTATGGCATAACACATTCAGTTCTCCGGACAACATCCTGCTACTTGCAAAGCCCTTTTCAGGGATTGGTATCAAAGAGAACGAACAACAAAGAAATATGAATGTATGAAATCTATATAAGGATACATGATCCATCAGAATTGATATCAACCGATACAACTCCAAGCTGATGGCCTTCTAGTGTGTGTTTCAGTCCAGCTTGTTGTCCTGCCTGAGAAGCACAAACCATTTTGAAATTTATAATACAAAAAAAAAAAGCTGCAAATTATCATAGTTTTAACCCCACAACTATACGCCTGTGAAACCTGGACTGTGTACAGTTGACATGCGAATAAGCTTGACCATTTTCATCTAGGCTACCTAAGGAAACTGCTGAACATAAAATGGCAAGATAGGATTACAGATGTAGAAGTTCTTTCGTGGCTGGCATGGCAAGCATCCTCACAACTCTGTGCAAATCGCAGCTGAGATGGACTGGCCCTGTTGTCCGCATGTTGTCGACATTCCAAAGAAAATACTCTATGGTGAGCTTGAGTCAGGAAAGCGAACTCGCGGTGGCCAAATAAAACGTTACAAAGACAATTTGAAATCCTCACTGAAGAACTGCGACATTGACCCTGATGGATGGGAGAACATTGCTGCTGATCGCTCTGCTTGGCGTATTAAAATCTCTTCTGGCATGACACATATGGAGCAGACAAGAACCAAGGAAGCACAGAGACGAACGACATGAAAGGAAAGAGACGAGTTGCCTCCGTCTGACAGTGTTTCTCAGCCCTTAGCGCGACAGACATTTTCGGGCTCTGATTGGTTTGATCAGCCAATTACGACCCCACTCCAGGATTGACAGATGACAATGTGGTCCTCTTCGGAAATGATGGACAAACAACACAACATATAATATGATATATATATACCAGGGTGTTTGTGTATGACAAGAATAGCACAACTGCCCCACAGAGAACATGTCGTAAGAGGCAACTGCGTGATATGGCATAATACTAGCCATGGTTAGGTGATATGCTTATAGCAGCATATATGGTGCTAAACAGACGGCAGGTCTACTTTGCTCCAGTGTTTGAGTCAAGATGGACTCGCACATCGGATAACCACCTTTCGCTACACTTGTCTCCCAGCAGCGGAGTAGTAAGCTGCTTGAGCCAAGTCCACTAAGCAAGAAATCCTCCTCCCGGCTATAACCAGCACATATCAGAGATGGGCCATACACAGAGGCATTTGCCTCTGTAGAAGTACAGGTCGACTAAGAATTGTAATAATAGGGATGTAACTTCTACTTTCATTTTTGTTTAATATCGACAAGTTCTTTAACTGGTACTATTTTTATCACATTGTTACCTCTTATTCTACTTTTCAACTTAATCTCTACCTTCTTCTTCGATCAACTGATGATATGCTTCTAGCTAAGTGAGGATCACAAAAGAGACTGCATTACAGGTCTTTGCCTGTCCCCCCACAGCTTTTCGAGCAAGGTCGCTCCCCCAGGCCAGACTGCCTCTCTTAGGTCTGTATAAATGAGACATTCCTGCAGGATATGTTCTGGTGTTTGCTTGGGCCCTGTACAATCACACGTGATGGTATCTCTAAGACCTATTCTGTGGAGGTGGGCTTTGAGTCTGCAATGTCCCGTTCTGAGTCTGAAGATCTTTGTCTGCCCATCTCTGCCAAGTTTGTCTATGCTGTCATTCTCTGGCTTGTATTCTTTGTGCTGGTCTCTCCATTCTGTCCTCGTGGATCGTATGCTGAGTGATGTTCCTTCTTTGTAGTTCTGTGGGGGGCGAGTCTGCGTGCCCCCACTTCCGGCTTTTGTGAGCTCATCAGCGTTCTCGTTTCCAGGGACCCCACAGTGGGCCGAAATAAACTGTAGGACTAAATCTGTTTTTTGTTTGGGCCAGCAACCCTGTGTTATTTTTTTTTAATCTGAGAGTCTATCCTGTTTGAGCCTTAAGATGGTTTGGAGTACACTCCAGGAGTGGGGAAGGCGTGGGCAAGTGGTTAAGTGACACGGCTCCCAACCCAAAGGTGCTGGGTTTGATCCCCATCACAGCACCGGCCATTACCCCGGGGAAGCAAACCCTTAGAAAATGCATGAGGAAGCAGACCCTCACATAAAATGCATGTTGAAGTAGGATGCACTGAGCCATCAGGTGTAAAATATAAACCGTAGTGCAATGCACACAGCCTTTGGGAAAAGAGAAATAAGGCGAACACACACACACAAAAAACTGGAGTTTGTTAGACTGAACGTTTTTGTTGTAGTTGTGTTTTGTCTGATAAGAGTTTCTGCATAAACAGCTGTTGCTTCAGCTCTGAAATTGGCCGCCATTGTAGTGTGCAATATAGACACCAATCAAGGATTCAAAACAAGGAAGATAAAAACAGTTTTGGATCATAATTACCATTTCCAAACTTTGACAGTGTCATCAATTGACCCAGTAACAATGGTTTCTGAGCCGCTGGAATCTTTCTCATTTCTCCCGAAAGCACAACTCCAGATGCTGTCCTCATGGGCTGAATGGAGAGAAAGATAATTTATTATTATTAAACCCGCTACTGAGGGGACGGCGTGGCCTAGTGGTTAAGTGACACGGCTCACAACCAGAAGGTGCTGGGTTCGATCCCCATCACAGCACCGGCCGTTACCCCGGGGAAGCAAACCCTTAGAAAATGCAGGAGGAAGCAGACCCTTACATAAAATGCATGCTGAAGTCGGATGCACTGGGCCGACAGGCGCAAAATAAAAACGCAGTGCAACGCACACCGCCTTGGGGATTAGATAAATAAGGCGAACGCAAAAAAAAAAAAAAAAAAAAAAAACCCGCTACTGCAATTTTCTGAGAAAAGGTCCAACACTATCAATCTTCATAAAATGGTCAGTCAAAAGAAGCAAAGACACTCATCAAACGATCCATGAGGACAGAATAGAGAGACCAGAACAATAATACATTTCAGAAATTTACAGCATAGACAAACTTGGCAGAGATGGGTCTTCAGACTCAGAACGGGACATTGCAGACCCAAGCTCACCTCCATAGGATGGGTCTGAGAGACACAGCCACGTGTGATTGTGGAGCGCCCCAAGCACATATCCTGCAGGACTGCCACACTTATGCAGACCAAATTGAGTCAGTCTGGCCCGGGGGAGTGACCATGCTCAACAAGCTGTGGGGGACCAGTGAAGACCTGAAACAGTCTCCTTCGTGAACCTCACTGGACTAGAAGCACAGCATCAGTTGATGAAAGAAGAAGATAGTGAAGGCCAGGTCTCACACCCTCAGCGGCTTGGTTGTTCCAGTGGTGGTGAAAGGGTTTAAGATCTATGTGGGTCAGACGAATGGGTGTTCCCAAAAGAGCAATGGAACGAAGAGTCCTAAATGTTCCCCAAGGCTGTGCATTTGCACGGTGATTTTTATTTTGCCCATCGGCCCAGTACATTCGATTTCAGCATTCATTTTATGTAATGGTTTGCTTAACCGGGGTAACGGCCGGTGTTGTGATAGGGATCGAACCCTGCACGTTTGGATTGTGAGCAGTGCCACTTAACTACTAGCCCACTCTGTCCCCCTTATAATATCATTAGGATCAAGGCTTGTAATGTCTGTAGACCTCCCTCTCTGTTTTTTCCATTGTCCATCTGTTCAGTAAAGCCTCATTGTTTGCTGTTCTTATAAGCAGTTGGGCTGTTAGATTAGGGCTTTCCAAATGTCTGTAGACTTCCCTTCCTGTTTCCCATGACCCATCTGTTCAGTAGAGCTACATTGTTTGCTGTTCTTATGAGCTGTTTGTAGAGTTGTTGCTATTGTGGTTTTATTGGCAAAAATGTCTTACGCAAGTGAAGTCATCAGCCTCATCACTAACCTTCCCTGCTCGCCCTGATTTAACATTCTGGGATGGGAGCAATGGTCCCACTAGGACTTCCAGGTGAGTTCGTTGAGAAACGATCGTCTACTATGCAAATAAATCTCACAGTCCTTGCTGACTGTCAACAACCCACAGTGACCTTTTGTTCATCATCTAGCATGTCCTTTATATTACGTCGCTCTCATCACAGTCTGTCTGAAAGAAACTCGTTCCCTTGCCAAAATTCCAGTCTCCGCCAGTCATTCCTGGATATCTTGGTGCCATCGTCTTCTTGGTCTACACCTGCCTCTTTTATCTGGCACCATACCTTTTATTAATGCCGCAAAATCCACTAACTTGCATTGACACTTACCCTCTTAATTTTGCAGATCGTACTATGTTTTCTTCTTCGTCATTCGTCCAGAATAGTTTAGTGAAGATGTGATATCCGCGCATTTCGTCCCTATACAAGGTGTGTTCAAAAAGTACCTGACTGTCTGTCTGTTCTCCTCGCATGGTCACATATCTGTGTGAGATCAAGACGCTGAGCAGCGCATGAGCTACTGCAGTCAGTGACCCATAGCTGACTACTAGTGTCAGGGCTTGCGAACCGGAGCTGCCAAGACCCTTCTACACCTCCACGTGGTCATCCTGGATAACAGGCTGCAACAGAGCAGACTGGCTAAGGAGAATGGATCGAAGAGGAAATGCTAACCCGTTACTCAAAAATGCCTGCTGCCGAAGATAGATATGTCGAACGGGAAACGTGCAAATATCACAGTCAAGCTGTAAACTATGACACAACACATTCCTTTCTCCTAATTTCATCTTGCTACTTGCAAAGCCCTGTTCAAGGGCTTGGTAGAGAGAGATTGAGAATGCAGAAGAAGAAGACATATCTGTGTATCCAACCTGATTATTAATTTGTTTGAATATTGTATCCGAGTCTGCCGTTAACAATTCACAGTTTAAATATCGTCACATCATCTGTTGTTGGTAAGGAATGGCTTGCTTCTGTCATATCAGACTTTAAGCGTTCCTTGTACCGTTTTGTCCGTGTGGTTGCTTTAAATAATTTCTCCCACTAACAAATTTTTAAAGAGAAAGAAACAGCTCTTTAGGGAAAACTATTTTTCCCTCAGCATTCATCCTGAAAAGGACACTGTCATGAGAGGCTGCCAAAGGATATCCTGGCGCAGAAGAATTAGACATCCCACACTGCGATTCAAGGACTTATGCAAGAGGGACATGAAGTCATGCGGCATCCCATCCAAAAGCTGGGAAATGATTGCTCAGGTTCGAGTTGTTTGGAGTAATACAGGAGACGAAGCTGGACAAAACTTACAGGGCGCCATGCACATGGTCTCTGGAGACTGAGGGGCCAATGATGATGATACTTACAGTGAGGTTCGATATTTGAACATTTCAGCCCAACACATCCGATTTCACCTGACGTTTTATGGTGCTTTGGTAGCACCCGCACAACATGGGGGGCACAGCCATCAGTTCTCCAGACGTCTGCACTTGTCCTGTGTTTTTCCATAACTGAATATGCTGCCCATGTGAAACTAGTTGATACAGCAATAAATGAGGCTGGTCGGATAGTATCAGGCTGCCTAAAGCCACACCCATCGATAATTATATCCCATAATTGACATAGCACTGTCTGAGATTCGAAGAAGCATCATAGCAGAAACCCAACGAGAAAAACAGGAATTCGACAAAAGGTTCTTCTTCTTCTTCTTCTTCGTACGCAGTCAGACAGTAACCATTATTTTTTCGAAAAAAGCGGCGGTCATCCTGAGGCTCTCGCCACTGCCATAGAGCTTGTCTTGCAGTTCCACTGGTAATGGCCACATCTGCTCTCTCTGGTCCTCGTATGTCGGGCAGTTCTGCAGCAGATGTTCAGCGGTCATTTTACCAGTACCGCACAGGCATTCGTCGGTACACCCTATCTTCAATTTGTTGAATAGGTGGTACCTCAGTCTGTTGTGGCCAGTGCGAAGTCTGAAGACAACGACCTGCTCTCTTCGGTTCAACTGGTAATAGGCATCGTTTTTGGTGTAACCAGTATGTTCGGTTTCCCATTTGGTCATGTATCTGGCTTTGATAAGCCGCTTTGACTCTTCGTACGTCATATTGGTATCTGTTTGTGGTAGTCTTGCACCTTCTTTTGCCAGTCTGTCTGCCTCCTCGTTGCCTTGGATGTTGCAGTGTGACGGAACCCACTGTACCACTACCCTTTTTGGTGCGGACTGCTGGCACAGTTTGCAGAGTGCTGCTCTTAAGTCATTGAGCTCAGTGTATTTCTGGCTTTTTAGCGCTGTGACTACGGTGAGAGCATCTGTCAGCAGGACTATATGGCTCTCATTTTCACTGTGTGTCACCATTTCTTCCACTGCCGCCCTCAGTGCCTCTGCCACCGCTCTGAAATTGCTTGTGTACTTACCAGTAGCGAGTGACAGTGTTATTTTTCTGCCATTTGGTAGGTTCAGGAATGCTCCTGCCCCTCCGTTCTGTCTAGTGTTTGTTACAGAACCGTCGGTGTATGCATGGGTCCAGTCCATGCTTGGGTAGCTTTTCTTTATGAAGCTTAGGGTAGTATCTCTCCTTTCTTTTTCAGTCTGGCAGTTTTTGTTTGCAATACCTGGTATATTTTCTACCACCTCTGGAAATATATCCTGCCTCCAGGTAGGTTTTCGTACAGTAGTGATGGGTTTTGGTGTTGTTAGTGCGTTTATGGGATCTTCGTGCATCTTTGCTTTGGCTATTTCTGCAAAGTTTCTCCGCTTTAGTTTCCCATTTCCCAGATTGTTTAGTCTCTGGTGCATTGGATGGTCAGTCAGTCTTCGGAGTTTCTCTGACTGCAGCTGGGCTCTGCAGTCTCTTCTATCGGTCATGGATTGCAGTTTTGTAATCTTTTCAAGTTCTACAATTGGCGTTGACTTCATGCCACCTGTTATAATTCTCATGGCTTGGTTTTGAAGTTTGTTAACTTTATCGAAGTTCGCCTTCGCTGCTGTTGTCCATGCCGCAATGCCATACTCGAGAACTGGTCTCACTCTTCCAGTGTACAGTTTCTTTAGTATACCTTCGTCTGCTCCCCAGCTTATGCCAGCAAGTTTCCTCATGATTGCCATTCTTTCTCTGGCTTTCATTCGGTTTCTCTCAATCTGACTTTTCCATGTCATGCGCCGATCAAATGTCACTCCCAGATAGGTTGGGTCGACAAAAGGTTCAAAATGTTTAGACATCAGGTACAGAGCACAGGAGTCAAAATCAGACATCGCTTCCTAAAATCAGCACAGCCCATACAGACAAACCCTGAAAGTCGTTGTATCGAGAGATGGCACTTCATCTACCATACACTACATGGAAGTTGCTTAACAAAACTCGGAAATGGTGTACCACCGTGCAAGAGGAATATGAAACGATGGGGATACACAGAGAATGACACATGTGATAGTCATGCAATACAGGACTCAGACCACCTGTTGACCTGCCCCAACCTCCAGGAAACATGCAATAGGTGTGACATGCTGGAGGAAAATGACAAGGCAATCCATGTCCCTGAATACTGGATGCATACTGTATGACATAGTGCTTGGACAAGGGGAATTAAGTATCTGGCTTTTATTTGGCTTTTTCTAGTACAGGTTTTCGTTTTCAAATGAACCTTTTATGTTTTTAATATTTTCATCCAATGATTATTAGGCTTCTCAACTTGTTCTTGCTTGAAAATTTTTGTTTGCTGCAAAGGAGAAAAAAAATGCACGTTAAAAATGATCAGCGCAATTCATCGTTCTTAACACATTGAATAACATGAGTCCCTTAACGGCGTCAGAGAAGTTTACACACTGCATCACTCCCAGAGAAGTTTATAGACTGTGTCACTCCCAGAGAAGTTTATAGACTGTGTCACTCCCAGAGAAGTTTATAAATTACGCCAGTCCCAGAGAAGCAGCTAACCAAACGATTTAACTTAACTTAACATCTTTATACTGGTTTAGAAGACCCTGGAGAGTCTGTATACAACCAGTTACATTTACATCACCTTGCTCTAAAAGCTATGCACATCCAGTTTATTCTTAAATGCATTAACTGTCCCTGCCTCCACTACCTCCCCTGGCAATGCATTGTTATAGTCTAATTTATCGATTCCTCTGATCATCTTATAAACCTGTATTTAGTAACCACGAATTCTTCTCTCTTCGAAACACTGTAGGCCGGATTTTCTGAGTCGTTCCTCATAACTGTAATTCTGGAATCCCACTATCATCTTTGTCGCTCTTTTTTGTAGTCTTTCTAGCATGTTTATGTCCCCACTATAAGGACTCCACACCTGTACACAGTACTCCAATCTAGGTCTAACTAAAGCTTTATACAGTTTGACGATCACTTCCTTGCTCCTATGTTTAATATTTCTTTTTATCATACCTAACATTGCATTTGCCTTTTTCACTGCTACCTTAACTTGCTCACTCACCTTTCCTGTATGATCTATTATAACCTCTAGGTCCCTTTCCTTATCTATCTTTCTAATATTGTTTTCTCCCATTCTGTAATTATGTTCCATATTGGATCTACCCATGTGGATGACTGTACATTTATCTACATTAAACCCCATTTGCCAGCTTACAGACCATTCTCGAATTGTATCTAAATCCGACATCAATATATCCACTTCCGCTTTAGATGAGACACTACTGCATAGTTTTGTGTCATCAGCAAATTTTGCAATCATGGATCTCATATCAATGTCCAAATCATTTATATATAAAAAAGAACACAATTGGTCCCAAAACCGAGCCCTGTGGCACACCACTTTTCACTTCACTCCACTCAGAGTACTCCTTATTTATGCCCACCCTCTGCCTTCTTCCCGTTAACCAATTTTCAATCCATTTGGCAACTTCCCCACCTATTCCATGTGATTTTAACTTTCGAAATAATCTTTGATGAGGTACTCTATCACAGGCCTTTGCAAAGTCTAGATAAGTAACATCCACTGGCTCCCCTTTATCTATGATTTTAGTAACCTCCTCCATGAATTCTAAGAGATTTGTTAAGCATGATCTCCCTCTAGTAAACCCATGCTGACTATTTCTAATTAGATTTAATTTTTCTAAATGCATTTCAATGTTTTCTTTGATTATTGACTCTAACAATTTACAGACTATGCTCGTTAAACTCACCGGTCTATAATTCGCTGGATCTGATTTTTTGCCTCTGGTGGCTGCTTCTACATGTTGAATTAAAAAATTGTCAGTTAAGCACTTAACAAAAGGTTTTGACTCTACAAGTGCTTCTGCCATATCCCATTTTATTTCTGGATAGTTGAAATCTCCCATTAATAATAATTTCCCTTTACTTGCCTTTGCTATGCTACTAATCAGCTCCTCATCTTCCTCTTTTTGACTTGATGGACATCTATAGCACACTCCAATCACTGTTTTTTCACCCCCACTTTCTATTTCTCCCCATACACTTTCATTTTTGTTACCACATGATAAATAATCTTTGATCGTTATATTAACATAATTTATACAGTATAATAAAACGCCACCTCCCTTGGTCTTGTCTCCAATTATCCTATCTTTCCTTAACATTGTATATCCCTCAATTTCAATTGCATGTTGGTCTTCTGACCTGAGGGCACTTGTTCAAAACCTCTGCACGGCATTGAATTTTTGTTTCTATCGGAGGTCAAATTAAAACATAGTTTGTACAGTGCATGGCATACTACAGGGGTGAGCAGTCATTTGCCAGCCTTAAAAATCCGGTCCACTTACCTGACCAATAGGAATTAACTCAGTGATGATAGGTAGGTCACAGAGAAGTTTATCAACTGTGTCACAGAGAAGGTTATTCATTGTGCCACACAGAAGTGTATCCATTGTCTTACAGAGTAGTTTATTCTGTGTGCCACAGAGAAGTTGATTCGTTGTACCACAGAGAAGTTTATCCAATGTCACAAAGACGTTTATCCACTATGTCACAGAAATGTTTATCCACTTTGCCATAAAGAAGTTTATCCACTGTCACAGAGACATTTTTCCACTGTGTCCTAAAGAAGTTAATCCACTGTGTTACAGAGAAGTTTATCCACTGTGTTACAGAGAAGATTATCCAATGAGTCAGAGAGAAATGTATCCCTCGAATAAAAGGAGAAGCTTGTCAAATGTGGTACAGAGAAGTACATGACCTATGTGACAGAGACGTTCTTCCAGTGTTTCCCATAGAAGAACAGTAGAAGAGGATCCTAGTACAGATGGAGTCTCAACAGTGGAGCACAAGAGTATGGTACAACATAGGAATGGATGAAATGCATTTGCTCTAGCCTAAAGGTTCGCCTGTCCTCTTTCTTTCCTGTTTGTGCCTTTCAGTGTCAGGTTATGAAGAGGTTTCTTGAAGTGCCACAGTATGTGCTTCATAACACATGGAGCTTTACTGGTTATGTTATTTCTGCTATCCATCTTTTGCGTGGTTGGCGCTTGGCTTTGTATCCAGTGTATCTGTATAGCATTGCTTTCTGAGGGATGCTATCTGGTATGGAGTATTGGAATCATGATCCAAATCTCGTTAGACTGACTGTCTCGAGAACAGCGTTTCCATGGACTGTTAGTGGGAATATCGCATTATCATTGGTAATGATTGGAAGAGAGGTGTGGTATTGATCAGTAACTAAACTAAAAATAAACTATATTATAGTCTTCTTCTCGTTCGACATACTGTTTCCTGTTACGTCTACATGTGAAGTCCAGTTCTCTGGATAAATGCTGCCGTAGTGCATAGTTCTTCTGGGCTTCCAAACAGCTCTGTTTTGATATGTCTCCATGGGACAGTGCTCAGTACACAAATGGCTAAACATATAAAAGTCTTGCAGGATGTGTTTGGATGTCTGTGTTGCCTGTTCACACATTCACATGGGCCCAATTTTAGCCGGTGCAAATAGCTATTCAATCTGTTATGTCCCATTCTCAAGCGGAACAGGATCACTTGTTCTGCTCAATCAAGACAGTGATAGCTGTCCTCTGTTTGGTCAACTTTCCATATTTCTTGGGTAAGTGTCTTCTTTCCTTGGAAGGTAATTGTTCGTGTTTGTTCTTGTGTTGCTCCCTCCTTTGCCAACCTGTCTGCTGTATCATTTCCTGGTACGCCACAGTCTGATGGTATCCACTGTAGCACTACCCTTTTTTCAGCTTTTAGTTCGTCCAAGGCTTTCTTGAGCTACTGCAGTTTATGATTCTTAAGGGCTTGCAGAACTGACATTGCATCTGTAAGGGATACAGTCTGCTGACATTGGATTTGTGTGTTACTAATCAAAGTCTATATAATAATAGATTTTTATTTATTATAGTAATATAGATATATTCAATATTGCACCAGACCCTGACACGACGTCCTGATCAGTGATCAGTATGTATGTATGTCACTATGTGTTGATCTCATTGAGTCCTCATGATTAGTTTAGCGTCTCAGTTCCCCACTGACTCTATATAACTCACTAACCATTGAATCTAGCCTTGCAGTCATGTAGTCTAAACACTTAACAACACGGGAACTAATAGTAGATATATAAACTATTTAAAAGGAAAAGTAATAAATAGTATTTATTTATTTTATTAATTTAATAATTAAATCGAAAATAGTTTAAAATACTTAAATAGTAAATTAATACTTTAATAGGTTCCAATCAAACAAAACAAATGCGTTGCATTAGTTAAACTATGTTTCAAACTAGTAATTTCATGCTATACATTTGGAAAGTATATCTAACTAAAAACAACAATCCATTTTACCAAACACTAAATAACTCGCGCTAAACAATATGTCATTCACTGGGGGTACCTTCAGCATTCATTGCTGTTGTTCTTGGTAGCTGGTAACAGGGAGCAACACATTCGATTCGTCAACTTCCGGTTATTGTCGCCCCTGACTGAACAAAAACTTGGATTCCCGTTTTTTACTAACTATTTTTACTTCCTTGTAAAAGTTGTCATTTGCAATGTTCGTATCTCTGATACACAAGATAAACAATACTTCCAGTAATGGTATCAGTGCTGTGTGCACTTGTGCCCTTTCTTGAATGACAGAACAGAAGAGCAATAGAGAAGCACTATTCTCGTGACGGCAACGCATTAATGCATTCAAGAATAGATTAGATGTGCAAAGCCTTTTAGAGCAAGGAAATGTAAATAAAACTGGTTGTAAACAGACTCTGCAGAGTGTTATGAACCAGTATACAGACGTTAAGTTAAGTTATTAGCTCTGTAAGGTTTAATCACAATGTCAGTCACTTCTTACCACATGTCGTCAGCGTGTCAGTGGACCAACTCGTCCCTATCAGATAGTGTCTTTAACTTAACTTATCATATTTACACTGGTTTAGAAGATTATACAGAGTATGTATATAACCAGTTTTTTAGAGGATGATTTTTATCAATGTGTGAGTACATCTTAATAGACTCAAACACCATTTGCTAAGTAGGCCCGCAGCCAGTTAGGCGCCATCTATAGCTGCTCTTAATAAACTACCTGGGGAAAGGTACATGATTTTCATTTTAATTGTGTCCAAGCAACGGCCATTACGCCTACTCTTTTCGATTTCCAACTGCCAAAGGATTTTTAACGCGCTCGTCAATGAACATGAGAGTCCAATCTCACTTTCCCAGAGATCATAGTAACTTTTACCAGAAGATTCACATTAATAAAAATAACTGTGATTCGAACAAATGACCCCCAGCATCCAATGCACACACCTTACCTTGAGACCACCGAGTCCCCTTTGTTGCTTCTTTCTTTTAAATTTACACTTGCAAATATGTCATTTTCAGACCCTGTCAGTCTGGATTATAGAACTTCATAGTGCGTGTATGTAGTGTACGTACATACATACATACTTTTATTTTGCGCCTGTCGGCCCAGTGAAGTCTAACTTCAGCATGCATTTTATGTAAGGGTCTGCTTCCTCCTGCATTTTCTAAGGGTTTGCTTCCCTAGGGTAACGGCTGGTGCTGTGATAGGAATAGAAACCAAGCACCTTTGGATAGTGAGAAGTGTTACTTAATGCCCACGCCGTCCCCTGATTCATGAATTATTCTAGCCGAGTCTACGGATTGTCCTATTGGAAATCCACGAAGTGCTCTGGTGGTGATCCATGGAGTGTCCTGGTGGTGATCCATGAAGTGTTCTGTTGTAGATCCATGACGTGTTCTGGTTTTGTGATCCATGAAGTGTTCTGGTGGTGATCCATGAAGTGTTCTGGTGGTGATCCATGAAGTGTTCTGGTGGTGATCCATGAAGTGTTCTGGTGGTGATCCATGAAGTGTCCTGGTCGTGGTCCATGAAGTTTTGTGTTGTGGAACCATGAAGAGTTCTGGTGGTGATCCATGAAGTGTTCTGGTGGTGATCCATGAAGTGTTCTGGTGGTGATCCATGAAGTGTTCTGGTGGTGATCCATGAAGTGTTCTGGTGGTGATCCATAAAGTGTTGTGTTGTGGATCCATGAAGTGTTCTGGTGGTGATCCATGAAGTGTTCTGGTGGTGATCCATGAAGTTTTGTGTTGTGGATCCATGAAGTGTTCTGGTGGTGATCCATGAAGTGTTCTGGTGGTGATCCATGTAGTGTTCTGGTGGTGATCCATGAAGTGTCCTGGTGGTGGTCCATGAAGTTTTGTGTTGTGGAACCATGAAGTGTTCTGGTGGTGATCCATGAAGTGTTCTGGTGGTGATCCATGAAGTGTTCTGGTGGTGATCCATGAAGTGTTCTGGTGGTGATCCATGAAGTGTTCTGGTGGTGATCCATGAAGTGTTCTGGTGGTGATCCATGAAGTGTTGTGTTGTGGATGCATGAAGTGTTCTGGTGGTGATTCATGAAGTGTTCTGTTGGTGATCCATGAAGTTTTGTGTTGTGGATCCATGAAGTGTTCTGGTGGTGATCCATAAAGTGTTCTGGTGGTGATCCATGAAGTGTTCTGGTGGTGATCCATGAAGTGTTCTGGTATTGATCCATGAAGTGTTCTGGTGGTGATCCATGAAGTGTTCTGGTGGTGATCCATGAAGTGTCCTGGTGGTGATCCATAAAGTTTTGTGTTGTGGATCCATGAAGTGTTCTGGGGGTGATCCATGAAGTGTTCTGGTTGTGATCCATGAAGTGTTCTGGTGGTGATCCATGAAGTGTTCTGGTGGTGATCCATGAAGTGTTGTGCTGTGGATCCATGAAGTGTTCTGGTGGTGATCCGTGAAGTGTTCTGGTGGTGATCCATGAAGTGTTCTGGTGGTGATCCATGAAGTGTTCTGGTGGTGATCCATGAAGTGTTCTGGTGGTGATCCATGAAGTGTCCTGGTGGTGGTCCATGAAGTTTTGTGTTGTGGAACCATGAAGTGTTCTGGTGGTGATCCATGAAGTGTTCTGGTGGTGATCCAGGAAGTGTTCTGGTGGTGATCCATGAAGTGTTCTGGAGGTGATCCATGTAGTGTTCTGGTGGTGATCCATGAAGTGTTCTGGTGGTGATCCATGAAGTGTTGTGTTGTGGATCCATGAAGTGTTCTGGTGGTGATCCATGAAGTGTTCTGTTGGTGATCCATGAAGTTTTGTATTGTGGATCCATGAGGTGTTCTGGTGGTGATCCATAAAGTGTTCTGGTGTTGATCCATGAAGTGTTCTGGTGGTGATCCATGAAGTGTTCTGGTGGTGATCCATGAAGTGTCCTGGTGGTGGTCCATGAAGTTTTGTGTTGTGGAACCATGAAGTGTTCTGGTGGTGATCCATGAAGTGTTCTGGTAGTGATCCATGAAGTGTTCTGGTGGTGATCCATGAAGTGTTCTGGTGTTGATCCATGAAGTGTTCTGGTGGTGATCCATGAAGTGTTGTGGATCCATGAAGTGTTCTGGTGGTGATCCATGAAGTGTTCTGGTGGTTATCCATATAGTTATGTGTTGTGGATCCATGAAGTGTTCTGGTGGTGATCCATGAAGTGTTCTGGTGGTGATCCATGAAGTGTTCTGGTGGTGATCCATGAAGTGTTCTGGTGGTGATCCATGAAGTGTCCTGGTGGTGATCCATGAAGTTTTGTGTTGTGGATTCATGAAGTGTTCCGGTGGTGATCCATGAAGTGTTCTGGTGGTGATCCATGAAGTGTTCTGGTGGTGATCCATGAAGTGTTCTGGTGGAGATCCATGAAGTGTTCTGGTGGTGATCCATGAAGTGTCCTGGTGGTGGTCCATGAAGTTTTGTGTTGTGGAACCATGAAGTGTTCTGGTGGTGATCCATGAAGTGTTCTGGTGGTGATCCATGAAGTGTTCTGGTGGTGATCCATGAAGTGTTCTGGTGGTGATCCATGAAGTGTTCTGGTGGTGATCCATGAAGTGTTCTGGTGGTGATCTATGAAGTGTTGTGTTGTGGATCCATGAAGTGTTCTGGTGGTGATCCATGAAGTGTTCTGTTGGTGATCCATGAAGTTTTGTGTTGTGGATCCATGAAGTGTTCTGGTGGTGATCCATAAAGTGTTCTGGTGGTGATCCATGAAGTGTTCTGGTGGTGATCCATGAAGTGTTCTGGTGGTGATCCATGAAGTGTCCTGGTGGTGGTCCATGAAGTTTTGTTTTGTGGAACCATGAAGTGTTCTGGTGGTGATCCATGAAGTGTTCTGGTGGTGATCCATGAAGTGTTCTGGTGGTGATCCATGAAGTGTTCTGGTGTTGATCCATGAAGTGTTCTGGTGGTGATCCATCAAGTGTTGTGTTGTGGATCCATGAAGTGTTCTGGTGGTGATCCACGAAGTGTTCTGTTGGTGATCCATATAGTTTTGTGTTGTGGATCCATGAAGTGTTCTGCTGGTTATCCATGAAGTGTTCTGGTGGTGATCCATGAAGTGTTGTGTTGTGGATCCATGAAGTGTTCTGGTGGTGATCCATGAAGTGTTGTGGTGGTGATCCATGAAGTGTCCTTGTGGTGATCCATGAAGTTTTGTGTTGTGGATTCATGAAGTGTTCTGGTGGTGATCCATGAAGTGTTCTGGTGGTGATCCATGAAGTGTTCTGGTGGTGATCCATGAAGTGTTCTGGTGGTTATCCATGAAGTGTTGTGTTGTGGATATATAAAGTGTTCTGGTGGTGATCCATGAAGTGTTCTGTTGGTGATCCATGAAGTTTTGTGTTGTGGATCCATGAAGTGTTCTGGTGGTGATCCATGAAGTGTTGTGTTGTGGATCCATGAAGTGTTCTGGTGGTAATCCATGAAGTGTTCTGTTCGTGATCCATGATGTTTTGTGTTGTGGATCCATGAAGTGTTCTGGGTGTGATCCATGAAGTGTTCTGGTGGTGATCCATGAAGTGTTCTGTTGGTGATCTACAACTAGCATCAAGAACTTACTAGAAAATAATGGATAAGCTCTTTGAACTTAGTGTCAAAATAGAATAATTGTTCAATAAGATAAATAGGAGATAGAGGCATAAGAAGGAAACATAATTACAACATTATAAGACCCCAGAACATGAATTGTTCACGAGAAGGCACAGGGTTCGCTCTCCAGTCGCGACATGTTCGAGTCAAGTCAGTTCCATTGTAAATTTGAACCTGATTTAGTGCCAGGAATGGCCGGACAGAGGGGAAAGGAAGTAGTTCTCAGAAACGCTGATGTCTCTAGCAATGAAGTATCTAGTACCTCATCCCAGACTGCAGTGTTTCTTTATTTTGATTATTTAATGGACACGCAAAGCGAGTCAACCAATCTTATACTCCTACAATCGTCTTTGACATACATCCCAAATATAACCAATTGGTGTTTATTGAGTCGCTAGTCGTTACGGTTGGTGGCTTGTCAGGCCATGCTGTTGTTCGTGAGCTTTGCTCGTCTGTGCCTTGATGTCGTCCCCTAACTAGCAATTGACGGCAAACATTGGAATGTCCTAAATGACCACATCAATTCTTGTTTTTCACGAATTAGCTTAAATTATGGGCCAACTGTTGAAACATAGAAAAATAAGAAGACTAAAGTAGAGAGAGAGAGAGAGGAATAGAGTGGGGGCGTTTTGTAAACTTATAAATGGTAATTTGTGCAAAAATTAAAGAACATGTCAAGAAATAATGCCCAGAATACATTAAGGTAATCCAGTGAACATTCACTGCCATCAAAGATGAAGTGTTAGGGCATCCAGTGAAATAGACTTCACCTTTTTATATGATGAGATAGTCAAGGTTCCTTACTCGCTACATTTACGTCGCTGATAGTAAGCAAGGTACTAAGTTATAACTGAATATATTACCTTACCGTGAAGGGTTAGAACTATCGCTTTGCCACTGCAATGTTTGAAGGTGAGAAGGAGTATAATGGACGCATAAATGTTAAAAACTGCACAGAACCAACACTAATTAAGAAGAGATATGGAGAGAGAGACAGAGAGAAAGAAAGAGAAATAAATGATGCTTATTATCAGTTAAACATATGAGAGCAGGTGGTGGTCTTCAGACTCCGCACAGACTACAACAGACTGAGGTACCATCTATTCAATAAACTAAAGATAGGTGCTACTGACGAATGCACTAGTGGTACAAGGAAAATGACCCCTGAACATCTGCTGCAAAATTGCCAGACATACCAGGACCAGAGAAAGCACATGTGGCCATCACAAGTGTCAACACTAGACAAGCTCTATGGCAGGGTCAACAGCCTCAGGGTGACCGCTGATTTCTTTGATCAAATTCAATTCGACGTCTCACAGCGTATGAAGAAGAAGAAGATGAAGATGATGAAGAAATTTATGACGAACGCAACTTCTTCTTATTCTGTCCTACTGCTCTTGCTTTCGGTGTGGCGGAGAGGACTTATGAGTTCGCAACAAAGATCGCACCATAACTAAATCTACATTTCTCAACTGTTTTCAACCCACATGGACAGGGCGAACGTTGACACTTGCCGATGACATCCTAACGTACAGGACTGACCCAGACAGGCAAGAGTTGGTCAAAGATATCCAGGAAACCTTGCAAGGAATGTCACAGTGGTGCGGCGACTCAAGCTCCAAGATCAATCCGAACAAGGCCTGCATGATGTGGTGCTCTTTGAATAATTTCATAGTAAAGGCTGAATTCTCGGGCATCACTTTTGATTGTTGCGTCATTGACAGGTGCGACAGGTTGAAATACCTCGCAGTGACTTTTTATCGCAGTCTCTTCTATAATTGCCTTGTTGACGTCATTGTACAAAGGTGCAAGAGAGGGTTAGGAGACTTAAGACCATGGCTGCTGTCGACTTGGAACAACGCCTCCTATTCATCCTATTTTGCCAGATCCTGTTGTCTGTCATCAATTACGGACTATGTATCATCACACTATCAAGAACACAGTGTGAAAGGTTGGAACGCATCCATAATGAAGGTATGCGACTGGTTGTGGGCTGCACTAGAGATACCCCTATTGTGATGATGCGGTACATGTTGGGATTGTTATCGGTGACATCCAGACATAAACTGGCACAAATCAAACCTATATTCGTGTCACCACAGACATGCGGCACTCTATGCACAGTAGTATCTCAGACATCAAGGGATCAAGAACCAGGAGACGGTCGTCATGGATGGCACAGGCTGAGACAACAAACGGACACGTCACTCCATCTGAGACATTAGCCGAACGGGAAGAATGGGTCCACACTGGTGATAGAATGATAGAGTACCAGAGAGTCATCATAACCTTAAGCAAGGAATGCAGAGAACGGTGCAACGAGAGAGCAGAGCACGAGGTGAATCAGCTGATAACTGAGAACATCCAGGGGCGTGTACTCGAGAGCTGGTCTCACTCTTCTAGTGTACAGTTTCTTCAGTATTCTCTCATCTGCTCCCCAGTTTATGCCAGCACGTTTCCTCATGATTGTCACTCTTGGTCTTGCTCTCATTCAGTTTCTCTCAGTCTGAGTTTTCCACATCACGCGCCGATCAAATGTGATGCCCAGGTAGTTTGGGTAGTCGTTCAGCCATAGACATTTGCCATTCAGACTTATAATCTGATGGTTTGAAATATTTTCCTCTGTTATCGTTATTTGTCCATAGACACCAGCAGCGCAGGCACATATAGACTGATCTATGCTCCCCGGCTACGCTTATAGCAGAAATCACTGCGCACTGACAACAGAAGGTGTTAAAGGACACTTACCTCATGTAAAAGATTATATGTGTTCTGTTTCAACATTATAGAAGTTGTTAAACTAGTTCCTTAGCATACACTGCCAGCGGGGAGGAAGTGTTATATAGGTAAGTTCAGCTAGTTCCATATCATGCCAATTGTTTCAGTGAAGTAACATATTCAACTTCAAACAATTCAGCCTCGCCATATTAGAAGGCTACCCACGACCAATCTCACTCACATTGTGAACACGCCGCATGAAGTCCATACAATAGTCTTTATTTAGAGTTGTCCCCATGAATTATGAATTCCATACTTCTACGACAAACTTAGGCTTGACAAGGTAATAATTCGCCGTTTTTAATGTTTAATTCTCGATACTATTATCAAAATATTATCAGCAACTGTTATTTAAATAATAACAATCATATCCCTGTGCAAGGGAAAGGTCTCTCGACTGGATGGTGGCACTTACAGGGGTAACAGGCTAATTACCCTACTGTCCGTTCTCTGAAAGGTCTCTCGACTGGATGATGGCACTTACAGGGGTAACAGACCAATTACCCTACTGTCCGTTCTCTACAAGGACTTTGCATATGTGCTCTTCTCCAGACTGCATCCCTTGTTACCGAGGCATTGTCGAACTCCAACAATCAGGATTCACCACGCTCCCTCCACTACTGATGCCACTCTCGCTATCTGCCTCCTCATGGAACTGCACGGTGAGATTAACCAACCTCTGCACGTCGCCTGCATTTACCCACGGGCTGCCTTCGAATTTGTGGATAGACGCCATGTGAATAGCCCTACAAAAGCACTCTGCTGACCCTAATTGGTGAGCTCCACAGTCACACGAGCGCCAAAACTCGTTGTGGATAGACGCCCTGTGAAAGGCCCTACAAAGTCACTGTGCTGACCAATTGATGAGCTCCACAGTCACACGAGCGCCAAAACTCGGCTCGGGCGAGAGGAGAAAAACGACGAGCGGATTCTTCGTGCTTGGGAACAAGAAGTCACTAGACGTCATGTCCGGTAGGAATGCTGGATGTTGCATGATTTTCTAGCCGCACGTTTTGTTCTGATGTCCAAGAGTTGACTACTGAACCTGACACATCGTTCCGGGTCCAGGTGTAATAGTTCTACAATCAGGTAGGTGAAGAATAGATGGGATAAATGTATGGAAGTGCAAAGTGAATACAGAGAAGGGCTAGTTCACACCAAGTTCAAGTCAAGTGTCTTGACGCCTTTATATAAATGTCAAAAATTGTCCGTCCACCCTTTGTACACCAATCTATTAGTCAGTTGCTTTCTTCTTGTCTCACATACACAAATTCCCACATTTATGAATAGAAAATGGTGAAAAGGAAAATAAATCTGAATACAGAAAGTCACATTGTATACTTTTATTACAACACAACAAGTGGATACATCAATCAATTATAATTTAAAAGAAAACAATATAAAAAATATTAATATTTCGTAAGTCTATAGACAAGAGCTTGGTAGAATCACAAGGATACATAACTCTTAGGCCACTGGCACGGTTTCAACTAAGTAAGGTGTTCTTTTGTAATTTTATTGTCGATTTGTTTTGTAAATATAGGTTTACCGAAAATCTACCTGCGCACGACATGGTGACTGTTGAGACAAACAGCATGTATTCGTCGTTTCAATAAATTCCCGATGTTTATCTTAGGAATGAATGGAACAGAACGGTACACCGGAAACACGTCACATTCCTTCGACATTCCCAAAAGTGTCAAACAAGGTTGTATTTTAACTCTAACCATCTTTGGTATTTTCTTTGTGTGCTTCTTTGGAGATGCAACAGCATGAATATGTCTCCATACCAGGACGGATTACAGTTTATTTAACCTCGCAAGATTAAAGTCCAAAACTAATTTCAGAATGTTACCAACAGGTACCTACTGTTTAATGACGAAGCTGAATTTCCGCACAACACGAGCAAGAGTTTCAGACTTTGACAAACTGTTTCTCTCGGGACTACAGTGATTTTGGCCTCCCGATAAGCTCACTGAAGACCAATGTGATAGGCCAGGTTGTGAGTGCTGCACCAGTAATTACCATCAACAAGTACGTGTTACTGGAAGTGCAGTATTTCATATACCTGGTCTCTGCCCTCTGTGATACTATCTCCCTGGACCATACATAATGGCGGCATTGTAAAGCAGCAACTGTCTATACCTGTCTCAAGTCGCGGGTCTGGGAAAGCTCTTGACTCACAATAAACAACAAGGCTGCAGAATGCAATGTCTACGTCACGGGTGTGCTTCTTACGGCAGCGACGCTTGAACAACCTAGGCACACCAGAAAATGAAACTCAATATCTTCCACGTACAATGGCTGAGCCACACCAGGAAATGAAACTCAATATCTTTCCCGTACAATGGCTGAGCCACATCCTCGGTATCACTTGCGAGGACAGAATAAGACAGAACTGACCCGCACTAGTTGCCAGGTTATGTATACATTGATTAGGCACTGCAGATTACGATGTTCAACGCATGGGTGATGGAACGTATCCCCAAATATATTCTATATGACCAGCTGGCGGATGGCAGGAGGAAAGTCGGGAGACTGCAGATGAGATTGGAGGATGTGTCCAACTGAGACATGAAAGCATTGGAACAGATTTCGTATCATGGTAAGACGAAGCTGTTGACCGCACCAAATGGAAAAGTTTCCTACGGCTTCACCTCAAACTGGACAAAGCGAGACTATTACAACAAGCAGAAGAGAGACTATTACAAAAAGCAGAAGAGAGACTATTACAACAAGCAGAAGAGAGACTGTTACAACAAGCAGAAGAGAGACTGTTACAACAAGCAGAAGAGAAACTATTACAACAAGCAGAAGAGAAACTATTACAACAAGCAGAAGAGAGACTATTACAACAAGCAGAAGAGAGACTGTTACAACAAGCAGAAGAGAGACTATTACAACAAGCAGAAGAGAGACTTTTACAACAAGCAGAAGAGAGACTATTACAACAAGCAGAAGAGAGACTATTACAACAAGCAGAAGAGACAACGAGGCGTGGAAACGAATCCAAATAAATGTCACCTCAGGGGCGTATCCTCACCATACGTAGTTTTCACTGAAGGACCGTATTCATCTTAAGAATGGTAGGAGCGTCATAATAAATGGATGTTCCTCATTTTGTGTTTTATCATTCCAAAGTGAGGACTTCGAAATGTGTTCCTCTTTTGGATTATCTCCATCTCTGTGTACTATTTCTTTATCTCACGTCATCTTTCTATAGTATGTACTCTTTCTGTCTATCTGTTTTGTGTCAGTTGATAATTATTCTTCTTTCATTTTGTCTCATCTTAATGTGTTTTAGTTCTTCTATATTATTTGTATATCTATATTTTTGTTTGTTTGGGATTATTCCATGTAAGTGACGTCCACCTGTATCATCTTAATGTGTTTTAGTTCTTCTATATTATTTGTATATCTATTTTTGTGTTTGTTTGGGATTGTTCCACTGTAAGTGACGTCCACCTGTATCATCTGTAATGCGCTGGCTAAAACCAAGATATATAATCTGTCTGGTATGTGTTATAACCCCCAGGGACATACTTAGATTACTGACAAGTTTTTGAGGAACTCGTGAACGAATGGTTTTGATGGACAAAATACACATCCCGACCAGTTGCATATTCATTGTTGCCCTTTGCGTGCCCACCATTGTTGCTTCTACTGCATTTTTTTTAGAAAACAACAGAGATGGCATTGAGAGATTGCTGTATAGCAATTGTAATATCATGTTTCAGTCTAAAACAGAACCCCGCCAGAAACCGGTCGTACATGTATGTGATCAAATCTGATATTCCTACCATATTTACACACATGTAACGTCATGGTCGAGAAACGTTTTACATCATTATCGAACGTCAATAGGTAAAGGTAAAGATCAGTCCCATGGCAACAACTGCCGTTGCGGATGCAGATAACTCTTCGTGCACTAAGCCGCCGCCTATGTGAGGTAGAGTGGCCAGTTGCCTTCCTTTCAGTTGTAACCGTCTCCAACTCAAACGTCTGGTCGACTTGAGGAGCGGTGGTACCAGGCACGAATTAGGTCGCTGATAGTTTTTGTCGGTCCGTGTTTTCGAACCAAAGCACGACTGTCAGCCCAGACAAAGCTAGACGCTCCACTGAACGTCAATGCAACCGTTTGAAAATGTAATGTTTCCACATGCGTATACTCGTTTATTTTAATAGATACAATAAAGAAACATGTCCACAGTGGATTCCATCAGAGCTAATGAACGTATGCGGTTTCCTCTTGTACCAACATTTTCATCATAAGGAATGAATCAATGAATCATCAAATGGTTCGCTAAGTCTGTGACACTGTGATTCCGATTTAACACGAAGTTACTGTCTGGCCATCTTTCTTTCGCCCATTAACTATCACTATCCTGCCTGAAGTGAAACATGTTTGTGGTGTTGCATGTGTTCCACTACCTTTGGAATGGACAACTAAGGAGACCTAATTAATGAATGCACTACTGGAGATGTAGTTTAAAATATCGCTTGAAAATAAAAGAAGTTACAAAACATGCATCATAAGTCATGTTTCATCTTTGATATTTTGCATGTTTAAAAAAGTTAATAGAAATCACAGTTTTATCACAGACATGTTAACAACATGAATAGGTACACATTTTTAAAAGTCAATATTTTGCTGTTTTAATCACATCCATAGAAATACATGTTACCAATCAATGGAATTTAAAAACAAATTGATGAAATTCAAATTTTAGAACGTTAAAGAAAAAAAAAATGTTTCATTGATTTAAATAACTTTTTATCCAAATGTACAAGCATACAATTAAATCAAATTGTTAAAAACACAGTTTACTATTTAAATAATTTCAAACGTACGTTTAGTTGACCTCACCTGTACATTTGATAAGGACTATGAATGGACCAGGAAAGAGATAATTGGTGAAAATGTACTTGTTAATCTGTTGTTTAGTGTTGTTTAGATGTGCAGAAAACAGGACTAGCCTATCTAGATGATGTTTATAGAACTTAACAAGGAAAGTATCTATTTGAACTCCCCCTAAAGATGGGATGCTTCCCCGATACTGTGCAACATTATCATTTCTTTTCACACTGATATGAAGGGCTCAGTCTTATAAGATGGATCTTTTTCACACTGATATGAAGGGCTCAGTCTTATAAGATGGATCTTTTTCACACTGATATGAAGGGCTCAGTCTTATAAGATGGATCTTTTTCACACTGATATGAAGGGCTCAGTCTTATAAGATGGATCTTTTTCACACTGATATGAAGGGCTCAGTCTTATAAGATGGATCTTTTTCACACTGATATGAAGGGCTCAGTCTTATAAGATGGATCTTTTTCACACTGATATGAAGGGCTCAGTCTTATAAGATGGATCTTTTTCACACTGATATGAAGGGCTTAGTCTTATAAGATGGATCTTTTTCACACTCATATGAAGGGCTCAGTCTTATAAGATGGATCTTTTTCACACTCATATGAAGGGCTCAGTCTTATAAGATGGATCTTTTTCACACTCATATGAAGGGCTCAGTCTTATAAGATGGATCTTTTTCACACTCATATGAAGGGCTCAGTCTTATAAGATGGATCTTTTTCACACTCATATGAAGGGCTCAGTCTTATAAGATGGATCTTTTTCACACTCATATGAAGGGCTCAGTCTTATAAGATGGATCTTTTTCACACTGATATGAAGGGCTCAGTCTTATAAGATGGATCTTTTTCACACTCATATGAAAGGCTCAGTCTTAAAAGATGGATCTTTTTCACACTGATATGAAAGGCTCAGTCTTATAAGATGGATCTTTTTCACACTGATATGAAAGGCTCAGTCTTATAAGATGGATCTTTTTCACACTCATATGAAAGGCTCAGTCTTAAAAGATGGATCTTTTTCACACTGATATGAAAGGCTCAGTCTTATAGGATGGATCTTTTTCACACTCATATGAAAGGCTCAGTCTTATAAGATGGATCTTTTTCACACTGATATGAAAGGCTCAGTCTTATAGGATGGATCTTTTTCACACTGATATGAAAGGCTCAGTCTTATAGGATGGATCTTTTTCACACTGATATGAAAGGCTCAGTCTTATAAGATGGATCTTTTTCACACTGATATGAAAGGCTCAGTCTTATACGATGGCTTTTTTTCACACTGATATGAAAGGCTCAGTCTTATACGATGGATTTTTTTCACACTGATATGAAAGGCTCAGTCTTATAAGATGGATCTTTTTCACACTGATATGAAAGGCTTAGTCTTTTAAGATGAATCTTTTTCACACTGATAGGAAGGGCTCAGTCTTATAGGATGGATCTTTTTCACACTGATATGAAGGGCTCAGTCTTATGCGTGGGATTTTTTCAAACTCTTTTTTTATCCAAGTGGAGTGAAGCAGGGGTGTGTGCTTGCGTCAACCCTCTTTTGTATCTTTTTCTCCATGCCTCTACGCACAATAATGGCACGTGTCTAGACTGTGTTTATCTGCACAGAAGGTCAGAGGTCAGAGGGCCGGCTGTTTAACTTGTCCCGATTGGGTGCGAGGATCGAGGTGAAGACGGCGCCCATTAAGGATGTGTTATTTGTGGACGGCACGGATCTAGTGACCAATAGTGTGGATTCCCTCCAGAGACTCGGAGATAGATTAAGGATGTGTTATTTGTGGACGGCACGGATCTAGTGACCAATAGTGTGAATTCCCTCCAGAGACTAGGAGATAGATTAAGGATGTGTTATTTGTGGACGGCACGGATATAGTGACCAATAGTGTGGATTCCCCCTCCAGAGACCAAGAGATAGATTAAGCATGCGTTATTTGCGGACGGCACGGATCTAGTGACCAATAGTGTGGATTCTCTCCAGAGACTCGGAGATAGATTATGGATGTGTTATTTGTGGACGACACGGATCTAGTGGACAATAGTGTGGATTCCCTCCAGAGACTAGGATATAGATTAAGGGTGTTATTATTTTGGACGGCACGTATCTAGTAACCAATAGTGTGGATTCCCTCCAGAGACTAGGAGATAGATTCGCTGAGCGGTGTAAGCAGTTCGGGCTCGCAATACGCCTGGGAAAGGTCTGCTCAAAGGTTGTTGCCACTTTCCCTCCATTCAAATTGTTGACGTCACTCTGAAGCTGGTCAACAGCCACGCCTATTTTGGGTCTGCCATTATTAATAATCTCTCACTCAAGATGGAGATATGCAATAGGTTTAGTAGAGCGTGAACCTTCACAGCCACTCTGACAAAAATGTCTGTGAGAACAAAGTGCTGTCTCATTACACCACGGTCCGGTTCTATCTTGGTCCTTGGTAATCTTACATATAGAAGCGAGACATGGAGCACTTACACAAAGGTGGAGCGGTATCTCAACACCTTTCACATAATCTGCCTACAGTGTATATTGATGATTTGGTGGCAAGAGAGAGAGAGAGAGTGAAACATAATGAGATTTCATAGCTTAACTCGCTATTGAGCCAACGATGCTTTCGAAAGGTTGATTCAAGTTTACTGCATGGAAGATGAAAGGTTACCAGCAATGGATATCCTCTACGTATAGCTGTTATTGGAGCTAGAAGAAACGGCCGTATCACACTCCGATTAAAGGACGTATACACGAGCGACATGACGTCATGCGACATCCCAGCCGAGTTCTGGGAAACGATTTTCAGAATCGAACTGTTTTGAGGCAGTCAGTTGGAATAGGCATAAAGGATGCTGAGTTTCATATAAGCTTTCTAGCTGCAGAGAAAAGGGAAGACTGTAGAGATCGCGGGACACCATCACATGCCAACTCTAGACATGCCATCAATCATTCAATAACTCAACAATATATTTTCATTAATGTATTTCTCAGATTATCAAGATCGGCACGTATTTCTGGATGCACTACAGCCAGTATTTTCACTTCGCAGATCTGTTATAGCTTACAGCTATTCAACTTTCCGTATTTCTGAATGCACTACAGCCAGTATTTTCACTTCGCAGATCTGTTATAGCTTACAGCTATTCAACTTTCCGTATTTCTTCTGTGGCTGCTTGTTTTACCACTTTTATACTTTTCCCATTTGGCCACCATAGCAGGGATCGTATACAGAATGGGGTTTCCAGCAGAGTTAATGGGCAGAACGACAACCATTGTCCAGGCATAAACATCATTGCTGACCTCGTGTTCTCCAAGTGTTAGTAAGCCCATGATTCCTACGGGAAACCAGCAGAGAAAGTTGGACAGAGCTACAAGACACAGTTGTTTGACAACCATTATATCTTGTGACTGGTCGTAAACTGTTGTTGGCGCTAACGTAGTTATTTCATTCTGTGACACGGATAGATAGATGACTATTTGGCCACAGGCTATGATAAGGAACATAATGAAATTATGCACAACGAACAAGCCAAACGAAAACTCCCAGCCTGTTAGTCGTTTAACTGTCAAATGTAAGCCAAGACACATCGCGTTTGTGGAATATATTTCAAACTTGAACACAACTGGGATCAGTGCAAGAAGGAAACCAATGAACCACGACACGAGAAGAGCGATAACTCTACTGATTTTAGACAACTTTATTTGACCGAATGGAAACGTAATCACCAAAAATCTGTCCAGTGTGATAAGAAAGATAAAAAATGTTGACGTTTCCATAGAGAGAGTAGCCAGGAAGCCAGCAAACTTACATACAACACTTTCTCTCCAGACCTTGTCATACAAGACATAGACACCACGATAGTAATAATCAGCTCCAGCAATAATCAATATATAAACTCCCATAATAATGTCAGATATTAACAAGTTTATAACAAACAGCCCATAACCTGCTTCAACAACTGACCTATCCCAAACTGAGCGATAAACAATAACCGTCATGTTCCCCAGAACTGCAAGAACCGCTACCACCCAGAGAAGAACCCGCTGAGCTGGAACCCTTACCAGATCAAAACAAGATGAAATGCTGTCTTCAGGTGAGTGACACGTGTAGTCTGGGATATCTTGTCCTCTGATCTGTGGACAACACATTTTAAATGTGTCCGTGTACAGATGTTGACTGATAATTAAGCCATTGAATAAATCTTCTCGTACATTTTCTATGGACAGTCCCCGTAGGTCAAGTGTCTGTAGGATGAGTTTTGAAGAAAATATATTAGGGACATCAGAAATAAGCGAAAAGCTCAAGTTTAGATGTTTCAATTTCGGCATCCCTACAAGGAAAGTGTGTTTGATATATGACAGACCTGTATGTGAGAGATCGAGTGTTTCTAGATTTGTGAATCGAAAGTTGTCCACCATAACGAGGTCTTTATTATACGAAAAGTTGAAATGACGAACAGATTGAAATATTTTGTAATCTGCATTACGGGGGATGACTGTTTGCATCAGATTGTAGCTAATATCTATTTTTTGTGCACGTATTGGTGAGCAGGCTACAATAAGATTAAATGAGCGGATTTGACAATTAGACAATATAATAAAGATAGCGCCATATAATATATAGTTTACATCCTCACCAAATTCTGGCAACTTCAATCCAGAAAAATCAACGTATTTAAATACACGGATAATGAGAAAAGTAGTATCTAGAGAAATCGATCTGTTGTAATGCGATACTGTGACTGTACTTGATACACATATTAAACCGTCCAAACAATAGAGGTCCTCACAATCCATTTCGTCATCTCCGCGTGGACAATCAGGATGTCCGTCACAAACTAGGTCAGGATGGAGGCACATTTTGCTATTCCAACAAGCAAAATTTCCTGAACACGAGTTAATAATGTCGTTTTGTTCGTCTTCTCCTGAAGGGCAGTCGATGCTCCCGTCAAGGACGTAATGTTGAGGAATGCAGTAAGTGTTCGGACATTTAACAAATCCCTCTGAGCACTCAAAGTCCTTACAGTCTTCAAGATGAGACACATCTCTACATCCCAGAATAGCTCCATATTTATCTTTCACGTAGGCACATCTTGGGGCCAAAATTCTACTTGCAACATGATCTTTGCTTAAACACTTATTTCTTATAACCAAGGGTTCTTGTTCCTTGCATGTAACACGTCCAGTGTGATCATAAGTGAAGTGTGTGCATGTACCAATTTTACATTTAAAGGGACATGCCTCATCGCTAACCACATTTTCATCGTTTAGTATTTTCTCCGTGCTGTCCGTGCAGACAGTGCAATCAATTTGACCATCATTAATCCACAGTGGTACCAAACAGGAACCATCACAACAATCTATATCTTCACAATTGATGTCATATGGATATGTGACAGTTTCCAATTCATTGCAAGAACTTGGCTGGTATATGCAAGTAGTTTCATCTCTTCCGTTGCTGCAGTCATCGATATGGTCACAGACAAAGAAGTAGGATATAAATCTAGGATAATCTGCATCCTCTCCACAGTCAAATATTGGGAATGTTCTTCCTGGTTGATTAAGATATGACAAACTGTTTGTGTTTTCTAAGTGGACCGAGACAGATACAATATTATCACCATGCGACTTAAAATTCAATCTGCTTAAGGTTTTATTGAAGCTTTCTTTATTGGCAGGATTTATTCTCCTGACGCTCATATCCTCAAGTCTGCGAGGAAGAACTACCTCACACAAACCTAACGTACTTACTTTTGTATTGCACCTAACGTCCGACCATCCTTCAATAAAGCCATCACCGTTACTAGAGAGATTTGTGTCCTTCTTGTGACCGTCCCAGACAAACTGCCACATGCCACATGCTGCATTGTTATACCCAAGAGAAGGTTGACCAGGCATCCAATTACTAACAACCAATGGACGATTTTCACCGAAATGTTTGTGTGACCACCGAAACCGTTTTGCACTGCTATTCATATCTCTCTGAAGACCAATATAGACACTCCCATTATTATCACCGAGATCTATTCTTTCTGAGAAATACTTTTTCAGCCACGTCTGTAGATATTGTAGCTCTTGTCGAGTTTCTATTCCTGCCAAATTCCCTCCTTCTAAATAACATTTATCATTTGCATCAAGCCAGTGCATTCGATAAATCAGCGTCTCAAGCAGGTTATAGCAAGACATATAATAATGGTTGTCATTTTGTTCAAACAAAAACCATTCTTCTATACATTGTTTACACATTGCCATAGGTAGAGCATGTTTCAATACATCTTCCTCACAACGTGGTAGAAGTGTGTCACCCATATGAATCGTTTCTTTTAGATTTTCAACATTAAATAACACAAGAAATATCTTGATGTGTGAATTCTGTTCTTGTACAATACTTGGTAAGTTTATAACTTCAGACAATAAATAACCTGAACAATCCATATATATAACAGCAATGCGGGTCGCGTTCTGTCTGACTCCAGACATTTCAGAAAACAAACGTTCAACAAATGTGATTTTTGATTTCAATATCTCTTGCACACTTTGTAAGAGCTGATACAGACTCGTTCCGTCATGGGATCCGTAGATTTTTGTGTCAGTACATTTCCCAAACTGCCAATCTCTGACGTCAACACTAGAGCTTCGAGCATATAAAGTGTCATCAACACTGGCACACGTCACTTGCGGGGTTTTCACGTTTGATGAAAATTCTGACAAATGTTCCGTAAATGATTCATGCATAAGAAATTGACCTCCATAAGACTTGGGCCGACCCGATTGGTAAAACAAAGCCAGTATATCCATATGGCTCCTGGCACAGTCATCTAGAGGAAAGTTGCTTGACTCGTTTCCTGGAATCGCTGTAAAGAGAAAAGACATGTTGATTAAATAATAATCAGATCAGGTCAGGTCAAGTCATCCCGTAACCAGTGAGGTCGTTGGGGCACACATGAAGACATTCTCACAACCCCACGTCACCCTTCTCTGTCAGGGACCGCTGCCTGTGTCCCTTCTGGTCGGAGATTGGTCCATTCTATGTTATCCTCCCACCTCTTTGTTTTACGGCCTTTTCGTCGTCTGTCTTGTATCTTTCTGTGCAAGATCGTATTTGCAAGACAATATAATCTCGATATAAGACCGTACCAATTGAGTTTTCTTCTTTTGACAGTTGCTAAGAAGTCTTCGCCCTACTGCTATTGCAATTATATCTCATTTTTCCTCATTGTATCTCGATCTTTGTTCGTTACGTTTAAAAGTCTTCGCAAACATCTCATCTCAAAGGCCTGTATCCTCCACTGAAGGTCAGCTGTAACTATCTATGTCCCACAAGCATAGATGAATATTGACAAGACCAATGTACGCATTAAGCTGATTTTCGTGCAAATGTATATCCGTTTATCTTGCCAGATTTTGTTTAAGCAGTGCAAGCGACTCTATTGACTGCTGTTCTGTCCATCACCTCACATTTTTACAATCGAACCCAGATATTTAAATTGGTCAACCACTTCGAGTTCCTGGCCATTAGCTTGTATCCTACTGTTGAAGCCCTCGAGATTGTTGGTCATAAATTTGTTCTTTCCAGAGTTTATCTCCATGCCATAGTCAAGAGCTGTTTCATCGAGCAGCACAGCACAGATCCACTGAGGATCAGGTTATCCTCATAGCCCAGGAAATTGAAGATGCCTACCAGGAACAGAAGCACACAGTAGCGGTTTGGGTGGACTTAGAAAAGGCATTTGACAAAGTCTGGAAAGATGGACTTAGAGTCAAGCTAAGAAGAAGTGAAGTTTGTGAGAAAATGTACAAGTGGATCAACCACTACCTCAAAAACAGAACGGCCAGAGTTCAAGTACAATGGCAGATGAGCAAAAAGGTGACACTTGAGCAGGTAGTACCCAAAGGGGGAGTACTGTCACCCACACTCTTCCTGGTTTATATAAATGACATCACAGAAAATATACCAAGAAGAGCCCATAGCTCAATGTTTGCAGACGATCTGGCTATGTGGACCTCTGAAAAGAATCTCACCATAGCAAGAAATCGGATGCAGCAGGCCCTAACATCGCTGGAAGAGTGGGCGAACTCATGGCTGGTCAAAATAAACGAGGAAAAAACAACATGTACAGTATTCTCGCTATCAATCAAACCCCAAAACACCAAATTAAGTCTTAACGGCAAATACCTGCAGCCAAACGACAACCCAAACTACCTGGGAGTCACATTTGATCGGCGCATGACATGGAAAATTCAGATCGAGAGAAACCGAATGAGAGCCAGAGAAAGAATGGCAATCATGAGGAAACTTGCTGGCACAAGCTGGGGAGCAGACGAAAGTATACTAAAGAAACTGTACACTGGAAGAGTGAGACCAGTTCTCGAGTATGGCATTGCTGCATGGACAACAGCAGCAAAGGCGAACTTCGATAAAGTTAGCAAACTCCAAAACCTTACAAAACTGCAATCCATGACCGACAGAAGAGACTGCAGAGCCCATCTGCAATCAGAGAAACAGAGAACTGACTGACCATCCAATGCATAAGAGACTAAATAACTTTGGAAATGGGAAACTAAAGCGGAGAAACTTTGCAGAAATAGCCAAAAGCAAAGATGAGCGAAGACCCTATGAACGCATTAACAACACCAAAGCACATCCCTACTGTACGCAAACCTACCTGGAGGCAGCAAGTATTTACAGAGGTGGTAGAAAAGATACCAGGTATTAAAAACAAAAAGAAAGAAGAGATACAACCCTGAGGCACATAACGAAAAATTACCCAAGCATGGACTGGACCCATGTATACACAGACGATTCTATAACAAACACAACACAGAATGGAGGGGCAAGGGTATTCCTGAGCCTACAAAGTGGTAGAAAAGTAACACGATCACTGAGGGCTGCAGTAGAAGAAATGGTGACAAGAAAGAGAAATGAAAGCCATATAATCCTGCTTACAGATGCCCTTGCCGTAGTCACATCACTAAAAAGCCAGAAAAATACTGAACTTCATGATTTATGAGCAGTACTCTATCAACTATGCCAGGAGTCCGCACCAAAAATGGTAGTGGTACAGTGGGTCCCATCCAACTGCAACATCCAAGGCAACGAGAAGGCAGACAGACTGGCAAAAGAAGGTGCAAGACTACCACAAACAGATACTAGTATGACGTACGAAGAGTCAAAACGGCTTATCAAAGCCAGATACATAACCAAATGGGAAACCGAACATACTGGCTACACCAAAAACGATGCCTATTACCAGTTGAACCGAAGAGAGCAGGTCGTTGTCTTCAGACTTCGCTCTGGCCACAATAGACTGAGGTACCACCTATTCAACAAATTGAAGATAGGTGGTACCGACGAATGCCCGTGCGGTACTGGTAAAATGACCGCTGAACATCTGCTGCAGAACTGCCCGACATACGAGGATCAGAGAGAGCAGATGTGGCCATCACCAGTGGAACTGCAAGAAAAGCTCTATGGCAGTGGCGACAGCCTCAGGATGACCGCTGCTTTTTTCGAAAAAATAATGGTTACTGTCTGACTGCGTACGAAGAAGAAGAAGAAGAAAAAGAAGAAGACATGCTAGTTAGGGTCAGGCACAATATACTGGTCAGACATGCTAGTCAGGGTCAGGGACAAGTAACTGATCAGACATGCTACTCAGGGTCAGGCACAATATACTGGTCAGACATTCTAGTCAGGGTCAGGAACAATATACTGGTCAGACATGCTAGTCAGGGTCAGGCACACCATACTGGCCAGACATGCTAGTCAGGGTCAGGCACAATATACTGATCAGACATGCTAGTCAGGGTCAGGCACAATACACTGATAAGAGATGCTAGTCAGGGTCAGGCACACCATACTGGCCAGACATGCTAGTCAGGGTCAGGCACAATACACTGATAAGAGATGCTAGTCAGGGTTAGGCACAATACACTGATAAGAGATGCTAGTCAGGGTCAGGCACAATACACTGATAAGAGATGCTAGTCAGGGTTAGGCAGAACATACTGGTCACACATGCTAGTCAAGGTCAGGCACAATATACTGATCAGACATGCTAGTCAGGGTCAGGCACAATACACTGATAAGAGATGCTAGTCAGGGTCAGGCACAACATACTGGCCAGACATGCTAGTCAGGGTCAGGAACAATAAACTTGTCAGACATGCTGGTCAGGGTTAGATGCAACATACTGGTTAGGAATGCTAGTCAGGGTAAGACACAACATACTGGTCAGACATGCTTGTCAGGGTCAGGCACAATAAACTAATCGGACATGCCAGTCAGGGTCAGGGACAAGTAACTGATCAGACATGCCAGTCAGGGTCAGGCAACATACTGGCCAGACATGCTAGTCAGGGTCAGGCAAAACATACTTGTCAGACATGCTAGTCAGGGTCAGGCACAACATACTGATCAGACATGCTAGTCAGGGTCAGGCAAAACATACTTGTCAGACATGCTAGTCAGGGTCAGGCACAACATACTGATCAGACATGCTAATCAGGGTCAGGCAACATACTGATCAGACATGCTAGTCAGGGTCAGGCAACATACTGGTCAGACATGCCAGTCAGGGTCAGGCAATATACACTGTTCAGACACGCTAGTCAGTGTCAGGCAACATATAAGGATCAGACATGCTAGTCAGTGTAAGGCAACATACACTGATCAGACACGCTAGTATCTGGGGCTAGTCTCTCGCCGCCGCGAATGACTCTCATCCAGTATTTGTACAGCCATCTCAGTCCCACCAGACGGAGCAATAGCGCGGGCTTGCCGAAACCGTTCGCCCGGCTCTCCCCGGCCATGTAGCGGGACGAAATTTGTGGTGTCGTACCGATGGCAACGGCTTCGTTACTGTGGATCGTATAGAGAAACATTGACAGTCAGTGGTGATTTTTCGAAGGCTTATAGCAGACCTCGACAGTTCGTCTCGATGGTGGTCAGACTCTCGCAAAGAGCTTGTGACAGGCAAATGGAAAGCAGGAATCCTGCCTAAAGGCCCTGTCCTCGCCCGACCAATCCTCAGGAAAAGGGCCGGCCGGCAGGCAAAAATCGTCTCCAGTCCCTGTGAAATTTATCGCCGAGGCCGTTGGGATCCGTTCTGCACAGACCGCTGCCATCCCTCCCCGAGCGAGCCTGGTCGGTCTTTCGTCTAGTGTGTGTACGGGCCCCTGTCAGGCGGTCCTAGGTCGACGGAGTGAGGGACGGAACAACCGTCCGTCCGTCAGTCGGTCCCTGCGGCCGTCCTAGTGAGGCTTTTTACACGAGTGGAGCCTGCGGCTTAATTTGACTCAACACGCCAATACTGTAGAATTACTGTCAAATCGAGAGCACTTTCGTTGGGTCTAATATTGAACGTGTGCTGGTATTAGACCCACGGAAGACAGGTCAGTTTTTTAACCTCTTAATGAATGAGCGTCTGCTACGGTAATCTTGTTGAAACCCTGCAGAAATCGCAGGTTCCAGACACCTGGTCATTGAAAAACAAAAAAGCCCTCTATTGATTCGTCCATTCTAATAGTGAACGAGTGCTGGTAACAGATCCTCGGAAGACAGGTCAGTTTTACCCTACTATTGACATGACGTTGCTACGGTAATCCTGCTCAATTCGAGAGGAGCCGCATACATTTGGTTCACGTACTAGGCTGATAAGCCAATGGCGCGAGGCTACCATGTGAGGGATTACGGCCGAACGCCTCTAAGCTGGAATCCCGCCCAAAATCTCAGCACCACTGCGATGGGAGGCTTCGATATGGTCAGGACCTGGGGCTCACGCCTCAGGCCCACCCGGTCGAGCCACAGAAAGAGGTCTTTGCAGTTCGTCGATCAAAGCGGGGGGCGGGGGGGGGGGGGGTAGCTGCTCGATATTCACCCCATACGGCGATGAGGTGCGAAACCACCAACAGAAGACTTAGTTCTTGGTCGGGGTGTCGTACACAGTAGAGCAGCCACCATACTGTGAACTGTCGAGACTCAGCCCCTGACCAAGAGATATGTCCGCACATCAGGCGAACAACATCTCCATGACATTACCAGGCTTGTCCCCTGGTTAAATGCACTCCTGTCTCGATCTCTACCTCTGTATGCTATCAGCCATACCAATGGACACAGAAGAGATGCAGGCTAGCAGACATTGCACATATGCCCTATTGTGTCAACCTCCCAGATCGCGGGAATGATAGGCGTACAATCACTGCAGAGAAGCCGAGAAAATAATGGGAGCAAAGAGATACCCCACTCACATGCATATGGTACGTTTCTGGCAGGACGTGACGATCCTGGGATACAGACACACTGGGCTGCCTCTCTTCCGGGTTAGTACAAACCAGTACATAGTCCATATCATATCTCATATATCATCACCGCACCCTATAGACACGAGAAGTGAAGACTCGTTAGTCCTGTAAGATAACTTCCATAAGAGAGACAACTCTGATCACTAACAACTGCTGCCTTGTAGATAGGCCGGGGACAGCCAGAGGCTAAGGAGAGCATCCCTACAGAAACGCCTGTTGAAATCGGATGCACCGGGCCACAGGCTTAACGAAACAGTGCAACGTAAATGGCAGTATGATGACAGTACATCCCTACAGAAAAAGTATGGCGCTCATCCTGTGGAGTCCCGCCAGGCAGCGAGAGTGCCGGGCTTCACGCCTAAAAGGGGCCAACCCTTGTCTACTGGTGGTCACCCACCCATGTGTTGTGGAGTCGAGGCACATGGCTATGGGGGCAAAGTCTATTGACCAAAAACAGAAGACCCTCAGAATACTACAGTGGAATGCGAAGGATGTCATTAACAAAAAACTCCCCCTAACAAATCACTTGCATGAAGGTAATATTGACGTGGCATGTGTCCAAGAAACGCACCTCAACAACAACCACTCAAGAGACGAAGATCCGCATTTTCAACCTTCACGGACCACCAAACAAAGACCTATCGCTCTCGAGTATGGAAGTCAAAGACTCCAACTGCATAGTAGTTGGAGACTTCAACAGCCACTCGGAGAGATGGGGATACTCGGACACAGACAGCAGAGGTGACGAAGTGGAAGTTTGGGAGATAGACACAAATCTCTATCTAATCAATAGGCCGGAGGATATCCCTAGCTTCTATTCTAGAACATGGCATACCACATCTACTCCAGATTTGGCCTTTTCCACGGTGGACATTCACCATAAAATAGACCGCCATGTGCTAAACCAATTGGCAGGTAGCGACCACAGGCCAATTAGGCTAGAAGTTGATATAGAAGTAGGCCAACAGGAAATAAAACCGCTCCCACGTTGGAATTACAAACGAGCCGACTGGGACAGATTTGCAAGCTTGACAGATGGGCTGTGTGAAACCATCAACACACCAAATAAGAAAATGAAGCCGATGGTGGAAAGCCTAAGCAAAGCAATAATGCAAGCTGCCACTGAAACCATCCCAAGAGGGGCAAGGACAAATTATAAGCCCTATTGGAATGATGATTTGCAGAAAGCGGAAGACGTAGTCACAAATGCTAGGAACATGGCAGAGCGAGAACAATCTATGGAGGCAAATATCGCCCTCAAATCCACCACGGCGAAATACAAATACCCTCTAAGCCAAACAGCAAGAGAAAACTGGAAAACAAAAGCCTCAATTTAGACAAAGAAGGGAACAAACTATGGAAGCTAGTCCGAGCCATAAATGACAAAACTCCATCAAACAAACAAATTACAATCAAAACAGGGTGACAACGTGCTCACTGGAAAAAAGCAGCAGACGCCTTTGTTGAACATTAAGCCAGAGCAAACCACATTGATGTCCCTGCAGATAGACAGACAGACATTAGTAAAGAGCAAAAGGGGCACGACAACATCAATATGGCACCAGAAGAGCATATGATGGCAAAATTAACAATGAATGAAATGGAAGAGGACATGAGAACATTAAAGAAAAGGAAATCTCCCGAAAAGACGGGATAACAAACGAAATGCTGATGGGGCTGGGCCAAACAGCAATAAGGAAACTACAATCAGTCCTGAACCAAAGCTGGAAAAAGGATATTGTACCCCAGGCATGGAAAGACGCAGTACTTGTACCAGTACCAAAGAGAGAAAAAGACAAAACAGATCCAAATGGATACAGGCCTATCAGCCTACTGAGCTGCGTAGGAAAACTGATGGAACGTATGATAAACACCAGACTGATTGTGGCATCTGGAAGAAAAATACATACTAATTCCACAGCAAGCAGGCTTGAGACAGCACAGATCCACTGAGGATCAGGTCATCCCCATAGCCCAGGAAATAGAAGATGCCTACCAGGAGCAAAAACACACAGTAGCGGTTTGGGTGGACCCAGAAATGGCATTTGACAAAGTCTGGAAAGAGTCAAGCTACGAAGAAGTGAAGTGTGTGGGAAAATTTACAAATGGATTAGTTACTACCTCAAAAACACAACATACAGGCACAACATACTGATCAGACATTCTAGTCAGGGTCAAGCACATCATACTGATCAGACATGCTTAGTCAGATTCAGGCACAACATACTGATCAGTCATGCTAGTCAGTCAGGCACAACATACTGATCAGATATGCTAGTTAGAGTCAGGCACAACATACTGATCAGACATGCTAGTCAGAGTCAGGCACAACATACTGACCAGATATTCTAATCAGGGTCAGGCAACATACACTGGCCAAGATCTTCATCTCGGCTTCTCTGAAGGCATCCCTGGAATCGTGCGGTTTTCATGACAGCCTGGCCAAAGGGGTGAGAGATCAACATACATGATCCTTGTAGTAGTGAGCAATACGTAGATACAGCAACGCATAGCACAACCTTTAGCAGGACCCATGTATACCTTCATCCGCACTCTCGGGATGGGAGGGAATCTACTGTAAATCCTCCACTTAATGTGGCTTTCAGGGCGCACAAAAGAATAAATTTGCTCATTGTGGGTATTCGTAATAACAATAATAACACGCACATTTTCTTGGTAAACAATACAATTTACTAATTAGACATCCAGGTCTCGCTGTAGTCTGGAGGTTAAGGCACTCGCCTCTCACAGCGATGAATAGAAACGGTGGGAGATAGAAACACGCAAGTCAAGCGACGCCTGGTCTCCCTCGAGGTATGACCAGAGTGCCTTCATCTTGAGTTACTTCCTGTGGTCTCGACCAATAGTCTTGCCACTGATCCAAGGTAACTCTGGATAAGAGTGAGATTGATGACCAGCACATATTTTTCTACTATAATCTAAATACATCGGACATTACATCACTAAGACAAAACCGTCTGATGGTGTGACCATCATCGTCTCGCGATGGCCGATAACTTAATTATAACTTTTTAATATGTCTTCTTTCAAAACTGAATCAGTTGAATTGACTAACCAAGATTGAATTTTGGCAAATCATAGCTGATGCTTAATATGTTGTTATGTTTCTGTGTCTAAGAATCGACGTCACTGCACTCCGGACTAATCCATAGGTGCTCATTCTCTCAAAGCAAATGGTACAGTTTCTGGATGCTGATAGCTCCTGTATCTCGCTGGCTGTACATTCTCCTACTCCCTCTTCTCATATACCTCATTCCGTTCGAACCTTATTTGATGTCGAAACTTTGCAGTCTGTGGATTGCTGCTTCTGATATTGATGTGTCCTGATTCAATAGACGGTCGTTAATTGATTTCAAAATGCAACCCAGTTTAGTTCATCCAGTAACCTCTTAAGAGCGTTGTGGCATCCCTGCTGACACATCCACAACCCTGAGCCATCCATCTCTGCCTGTGGTTGATTGTTGTGCCGGCTCTGGTCGTAGGTTAGTCCATTCATGGATGTTGTCTTCCCACCGTTTCCCATCCTTGCTGTTGTTTGCCATATTCTGCGCTCTGTAGTACGGTATTTGCATGTCCATTAGAGGTCGAGGCGTGGCCATACCAAGTCAGCTTTCTCCTTTTGATCGTTGTAAGTAGGTCGTCGTACAGTCCACTTGCAATCTAGATTCTACGTCATACTTCATCATTTGTGATACGGTTTGTAGGTTATATTTAGGAGTCTTCTATTACATCTCATCGCCATGGCCTGAATTCTGCTCTGGAGGTCTGCTGTAATAGTCCATGTTTCGCAGGCGTAGAGGAATATGGAAAGAACCATTAGTCTGACCTTTATGGCAAGGTACAGTCGTTTATCTTTCAATATGTTTAAATCGTGCGGCTGTTAGTGCTATTCTGACCAGGACCTTTGGTTTTAATCCAGCATCACTGATTTTTGAGCCCAGATTTTTGAAACGGTTCACTGTTTCAAGATTCTGTCCATCTACTTTGATCACAGCGTTGATTCATTCAGTGCAGCTAGTCAATAACTTTATCCTTTCTGCGTTTATCTCCCTGCCATAGATCTGTCCTGTTATAACCCAGTCTTCGAAATTCTCACTCTAGCTAAGAAGCCCCAGCCTAATGTCCCACTGCCCAGCACCGATCCATCGGTGTAAATGACGGCATCACTCTCCTGCGTGTTCTCAGTTATCCGTTAACTCAGCTCGAGCTCTGCTCTCCCGTTGTCCCATTCTCTGCATTATTTGCCTAATGTTATGATGACACTCTGGTACTCTAGCACCATTATGAACCCCTTCTTCTCCATAATTTATCGTCTCAGCTCGGGTCATTTGTCCGATTGTTTTCTCTGCATGTGCCACCCAAGGCGTACCTCTCTCGATTCATGATCTTCTGAACTTCACAAAAGGTGCCGCGTGTTTGTGATAACACGCATGTGTGCTTTGGCCTGTGACTGTTTTTGTCTGGATGTCACTGATAACAATCCCCGCATGTACTGCATCTTCACTCTAAGGGTATCTCTAATACAACACAGAACTAGTCGCATACCTTCACTCTGGATGCGTTCCAACCTTTCATACTGTTTTCTCCATAGCGTGAGGATACCCAGTCCGTAATCGATAACAGAAAGCACAACTTGGGGAAATACGATATACAGAAGACGCCGTTCCAAATTAACGGCAGCCATTGTTTTGAGTGCTTCTTTCCCTCTATCTCTTAACAATAGAGTTGTTTAGAGAGCACCACACACACATGGATTGTGTGGATTGATCTGTGAGCTGGGTCTTCGCACCACTGTGAGATAGTCTGTCAGATTTCGTGGATGTTTTTTTACAACATTTGCCTGTGCGAGCCAGTTCTGTATGTCAGGTTGCCATCTGCAAATGTTAAAGTTATGTGCCTTTGGGTTGAATGTTGGGCACTTCTACTGTGACGATGTGAGAGCAGAGACCCGTCTCCACGGGTGCTCTTCGCTGAGCGGCCTGGGTGGCCGGCGCGTTTACTTTGAAAAAATTAGAGTGTTCAAAGCAGGCCTCGGCTGCCTGAATAATGGTGCATGGAATAATGGAATAGGACCTCGGTTCTATTTTGTTGGTTATAGAACTGGAGGTAATGATTAACAGGGACAAACGGGGGCATTCGTATTGCGGCGTTAGAGGTGAAATTATTGGATCGCCGCAAGACGAGCTACTGCGAAAGCATTTGTCAAGAATGTTTTCATTAATCAAGAACGAAAGTCAGAGGCGCGAAGACGATCAGATACCGTCGTAGTTCTGACCATAAACGATGCCGACTAGCGATCCGCAGGAGTTGCTTCGATGACTCTGCGGGCAGCTTCCGGGAAACCAAAGTGTTTGGGTTCCGGGGGAAGTATGGTTGCAAAGCTGAAACTTAAAGGAATTGACGGAAGGGCACCACCAGGAGTGGAGCCTGCGGCTTAATTTGACTCAATACGGCCAAACACTGACATGATTGACATGCCGAGAGCACTTTCGTTGGGTCTAATATGGAACGGGTGCTGGAATTAGACCCTCGAAAATCTGGGGCTACCCTCGAAGTAACTTGATTGTCTCGCTAAAGGAATTGACAGAAGGGCACCACCAGGAGTGGAACCTGTGGCTTAATTTGACTGAACACGGCAATACTGTAGAACGACTGACAAATCGAGAGCACTACCGTTGGGTCTAATAATGAACGTACGCTGGCACTAGACTCACGGAAGACAAGTCAGCTCTCTAACACTCTAATGAAAGAACGCTACGGAAATCGTGTTTAACCCCGCAGAAATCGCATATTTCAAATACCTGGTCATTGACAAACAAAAACCCTCAATAAATTCGTCTGGCCAAATAGTGAACGGGTGCTGGAAATAGACCATCTGAAGACAGGTCAGTTTTACCCTACTAATGACAGGGCGTTGCTACGGAAAACCAGCTCATATCGAGAGGAGCCGCAGACACTTTGGTTCACGTACCAGGCTGATAAGCCAATGGCGCGAGGCTACCATGTGGCGGATTACGGCCGAACCCCTGTAAGCCGCAATCCCGCCCAAAATCTCAGCACCACTGCAATGGGAGGCTCCTACATGTTCGGGACCTGGGGCTCGCGCCCCAGCCCTATCCGGTAGAGCCACAGAAAGAGGTCTCTGCCGTCCGCCGATCAAAGCGGGCGGACAGCTGCTTGATACTCACCTTATACGGCGATGGGGTGCGAAACCACCAACATAAGACTTAGTTCCTGTTCGGGGTGTCGAAAACAGTAGAGCAGCAACCTCACTGTGAACTGTCGAGACTCAACCAATGACCATAAGATCTGTCCGCACACTAGGCGAACAACATCTCTGTGACATTACCAGGCTTGTCCCCTGGTTAAATGCACTTCTGCTTCGATATCTACCTCTGTACGCTATCAGCCATATAGCTACCATGCTGGACGCAGAAGAGATGCAGACCAGCGGACATTGCACACCTGCCCCACTGTGTCAACATCCCAGGTGGCGGGGAATGCTAGGCGTACCATCTCTGCATAGAAGCCAAGAAAATAACGGGAGAAAGAGATACCCCACTCACATGCAAATGCTACACATCTGGCAGGAAGTGACGATCTAGGGGTACAGATACACTGGACTGCCTCTCTTCCGGGTAAACCAGTCCATATCATATATCTCATATATCATCTAACATATCATCATCGCACCCTATATACACGAGTAGTGAAGACTCGATAGTCTGGTAAGACAACTTCCATAAGAGAGACAACTCTGATCATAAACAACTGCTGCCTTGCAGATAGGCTGGGGACAGCCAAAGGCTAAGGAGGGCATCCCTACAGAAACGCCTGTTGAAATCGGATGCACGGGGCCACAATCCTAACAAAACAGTGCAACGTAAAACGCAGCATGATGACAGTACAACCGATTAGAAAAACGCATGGCGCTCATCCTGCGGAGTCCCGCCAGACAGCGATAGTGCCGGGCCTCACGCCTTGAAGGGGCCCACCCTTGACTACTGGTGGTCACCCACCCATGTGTCGTGGAATCAAGGCACATGGCTATGGGGCAACTTTTATTGACCAAAAACTCAAGACCCTCAAAATACTACAGTGGAATGCGGAGGGAGTCATTAACAAAAAACTTTCCCTAACACATCACCTGCATGAAGGTAAGATTGAAGGGCATGTATCCAGGAAACGCACCTCAACAATAATCATAAATTCTCAATCAGAGGATACCAGACCTTCCGTCTCGATAGAGAAGGCCACAAAGGAGGGGTCCTGATACTGACCAGAAACTGCATACCGAGTAGCGCGGTATCTGTCAGTCACACCGGACAAGCAGAAATTGTAGGAGTTGACATAATGGCTCAAGAGACGAAGCTCCGCATTTTCAATCTGTACGGACCACCAAATAGAGACTTATCGCTCTCGAGTATGGAGGTCAGAGACTTCAACTGCATAATAGTTGGAGATTTCAACAGCCACTCGGAGAGATGGGGATACTCTGACACAGACAGCAGACGTGACGAAGTGGCAGATTGGGAGATAGACACAAATCTCTCCCTAATCAATAGGCCGGAGGATAGCCCTAGCTTCTATTTAAGAACATGGCATACCCCCTCAACTCTAGATTTGGCCTTCTCCACACAGGACATACACCATAAAATAGACCGCCAGGTGCTAAACCAACTGGCAGGTAGCGACCACAGGCCGATCAGGCTAACCATTGACATGGAAGTAGGCCCACGTTGGAATTACAAACGAGCCGAATGGGACAGATTTGCAATCCTGACAGATGGGCTGTGTGAAACGATCAACACACGAAACAACAAAATGAAGCCCATGGTGGAAAGCCTAAGCAAGGCAATAATGCAAGCCGCCACTGAAACCATCCCAAGAGGAGCTAGGAAAAACTATAAGCCCTACTGGAATGATGAGTTGCAGAAAGCGGAAGATGCAGTAACAAATGCTAGGAACATGGCAGAGCGAGAACAATCCATGGAGCAAACATCGCCCTCAAAGCCGCCACGGCGAAATACAAACACACTCTCAAGCAAACAGCAAGAGAAAGCTGGAAAAATAAAACGGAAAGCCTAAACCTGGATAAAGACGGGAACAAGCTATGGAAGCTAGTCAGAGCCATGAACGACGAAACCCCGTCAAACAAACAAATTACCATCAAGCAGGGCGAAAACTTGCTCACAGGTAAGAAAGCCGCAAACGCTTTTGTCGATCACTATGCCAGAGCAAACCACATCGAGGTCCCTGTAGATAAGCATACAGACATTAGCGAAGAGCTAAAGGGGCACGACAACATGAATACGGCACCTGAAGAGCACGAGCTGGCCAAATTAACAATGAGCGAAATGGAAGAGGCTATGAGAACTTTAAAGAAAAGGAAATCTCCCGGAAAAGACGGGATAACAAACGAAATGCTGATGGGGCTGGGCCAAACAGCGAAGAGGAAACTGCTATCGGTCCTGAACCAAAGCTGGAAAAGGGGAATTGTACCCCAGGCATGGAAAGACGCAATACTGGTACCAGTACCAAAAACAGGAAAGGACAAAACAGATCCAAATGGATACAGGCCCATCAGCCTACTGAGCTGTGTCGGCAAGCTGATGGAACGTATGATAAACACCAGACTGATGTGGCATCTGGAAGAAAAACGAATACTAATTCCACAGCAAGCCGGCTTTAGACAGCACAGATCCACTGGGGACCAGGTCATCCTCATAGGCCAGGAAATAGAAGATGCCTACCAGGCACAGAAACACACAGTAGCTGTGTGGGTGGATCTGGAAAAGGCATTTGACAAAGTCTGGAAAGACGGACTTAGAGTCAAGCTAAGAAGAAGTGATGTTTGTGGGAAAATGTACAAGTGGATTAACCACTACCTCAAACAAAGAACGGCCAGAGTCCAAGTACAAGGGCAGATTAGCAAAAAGGTGACACTCGAGCAGGGAGTACCCCAAGGGGGAGTACTGTCACCCACACTCTTCCTGGTATTTATAAACGACATTACAGAGAATATACCAAGGAGAGTCCATAGCTCAATGTTTGCAGACGATCTGGCTATGTGGACCTCTGAAAAGAATCTCACCATAGCAAGAAATCGGATGCAGCAGGCCCTAACATCGCTGGAAGAGTGGGCGAACTCATGGCTGGTTAAAATAAACGAGGAGAAACCCACATGCACAATATTCTCGCTTTCAACAAAACCCCAAAATACCAAATTAAGTCTAAATGGCAAATTCCTGCAGCCAAATGACAACCCAACCTATCTGGTAGTCACATTTGATCGGCGCATGACATGGAAAAGTCAGATCGACAGAAACCGAATGAGAGCCAGGGAAAGAATGGCAATCATGAGGAAACTTGCTGGCACAAGCTGGGGAGCAGACGAAGGCATACTAAAGAAACTGTACACTGGAAGAGTGAGACCAGTGCTCGAGTATGGCATTGCGGCATGGACAACAGCAGCAAAGGCGAACTTCGATAAAGTTAGCAAACTTTAAAACCAAGCCATGAGAGTTATAACAGAAGGCATGAAGTCAACGCCAATTGTAGAACTTGAAAAGATTACAAAACGTCAATCCATGACCGATAGAAGAGACTGCAGAGCCTAGCTGCAGTCAGAGAAACTTCGAAGACTGACTGACCATCCAATGCACCAGAGACTAAACAATTTGGGAAATGGGAAACTAAAGCGGAGAAACTTTGCAGAAATAGCCAAAGCAAAGATGCACGAAGATCCCATAAACGCACTAACAACACCAAAACCCATCACTACTGTACGAAAACCTACCTGGAGGCAGGATATATTTCCAGAGGTGGTAGAAAATATACCAGGTATTGGAAACAAAAACTGCCAGACTGAAAACGAAAGGAGAGATACTACCCTAAGCTTCATATCGAAAAGCTACCCAAGCATGGACTGGACCCATGCATACACCGACAGTTCTGTAACAAACACTACACAGAACGAGGGGCAGGAGCATTCTTGTAGCTACCAAAATGGCAGAAAAATAACACTGTCATTTGCTACTGGTAAGTACACAAGCAATTTCAGAGCGGAGGCAGAGGCATTGAGAGCGGCAGTGGAAGAAATGGTGACACACAATGAAAATGAAAGCCATATAGTCCTGCTTACAGATGCTCTCGCCGTAGTCACAGCGCTAAAAAGCCAGAAAAAGCCTGAGCTTAATGACTTAAGAGCAGCACTCTGCAAACTGTGCCAGCAGTCTGCACTAAAAAGGGTAGTGGTACGGTGGGTCCCATCACACTGCAACATCCAAGGCAACGAGGAGGCAGACAGACTGGCAAAAGAAGGTGCAAGACTACCACAAACAGATACTAGTATGACTGACGTACGAAGAGTCAAAACGGCTTATCAAAGCCAGATACATGACCAAATGGGAAACCGAACATACTGGTTACACCAAAAACGATGCCTATTACCAGTTTAACCGAAGAGAGCAGGTCGTTGTCTTCAGACTTCGCACTGGCCACAATAGACTGAGGTACCACCTATTCAACAAATTGAAGATAGGTGGTACCGACGAATGCCCGTGCGGTACTGGTAAAATGTCCGCTGAACATCTGCTGCAGAACTGCCCAACAAACGAGGATCAGAGAGAGCAGATGTGGCCATCACCAGTGGAACTGCAAGACAAGCTCTATGGCAGTGGCGACAGCCTCAGGATGACCGCCGCTTTTTTCGAAAAAATAATAGTTACTGTCTGACTGCGTACGAAGAAGAAGAAGAAGAAAGAATGTTGATCACTTGTACTGGATAGATGTGAGACCGGAGACCCTTGGGTTGAATGTTGGTCACTTCTACTGTGTAGATGTGAGACCAGAGACCTTTGGGTTGAATGTTGGTCACTTCTACTGGATAGATGTGAGACCAGAGACCTTTGGGTTGAATGTTGGTCACTTCTACTGGATAGATGTGAGACCAGAGACCCTTGGGTTGAATGTTGGTCACTTCTACTGTGTAGATGTGAGACCAGAGACCCTTAGGTTGAATGTTGGTCATTTCTACTGTGTAGATGTGAGACCAGAGACCCTTGGGTTGAATGTTGGTCACTTCTGCTGTGTAGATGTGAGAGCAGAGACCTTTTGGGTTGAATGTTGGTTACTTCTGCTGTGAAGAACTTGTTACTGTGTAGATGTGAGAGCAGAGACCTTTGAGGTAGTCCTGTACATTTTTGACTCAGTTATAATGTTCAACACTCTACGATTAGTGGAACTGTTCTTTCCATCAGGGCACATCCAAATAAAGACACGGTTTTATGCGTCTTCCAGGTCGAATGCCACAGCGTCAGTTTTGACAGAAAACCCTCGCATATGTAATAAGTAAAAGTACAAGCGTTACCCCAGGTCTCAGTTCTGTAACTGCCCAGGGTATCGGGTAGGATGTGCTCCTGTTCTAAGTAAGACATTATTTTCCTGACCACTACCTTCTCGAGTAATTTGCTACATATATTCTGTATGGTGTTTATTCGATAGCTGCTGAGTCCTTACCAGGTTTAGACAGTGGGCGCAGATAGCTATAAAAGTCAGTCTTTAAGAACAGATGCCTTATCTATAGTGTCATTGAACTCTTTCATCACATTTCTTATCTCTTTGTTATCCAACTGCTTTTTATCAAACTGCAATTTGGAGAAAAGCTTGAGTCATGAAACTGCTCTAACCTGGGAAAACGCCAACAGTAACCAAATATTTCAGACCAGTCTCTCTTCGATGTCATCTTTACAAAGTATTTGAAAAAAGTGTGACATTGAACAATAAAGGCAGTACATGGCGTAACCAGAAGAACAGCATTGCACAAGGACGTGGCATGGCCCCTACGCTATACAATGTAAACACGAATGATCAACAAGTTAGCCCAGGAAGAAGACAGTTCAAATACGGGATGACATTGCAATAGCCGTACAAGGAAAGCATTTTGAGGAAGTGAAACTTGAAGTTACAGAAGCTCTAGACAATATGGCCGAATACTATGAATCAAACCACGTAAAAGTCAATCCCATTAAAATGCAGGTATGTGCTTTCCATTTGAAGAACAGAGAAGCAAGACGACAACCTAATATTAATTTGTACGGACAGGTACTTTGGCATAGCGATGCACCAAAGTATTTAGGCATTGTATTGGACCCTGCATTATAGTACAAGGCACACTACAATGCGGTAAAACAAAAAGTTAATGCAAGAAATAATATAATTCGCAAGCTGTCAAACACTGCACGCGGGAGCATCCCCGAAGATGATCCGCACCTCAGCCCTTGCACTTTGTCTGTCAGCAGCAGAGTATGCGGCCCCAGTATAGTATGCATCTACACACACGAAACAGGTAGATGTGGCAGTAAATGAAAAATGGCGAAGTATGACAGGATGCCTTTAACACAAACGGACAAATTCAATGCAATCGCTGGTATCACACCTCCGGCTATTTGCTACCTCAGCCTCGGTGATGGTTTCTAATTAAGCCTTTACGAGCTACAGGGCATTAAAGATTTCATTACTTGCAATGGATCATTGAGGTGTTGTCCCGCTAACATGTCCTCAGTGAAGTCAAAGAATTTGTCAATACCCCCTAGTAACGATAACAAGCTGTGACGTGTCTGTTATTTTTTCTCTTGAATCATCTAAGGCAGCAGAGAATGAGAGGAAATGTAGCGCACACTTTCTAAAGTGTCTCTTTACATTTTCCTCCATGTCATCTATACATTTTCCTCCATGTCATCTATACATATTCCTCCATGTCATCTATACATCTTCCGACATGTCATCTATACATCTTCCGACATGTCATCTATACATATTCCTCCATGTCATATACATCTTCCTCCATGTCATCTATACATCTTCCTCCATGTCATCTATACATCTTCCTCCATGTCATCTATACATCTTCCTCCATGTCATCTATACATCTTCCTCCATGCCATCTTAACATCTTCCATGTGATAAACATCTGTCCTCAAGCGAATCGATTTGATCAAGTTATTGAAACACATGATCTAAGTCTCCAGAGGGAAATGATGTCCAGCTGTTGACAATATTTTCATGAATGACATAGCTCACAAGAACAGAATTCTCTAAACGTGTATTTGCGTTTACAATAACATGATGCTGATCTTCCATAAATTTCTTTAGATGAGCAATGTTACCCTGTCAGCATTGTCACTCGTGTAAACTATAGCTGTCATGTTTGAAATGGAAAGGCGTATATGGCTGGTTATTTTAAAAACAGTAATATTTCATCACAAATCACACATTGTTTATCATACTAAATTAAATTAATTAATTTAAGAAACTTCGTATTCATTTTCAGTTTTTTGCTTGGAATTGTTATTGTGTAACTAACTTGTATGAGCAGATAACCAACTTTCAATGCCTTGCTTATTAAAATGCACATGCCCGTAACCTGCAACATAAACTCTCTTTCCCCTTACACATACCGACACCGAAGACAATGTTACATGCCCGTTTTGATCTAGAAGCTCACCGACGACATAAACAAATCTATGTTCGTACCAGTTCCTCATTATCTCAGACGTCGACTGACTCTGTTTTGGCTTGTCTTAATTGGACCCTATCTTTAACGAACTTCTTCTTCTTCTTCTTCTTCTTCGTACGCAGTCAGACAGTAACCATTATTTTTTTGAAAAAAGCGGCGGTCATCCTGAGGCTGTCGCCACTGCCATAGAGCTTGTCGTGCAGTTCCACTGGTGATGGGCACATCTGCTCTCTCTGATCCTCGTATGTCGGGCAGTTCTGCAGCAGATGTTCAGCGGTCATTTTACCAGTACCGCACGGGCATTCGTCGGTACCACCTATCTTCTATTGTGGCCAGTGCGAAGTCTGAAGACAACGACCTGCTCTCTTCAGTTCAACTGGTAATAGGCATCGTTTTTGGTGTAACCAGTATGTTCCGTTTCCCATTTGGTCATGTATCTGGCTTTGATAAGCCGTTTTGACTATTCGTACGTCAAACTAGTATCTGTTTGTGGTAGTAATGGACCTTCTTTTGCCAGTCTGTCTGCTTCCTCGTTGCCTTGGATGTTGCAGTGTGATAGGACCCACTGTACGACTACCCTTTTTGGTGCGGACTGCTGGCACAGTTTGCAGAGTGCTGCTCTTAAGTCATTAAGCTCAGTGTTTGTCTGGCTTTTTAGCGCTGTGACTGCGGCGAGAGCATCTGTAAGCAGGACTATATGGCTTTCAGTTTCTTTATGTGTCACCATTTCTTCCACTGCCGCCCTCAGTGCCTCTGCCTCCGCTCTGAAATTGCTTGTGTACTTACCAGTAGCGATTGACAGTGTTATTTTTCTGCCATTTGGTAGGTTCAGGAATGCTCCTGCCCCTCCGTTCTGTGTAGTGTTTGTTACAGAACCGTCGGTGTATGCATGGGTCCAGTCCATGCTTGGGTAGTTTTCCGATATAAAGCTTAGGGTAGTATCTCGCCTTTCTTTTTCAGTCTGGCCGTTTTTGTTTCCAATACCTGGTATATTTTCTACCACCTCTGGAAATATATCCTGCCTCCAGGTAGGTTTTCGTACAGTAGTGATGGGTTTTGGTGTTGTTAGTGCGTTTATAGGATCTTCGTGCATCTTTGCTTTGGCTATTTCTGCAAAGTTTCTCCGCTTTAGTTTCCCATTTCCCAAATTGTTTAGTCTCTTGTTCATTGGATGGTCGGTCAGTCTCCGGAGTTTCTCTGACTGCAGCTGGGCTTTGCAGTCTCTTCTATCGGTCATGGATTGCAGTTTTGTAATCTTTTTAGTTTCTACAATTGGCGTTGACTTCATGCCACCTGTTATAACTCTCATGGCTTGGTTTTGAAGTTTGCTAACTTTATCGAAGTTCGCCTTTGCTGCTGTTGTCCATGCCGCAATGCCATACTCGAGAACTGGTCTCACTCTTCCAGTGTACAGTTTCTTTAGTATGCCTTCGTCTGCTCCCCAGCTTGTGCCAGCAAGTTTCCTCATGATTGTCATTCTTTCTCTGGCTCTCATTCGGTTTCTCTCGATTTGACGTTTCCATGTCATGCGCCGATCAAATGTGACTCCCAGATAGTTTGGGTTGTCTTTTGGCTGCAGGAATTTGCCATTTAAACTTAACTTGGTATTTTGGGGTTTGATGGAAAGCGAGAATATTGTGCATGTGGTTTTCTCCTCGTTCATTTTGACCAGCCATGTTAGGGCCTGCTGCATCCGATTTCTTGCTATGGTGAGATTCATTTCAGAGGTCCACATAGCCAGATCGTCTGCAAACATTGAGCTATGGACTCTTCTTTGTATATTCTCTGTGATGTCGTTTATATACACCAGGAAGAGTGTGGGTGACAGTACTCCCCCTTGGGGTACTCCCTGCTCGAGTGTCACCTTTCTGCTCATCTGCCCTTGTACTTGGACTCTGGCCGTTCTGTTTTTGAGGTAGTGGTTGATCCACTTGTACATTTTCCCACAGACATCACTTTTTCTCAGCTTGACTCTGTCCATCTTTCCAGACTTTGTCAAATGCCTTTTCCAGGTCCACCCAAACCGCTACTGTGTGTTTCTGTGCCCGGTAGGCATCTTCTTTTTCCTGGGCTATTAGGATGACCTGGTCCTCAGTAGATCTGTGCTGTCTAAAGCTGGCTTGCTGTGGAATTAGTATTTGTTTTTCTTCCAGATGCCAGATCAGTCTAGTGTTTATCATCCGTTCCATCAGCTTGCCGACACAGCTCAGTAGGCTGATGGGCCTGTATCCATTTGGATCTGTTTTGTCCTTTCCTTTTTTTGGTACTTGTACCAGAACTGCGTCTTTCCATGCCTGGGGTAAAATTCCCCTTTTCCAGCTTTGGTTCAGGACCAATTGTAGCTTCCTTTTCGCTGTTTGGCCCAGCCCCATCAGCATTTCGTTTGTTATCCCGTCTTTTCCAGGAGATTTCCTTTTCTTTAATGTTCTCATAGCCTCTTCCATTTCGCTCATTGTTAATTTGGCCATCATGTGCTCTTCAGGTACCGTATTGATGTTGTCGTGCCCCTTTAGCTCTTCACTAATGTCTGTATGCCTATCTGCAGGGACCTCGATGTGGTTTGCTCTGGCATATTGATCGACAAAAGCGTTTGCAGCTTTTTTACAAGTGAGCAAGTTTTCGCCCTGCTTGATGGTAATTTGTTTGTTTGACGGGGTTTCGTCATTTATGGCTCTGACTAGCTTCCATAGCTTGTTCCCTTCTTTGTCCAGATTTAGGCTTTCCGTTTTGTTTTTCCAGCTCTCCCTTGCTGTTTGGTTAAGAGTGTATTTGTATTTCGCTGTGGCGGCTTTGAGGGCCATGTTTGCCTCCATAGATTGTTCTCGCTCGGCCATGTTCCTAGCATTTGTTACTGCATCTTCCACTTTGTGCAACTCATCCTTCCAATAGGGCTTATAGTTTTTCCTAGCTCCTCTTGGGATGGTTTCAGTGGCGGCTTGCATTATTGCCTTGTTTAGGCTTTCCACCATGGGCTTCATTTTGTTGTTTCGTGTGTTGATGGTTTCACACAGCCCGTCTGTCAGGATTGCAAATCTGTCCCAGTCGGCTCGTTTGTAATTCCAACGTGGGAGCGGTTTTGTTTCCTGTGGGCCTACTTCCATAACAATGTCTAGCCTGAGCGGCCTGTGGTCTCTACCTGCCAGTTGCTTTAGCACCAGGCGGTCTATTTTATGGTGTATGTCCTGTGTGGAGATTGCCAAATCTGGAGTCGAGGTGGTATGCCATGTTCTAGAATAGAAACTAGGGCTATCCTCCGCCTATTGATTAGGGAGAGATTTGTGTCTATCTCCCAATCTTCCACTTCGTCACCTCTGCTGTCTGTGTCCGAGTATCCCCATCTCTCCGAGTGGCTGTTGAAGTCTCCAACTACTATGCAGGTGGAGTCTCTGACGTCCATAATCGAGAGCGATAGGGATTTTTTTGGTGGTCCGTACAGATTGAAAATGCGGAGCTTCGTCTTTTGAGCCATTATGTCAACTCCTACAATTTCTGCTTGTTCGGTGTGATTGACAGATACCGCGCTACTCGGTATGCAGTTTCGGGTCAGTATCAGGCCCATTCCTTTGTGACCTTCTCTATCGAGACGGAAGGTCTGGTATCCTCTGATTGAGAATTTATGATTTTTGTTGAGGTGCGTTTCCTGGATACATTCAACGTCAATCTTACCTTCATGCAAGTGATGTGTTAGGGAAAGCATTTTGTTTACGACACTCTTCGCATTCCACTGCAGTATTTTGAGGGTCTTGAGTTTTTGGTCAAGAAAAGTTGCCCTATAGCCATGTGCCTTGACTCCACGACACATGGGTGGGTGACCACCAGTAGTCAAGGGTGGGCTCCTTCGAGGCGTGAGGCCCGGCACTATCGCTGCCTGGCGTGATTCCGCAGGATGAGCGCCATACGTTTTTCTGATCGGTTGTACTGTCATCATACTGCGATTTACGTTGCACTGTTTTGCTAGGCTTGCGGCCCCGTGCATCCGATTTCAACAGGCGTTTCTGTAGGGATGCCCTCCTTAGCCTTTGGCTGTCCCCAGCCTATCTGCAAGGCAGCAGTTGTTTGTGGTCAGAGTTTTCTCTCTTATTTAAGTTGTCTTACAAGTCTGGCGAGTCTTCACTACTCGTGTCTATAGGATGCGGTAATGATATATGAGATGTAATATATGATATATGATATGGACTATGTACTGGTTTGTACTAACCCGGAAGAGAGGCAGTCTAGTGTGTCTGCATCCCAGGATCGTCACGTCCTGCCAGAAACGTATCATGTGTATGTGGTCGGGGTACCTCTTTGCTCTCTATATTTTCTCGGCACATCTTCAGTGCTGGTACGCCTAGCATTCCCCGCCACCTGAGAGGTTGACACAGTAGGGCAGATGTGCAATGTCCGCTAGTCTGCATCTCTTCTGCGTCCATTGGTATGGCTGATAGCGTACACAGGTAGAGATCGAGGCAGGAGTGCATTTACCAGGGGACAAGCCTGGTAATGTCACGGAGATGTTGTTCGCCTAGTGTGCGGACAGATCTCATGGTCATTGGTTGAGTCTCGACAGTTCACAGTGTTGTGGCTGCTCTACTGTTTTTGACACCCCGACCAGGAACTAAGTCTTATGTTGGTGGTTTCACACCCCATCGCCGTATAAGGTGAATATCGAGCAGCTGTCCGCCCGCTTTCATCGGCGGACGGCAGAGACCTCTTTCTGCGGCTCTACCGGATAGGGCTAGGGTGCGAGCCCCCAGGTCCCGAACATGTAGGAGCCTCCCATTGCAGTGGTGCTGAGATTTTGAGCTTACAGGGGTTCGGCCGTAATCCCTCACATGGTAGACTCACGCCATTGGATTATCAGCCTGGTACGTGAGCCAAAGTGTCTTCGGCTCCTCTCAAATTGAGCTGGATTTCCGTTGCAACGCCCTGTCATTAGTAGGGTAAAACTGACCTGTCTTCAGATGGTCTATTTCCAGCACCCGTTCACTATTTGACCAGACGAATTAATTGAGGGCTTTTTGTTTGTCAATGACCAGGTATTTGAAATCTTCGGTTTCTGCGGGGTTAAACACGATTTCCGAAGCTTTATTTCATTAGAATGTTAGAGAGCTGACTTGTCTTCCGTGAGTCTAATACCAGCGTACGTTCATTATTAGCCCCAACGGTAGTGCTCTCGATTTGTCAGTCATTCTACAGTATTGGCGTGTTCAGTCAAATTTAGCCGCAGGTTCCACTCCTGGTGGTGCCCTTCCGTCAATTCCTTTAGCGAACACTAGATGCGAGACAATCAAGTTACCGAGAGGATAGCCCCAGATTTTCGAGGGTCTAATTCCAGCACCCGTTCCATATTAGACCCAACGAAAGTGCTCTCGGCATGTCAATCATGTCAGTGTTTGGCCGTGTTGAGTCAAATTAAGCCGCAGGCTCCACTCCTGGTGGTGCCCTTCCGTCAATTCCTTTAAGTCTCAGCTTTGCAACCATACTTCCCCCGGAACCCAAACACTTTGGTTTCCCGGAAGCTGCCCGCAGAGTCATTGAAGCAATTCCTGCGGATCACTAGTCGGCATCTTTTATGGTCAGAACTACGACGGTATCTGATCGTCTTCGCGCCTCTGACTTTCGTTCTTGATTAATGAAAACATTATTGAGAAATGCTTTCGCAATAGCTCGTCTTGCGGCGATCCAAGAATTTCACCTCTAACGCCGCAATACGAATGCCCCCGTTTGTCCCTGTTAATCATTACCTCCATTTCCGAAAACCAACAAAATAGAACCGCGGTCCTATTCCATTATTCTATGCACCATTATTCAGGCAGCCGAGGCCTGCTTTGAACACTCTAATTTTTTCAAAGTAAACGCGCCGGCCACCCAGGCCGCTCAGCGAAGAGCATCCGTAGAGACGGTAGGGCAGGAGACAACGGGCAGTGAACCGGCGCGAGCCGGACCGCCCGCCTGCGCCTGAGATCCAACTACGAGTTTTTTAACTGCAACATCTTTAATAAACGCAATTTGGAGCTGGAATTACCGCGGCTGCTGGCACCAGACTTGCCCTCCAATAGATCCTCGTTAAAGGGTTTAAAGTGTACTCATTCCAATTACGGGGCCTCGAAAGAGTCCCGTATTGTTATTTTTCGTCACTACCTCCCCGTGCCGCGAGTGGGTAAGTTGCGCGCCTGCTGCCTTCCTTGGATGTGGTAGTCGTTTCTCATGCTCCCTCTCCGGAATCGAACCCTGATTCCCCGTTACCCGTTACAAACAGGGTAGGCATGTCACGTACCATCGACATTTGATAGGGCAGACATTTGAAAGATGCGTCGCCGGCACATGAGGCCATGCGATCAGCACAAAGTTATCCAGAGTCACCAGTGGGGACGCCGCAACCCCGCGAGGGGAAACGACGATTGGTTTTGAACTAATAAAAGCGTTCTTTCCGCGAGGGTCGGAGCTTGGTAAGCATGTATTAGCTCTAGAATTGCCACAGTTATCCAAGTAGGATCGTGTCATATAAGGAACCTCGACTGATTTAATGAGCCATTCGCGGTTTCACCGTGAGACAGTGTGAACTTAGACATGCATTGCTCAATCTTTGAGACAAGCATATGACTACTGGCAGGATCAACCAGAGATCTGTCGGAGACGTACGTACAGCACACACCGGTCGGCGGAGGAAGGGTGTGTAAAAAGCCTCACTGGGACGGCCGCAGGGACCGACTGACGGGACATACGGACGGTTGTTCCACCCGTCCCTCACTCCGTCGACCTAGGACCGCCTGACAGGGGCCCCCTACACGCACCAGACGACCGACCGACCGGGCTCGCTCGAGGAGGGATGGCAGCGCTCTGTGCAGAACTGATCCCAACGATCTCGGCGATGAATTTCACTGGGACTAGAGACAATTTGGCCTGTGGGCCTGCCCTTCTCCCGAGGGCTGGTCCCCGGGAGAACACAGGGCCTTCAGGCACGATTCCTGCTTTCCATTTGCCGGTCACAAGCTCTTTGCGAGAGTCTGACCACCAGCGAGACGAACTGTCGAGCTCTGCTACAAACCTTAGATAAATCACCCCCGACTGATAACGTTTCTTGATACGGACCAGAGTAGCGCACCTCGGTGGAGGAGACGCCAAAAAAACCGCATCCCGAAAGCTCAACGGGGAAAGGCAGGCGAGCGTTTTCCGCAAGCCCGCGCAACGCTCAGCCTGGCGGGACTGAGATCGCTTTACGAACACTGGTTGAAATTGAATCGCGGCGGCGAGACAACTACCCCAGTTCTTTAACGAACGACATTTGATGAAACATGTTCCCTTTTGTTGGCATTGTTTAGCAACTCAGTCTTATTGGTTTTTGTTTTTTATTTTTTTTGCACATGTGTGTGTTATTTTGTTAAAGAATCTGTTATGCTAATGAGCTAGATTGAATAGGAATTGTCAATCAATCTCGAGGGTCACATACACATTATTGGTGGCAGGTTCTGGCAGGATAAATGTAGGTGACCTGCCAAAGCTCTTTGACTGCACTGTTACAGAGAGTACGTGCCCTCGTGTACTTTCACTTATGGTTTAAAATGCTGATACATCTGGCTACATGACAGGAGGGCGGCTACATGGCAGGTGGATAGATGGCATTGGGGTTATTGTGCAACGACACAACCTCAATATGACCGATGTAACTCACTAAATGGAAATGTAGGACAGATGACTTAGGTTCCCCACTCCGCTTATCGACATAAGTGGAGAGAAAACTAACTATAACTTTCTTCTTTAGCTCTGCATAAAGTTTACGATTACGATACAAAGATGGTGGCTGTGTTTTCTACGGTCTTCCGACTTGGATTAAAAACATATATAATTAACGTTTTTTGTGACATTAGCTACCAAACTTACCCACGAAAGTGTTATAAAGATCATCTTTCCTCTTATAGTGTCATAAAATAATAAATGACCGGTAACACGACTTGTAAATTGACCGTTTTTACATGAAAGCTGAACAGGCCTAAAAATACGTTTCCTAAAAACTGTCCACCACTGCCTTGTGGGATACCTGTTCACGGGATAGGCTTTGGGAGTAAACCCTAAGAAATCATCCGGAACTGGTGTCCCTTAGGCAGTCTAGTCGTGGTTCCATCGCTTTTCTTGCAACTACTGCAACAAAGTTGATTCCAGGCTGTAACGGTTAATGCTTGTTCCCTGGATCAATCAGTTGCATGGAGAGGGGGAACGTGCTGCACGGGCCACGGCTTGTTCTCCATAGAAGAATGCCCAAGTTTATAATATGGAGAGGCCTTCCAGCTTCAACCTGCGCTGTCGACACAAGTGCATCAAAAGTTGGGATGTTGGAATGCCCGTACCATGCTGACTGGACTATCTGATAACCTGCATGATATAAACGATGCCAGAAAGATACGCGTAATCAATGACGAACTGAAAAGACTGGAACTGGACATTTTAGCACTCCAAGAAACTCGGTTAGCGGGATCGGGGACACTGAGTGATACAGACTACGTATTCTACTGGCAAGGAAAAGACCCCGACGAAAAGAGAGAGCGCGGTGTAGGATTTGCAGTTTAAAAGTCAATATTACATATGGTTGAACCAGATGAGAATGTTTCAGAATGTCTACTTTCGTTTCGTCTCCATACCACAGTAGGTTCCGTCACCCATGTCAATGTATATGCACCTACATGGTGCTCTACACCTGCAGTCAAAGATGAATTCTATGATGGTTTATCAGCGATCATCAAACGTATCCATAGTCAAGAACAGCTTGTTCTACTAGGTGATTTCAATGCTAGAGTGGGCGCTAATCACGACTCGTGGCCTTCCTGTCTGGGCAAGTTTGGAGTTGGACAAATTAATGAAGATTTCCAGCAGCTTCTAGAGCTCTGCGCCTACCATGAACTTTGTGTGACAAACTCTTATTACCATGAAATTTGTGTGACAAACTCTTATTACCATGAACTTTGTGTGACAAACTCTCATTACCATGAACTTTGTGTGACAATCTCTTATGTTCAGACCAAACACCACCATCACGTGTCGTGGATGCACCCACGATCAAAAAACATTGGTATCAGCTGGATTTAATTCTAGTCAGAAGATCTCTCTTTAAGTATGTTCGGACGCGCCCTTACCACAGTGCAGACTATGACACTGATTACTCTTTGGTTCGCTGTAAATAACAATTGTAGCCAAAGAAGTACCATCAAATCACAAGCAAGAGATAGCCACGCATCGACTCAAAAAGAATGTTGGACCCTGCGCTGATCAAGAGATTTCACAACGCTTTTCAAGAAACTCTCAATATGGAACATCATGACATCGCTGTTACAGAAACCTGGCATCATATTCGAAATGTCATAAAGGCGTTGATTTGCGTGGTATGTTGATAAATCGGTTAGATATAAGTCGAGAGCCCCACACAGATCTAGCAGTGGTTTTATGAACCAGTATCTCCACTCCCTGTAAATGTGTTTCATCTCTGCCACTGTAATTCAATGGATTTTTTGGGATTTTTTTTCTGCGTTTGCCTTATTTCTCAAATCCCCAAGGCAGTCTGCGTTGCACTGTGGTTTTTATTTTGCGCCTGTCGGCCCAATACATCCGACTTCAGCATGCTTTTTATGTAAGGGTCTGCTTCCTCCTGCATTTTCTAAGGGTTTGCTTCCCCGGGGTAACGGCTGGTGCTGTGATAGGGATCGAACCCAGCACCTTCGGATTGTGAGCCGTGCCACTTAACCACTAGGCCACGCCGTCCCCTAATAAAATGTATGACCTTCCTCTGTGGTAAACTCTCTGAAGTTTTTCCAACGAGCCTCGTATTGGCCGATGACATTACATTGGTATGTGTCCATCTGGTGTGTTAGCTTTTTGGCTTTCACCAAAGAATTAAGTGTTCAAACATTCCATGTCTCAATTGCACACTTGTCACCTCCTCCCTGGTGTAAGACGGCAGGCGCGGTCATTGTTAACCTTGGCTTCGATCAAGCCGGTATGGTAATTTATTATTTTTAATCAAATTCTTTTTTTCATAAAATAACATTAGTCATAACCAGCAGTTATTTCCTTGACCTTTTACACACTTCGCTAAATAATTTTATGAAATGTACTTTTCAAATTGTGCTTTTTAATCATGAAATAGCAAAGATCTTTCCTGTGTGCAACAACGACGAGAATTGGACCTCAACCACACCGAAAGAATTTATAAACTGAGAAATAAGAGAAAAACTACAGACCAACGAGGCATAAACGCATGATATGATATATATTTATATATAGTCGCAAAATATAAAGTGAAAAGATAAAGCGAAACAGATCTACAACAAATTTTAATTGAACACAAAACATCAATGCCCCAGTGTTACAAACTGACACTGAGCCACAATGTAAACCTCAAATGTAAAACATAAATCCAGCAACAAGTTATGACAATATGTAAGAAATCGAACAACAGATGAATTGAACCGATAGAACAACATGAAGTGTTTCTAGGAGCCACGGAAGTAGATATCAAAGCAGTCACAGACATTGTGAGCTAGGTCTTCCACAAAGTAAGGTAACAAGAGAGCATTATAACAAATGTATAATTCATTAAATGGCTTGTGAGTAATAGTACCCAGACCGCAGACCTTCTCCTACAGAAGCCGTGCTAGCATACTTCTTATTAGATTGCCATATATATTAATTACCACGGATCAATTCAAAAACACATGAACGACAGCGAAATATTAGGAAGAGAAAGTTGGAATGAATAGACTACAAGTTTTGAAATACCTACGATAATACAAATAAGCATACTCGACTGGATTTCACAGAGACAGAGACAATACGCTAGACAGGCGTTCATCTGGCAACGGACTGGGATCCCACAGGGACAGAGACAATAAGCTAGACAGGCGTTCAACTGGCAACGGACTGGGATCCCACAGGGACAGAGACAATAAGCTAGACAGGCGTTCATCTGGCAACGGACTGGGATGCCACAGGGACAGAGACAATAAGCTAGACAGGCGTTCATCTGGCAACGGACTGGGATCCCACAGGGACAGAGACAATAAGCTAGACAGGCGTTCACCTGGCAATGGACTCTGAAAAAGACTGTCCAGTTCAGCTTGGGCAAAGTAATCTAAACTGAAGAGGACGGTTCGGAACATGAACAACGGAGATTATCCGGTAGGAACCTGTGTTCCAATGAGACTTGAAATTATATCAGGTCATGGCAGGTCATCCCGTAACCAGTGCGGTCGTTGGAGCACACACGAAATTGTACACGATATTGATAACTTACTAATTTCATCTTTCTACACTGAAGTTCTTAATGTTTTTATAGCGGGGGGTGCGGTTGAAGATGGACTTTCAACACCAACTGAATGCTGCCATGGCGTACGTCTCATATATTCTCTGTGAACAAAGTCCAACTCCTGGCCTTCTCGCGGCAGAACTGTTTTGACTAACAGAATCACTGGCGCCTTAAAACCAGTAGTTTCGGGCAGATGGGGATAAAAAGCCTAGCAAAGCAGCTCACGTAGAAGAAGGTCAACTCAAACCATCAGAAGCCTTGCAGATAAGATACTGGCGTATTTTTTCAGGTTTTGTCAGATATGGCTGTGCAACCTGTTTTCTGATAACTACCAAACCTGACAACCTACGATGTGCGAAGGAACACCCGCAAGAGGATACAATGCTTTTTCCTAGAGCGACGAAAGACAACCTCAGCTGAGTGTAGTGGCAGGGCAGTCCAGGCCCTAATCGTTGGTTGGCGGCTGGTCTAGGAGTGACGCCCGGAAAGCGAAAAGATAGAGCTTTGATCTGTTGATCAACAGCTTCTTCAGCTTTCTACCAGTGCCTACCAGGCACAGAAACACACAGAAGCGGTTTGGGTGGACCTGGAAAAGGCATTTGACACAGTCTGGAAAGATGGAGTCAAGCTAAGAAGAAGTGATGTCTGTTGGAAAATGTACAAGTGGATCAACCACTACCTCAAAAACAGAACGGCCAGAGTCCAAGTACAAGGGCAGATGAGCAGAAAGGTGACACTCGAGCAGGGAGTAACCAAAGGGGGAGTACTGTCACCCACACTCTTCCTGGTGTATATAAACGACATTACAGAGAATATACCAAGAAGAGTCCATAGCTCAATGTTTGCAGACGATCTGGCTATGTGGACCTCTGAAAAGAATCTCACCATAGCAATAAATCTGATGCAGCAGGCCCTAACATCGCTGGAAGAGTGGGCGAACTCATGGCTGGTCAAAATAAACGAGGAGAAAACCACATGCACAATATTCTCGCTTTCCATCAAACCCCAAAATACCAAGTTAAGTTTAAATGGCAAATTCCTGCAGCCAAACGACAACACAAACTATCTGGCAGTCACATGTGATCGGCGCATGACATGGAAAAGTCAAATCGAGAGCAACCGAATGAGAGCCAGGGAAAGAATGACAATCATGAGGAAACTTGCTGGTACAAGCTGGGGAGCAGACGAAGGCATACTAAAGAAACTGTACACTGGAAGAGTGAGACCAGTTCTCGAGTATGGCATTGCGGCATGGACAACAGCAGCGAAGGCGAACTTCGATAAAGTTAGCAAACTTCAAAATCAAGCCATGAGAGTTATAACAGGTGGCATGAAGTCAACGCCAATTGTAGAACTTGAAAAGATTACAATACTGCAATCCATGACCGATAGAAGAGACTGCAGAGCCCAGCTGCAGTCAGAGAAACTCCGTAGACTGACCGACCATCCAATGCACCAGAGACTAAACAATTTGGGAAATGGGAAACTAAAGCGGAGAAACTTTGCAGAAATAGCCAAAGCAAAGATGCACGAAGATCCCATAAACGCACTAACAACACCAAAACCCATCACTACTGTACGAAAACCTACCTGGAGGCAGGATTTATTTCCAGAGGTGGTAGAAAATATACCAGGTATTGGAAACAAAAACGGCCAGACTTAAAAAAAAAGGAAAGATACTACCCTAAGCTTCATATCGAAAAGCAACCCAAGCATGGACTGGACCCTTGCATACACCGACGGTTCTGTAACAAACACCACACAGAACGGAGGGGCAGGAGCATTCCTGAACCTACCAAATGGCAGAAAAATAACACTTACATTCGCTACTGGTAAGTGCACAAGCAATTTCAGAGCGGAGGCAGAGGCACTGAGGGCGGCAGTGGAAGAAATGGTGACAAACAATGAAAATGAAAGCCATATAGTCCTGCTTACAGATGCTCTCGCCGTAGTCACAGCGCTAAAAAGCCAGAAAAACACTTAGCTTAACGACTTAAGAGCAGCACTCTGCAAACTGTGCCAGCAGTCCGCACCAAAAAGGGTAGTGGTACAGTGAGTCCAATCACACTGCAACATCCAAGGCAACGAGGAGGCAGACAGACTGGCAAAAGAAGGTGCAAGACTACCACAAACAGATACTAGTATGACGTACGAAGAGTCAAAACGGCTTATCAAAGCCAGATACATGACCAAATGGGAAACCGAACATACTGGTTACACCAAAAAGGATGCCTATTACCAGCTGAACCGAAGAGAGCAGGTCGTTGTCTTCAGAATTCGCACTGGCCACAATAGACTGAGGTACCACCTATTCAACAAATTGAAGATAGGTGGTACCGACGAATGTCCGTGTGGTACTGGTAAAATGACCGCGGAACATCTGCTGCAGAACTGCCCGACATACGAGGATCAGAGAGAGCAGATGTGGCCATCATCAGTGGAACTGCAAGACAAGCTCTATGGCAGTGGCGACAGCCTCAGGATGACCGCCGCTTTTTTCGAAAAAATAATGGTTACTGTCTGACTGTGTACGCAGAAGAAGAAGAAGAAGATCTGTTGATCAACAGCTTCTTCAGCTTGCCTCGTTCCAAAAGTATTGGTATTACCTTTTCATTAGAGTAAACAGGTCAGACCGAGAGAGGAACCATACTGCATGGGCAACAAATGGTCGCTATATTTCTACCCGAGCTTTGTGGAAATAGCACAATTTTTATCGTCTGACAAGACGGAAAGAGCCAATTGGTACCCTGAGATCAAAAGGTTTGTCTGAGAAAGCGCCGTACTATTCTCTCTACTCTGTTATCTTAGCAATACTCCAGTCTAGAGCTTGGTTTTGTCACATTGTCCTCAACTTACTACTCATACTCCAGTCTAGAGCTTTGTTTTGTCACATTGTCGCTAACTTACTACTCATATTCCAGTTTAGAGCTTGGTTTTGTTACATTGTCGTCAACTTACTACTTATACTCCAGTCTAGAGCTTGGTTTTGTCACATTGTCGTCAACTTACTACTCAAACATCAAATGGAGCGTGTATGTCAGTTCCAAAATGCTGGCTTCCTGTGAAAGGGAGGCTTTAGAAGTAGCACAGTGATTCGATGAAAGCTTATCATCATGAAACCCTTTAAGAACTGATTCTGCTGTTATGCAAAGCTTCGATCATTGAACGTGTTCCCATGTGGCCATTTGTACACCGAGCTTATCCCAATGGGACCATTTGTCAACAGTACTTGTCAGCATGCAGCCATTTGTCCACATATCTTGTCCACATACTCCCCTTTCACCATAGAGATTGTCCCCATATTGCTCTTTGCTATCGAGCTCGCCTTTTTATAGCCGTTTGACCAAGTCGCGTGACATGATACGACCCTTTGATCCACAAACTTGTCCTCATACATCCCTTAACTTGCCCTCATACATCCCTTAACTTGCCCTCATACATCCCTTCAGTCTTCCGCAGTGTAGCCTTATGAACACCGAACTTGGCGTCATGCTTTCGTGTAAAATTGAACTTCTACGCAAGCAGTCCATTTATCAACAGGCAGCCCGTTGACCATCAGACGTATCATCAAGCAGTCTCTTGACCAACATGTTTATCCTAAACCAGCCTGTTGACCAACAACCGTATCCTCAAAGCAACCCGTTGACCAACAAACGTATCCCCAAGCAGCCCATTGACCAACACACGTATCCTCAAAGCAACCCGTTGACCAACAAACGTATCCCCAAGCAGCCCGTTGACCAACAAACGTATCCTCAAGCAGCCCGTTGACCAACAAACGTATCCTCAAGCAGTCCCTTGACCAACATGTTTATCCTTAAGCAACCCGTTGACCAACAAACGTATCATCAAAGCAACCCGTTGAACAACAAACGTATCCTCAAGCAGCCCGTTACCAACATGCTATCCTCAGCAACCCGTTGACCAACATGTTTATCCTCAAGCAGTCCGTTGACCAACATGTTTATCCTCAAGCAGTCCGTTGACCAACATGTTTATCCTCAAACAGTCCGTTGACCAACAATCGTGTTTTCAATCAGTCCTTTGACAGACAATTGGTCCTCAAGAAGGCCTTCGACCAACAAACTTGCTCTCACGCAGCCCTTTGACAAACAAACGTGGCATCATGCAACCCTTTAACCAACAAACTTGTCCCCATGCAGCCGTTTTAACATCGAACGTGTCTTCAAGCAGCCTTTTTACCACACCGATTATCCCCATCCCTTCTAGTGACTTGAGTTTGAGATTAGTAAATTAAGCAAAGCCAATTTGTAGAGAAACATAACAAGGCAAACTTAAAAACAATAACTTGCGACTGACATTAAATGGCGCTCATAACTAATGCCGAGTAATAGAACAAGATTTTTCTCACCTGCAACAACAAATGTTACAAAGCCAACGAAATATAACATTGAAAGAGCCATGTTCTGTTACTAGACCCGAGAGTCAAAGTACAGCCACCTGTCCCACACAACTTCACATTGTCGCTCTCAATACAAACAAAATGAAAGACCTGGCGTTGATACGAATTACAGAATAACTCTAAGCTCATTGGACTGCTGAAATGTCATGCTGATGTAAGGTCACGTGGCATAAGATGGCAAATAAATGGAAACAACATTTTAAAAAGACAAATGTATATAATTTAACATTTATCAGAGGGGAACTACGTACAACTATTTGAAGCGCGTGCGCTTGTTATCATCAATCTTTTCTCTCCAGAAGATAATAACTCATGCAATACATGAAATGGAAAACAACAAAGCAGCTGCCACCAAGATGGACACAGAACATGTCAAACTTTGGACCAGCCTCTATCAAATGCCTGCTAAAACTTTTTAACGCATGCTTCAAATATTTGTAAATCCCTAAAATCTGGATTAAATTTCATTGGCTGCGTTGCTATAACGTGTTCTCAATCAGTCCTTTGACCGACAATTGGCGCTTAAGAAGATTTTCGACCAACAAACTAGCTCTGGAAGTTTCACATGTGTCCATCACAAGCGCACGCATGTCTTCATGTAGTTGTTTATCCATGGGATACATTTCGTGGGGAAGCCGAACTAGGGCATCATCATCCACAACCCACATCGGCTTACCGAGTCGAATGCCTTGGTGAGGTTACTAAATGCAGTATATATGTCTATCCTATGCTCTTCTGAGTATGGCCAGCAACTCGTCTTGTGCAAAGTACATTTTCAAACACAAAATACGCTTGTTCAGTCATCTCATGAGAATGATCCCTCATAGCTTTCACTTGTGATTTACAACATTCTTAGATCTGGCTACATGACCAGAGATCACCATGACCGATGAAACGCATTTGGCGCAGGAAAGACGACTTAGACTCCCCACACCGCTCAACGACATAAGTAGCAAGAAAAATACTAGTTAATCTTCTTCAGCTCCCCAGAAAGTTTGCCAACTCTAATGACTTTTTATCCAGCTGTAACTAAGGGTAAGCTGGACCTATTCGTCCGATCTCTGGAACCGATCTGGTGGTGTGGAACCTATTTACTCAATTAAGACTGAAAGGAACAGCCAGGAACAAACGTCACGAAAGAGATTAGAGAAGAAGATGAAAAAGGGTTGTATATCAGGAGACTACCACATATATGTCCAATGGTACATCGGATAGTAAGTGAGTATACATCTATGGTACTAGTCTCATCATCATCATTTTCATCATCATCCTCCTCACCATCATCATCCTCCTCACCATCATCCTCACCATCCACCATCATCATTACCATCACCACTATCATCATTACCATCATCCTCCTCACCATCATCCTCCTCACCGTCATCATCCTCCTCACCATCATCCTCCTCATTACCATCATCATCCTCCTCATCATCCTCCTCCTCACCATCCTCCTCCTCAACGTCATCATTCTCCTCACCATCATCCTCCTCATTACCATCATCATCCTCCTCACCATCATCCTCCCCACCATCATCCTCCTCATCATCATCCTCCTCCTCAACGTCATCATTCTCCTCACCATCATCCTCCTCATTACCATCATCATCCTCCTCATCATCATCCTCCTCACCATCCACCATCATCATTACCATCATCATCCTAACCATCATTATCTTCATCATCATCATCCACCTCACCATGATCATCATCATGATCATTATCCTCACCATCATCATCCTCATCATCGTCATCCTCATCGCCATCCACCATCATCATTACCATCACCACCATTTTTATTACCATCATCCTCCTAACCATCATTATCATCATCATCATCATCCTCCTCACCATTATCATCATCCTCACCATCATCATCCTCATCATCTTCATCCTCATCACCATCCACCATCATCATTACCATCACCACCATTATTATTATCATCATCCTCCTCACCATCATCATCCTCCGCACCATCATCATCCTCCTCACCATCATCATCCTCCTCACCATCATCATCCTCCTCACCATCATCATCCTCCTCACCATCATCATTCTCCTCACCATCCACCATCATCATTACCATCATCATCGTAACCATCATTATCATCATGATAATCCTCATCCTCATCATCATCATCATCCTGATCATCATCATATTCTGAATGCCTTTATAACACCGGTCTGACATCCAGAATATTGTTAATCCAATTGTTTCTCTGTAGAAAAGACTCGCCCTAAAGAGGACCACCTTTGTAATCAACAACCTCAATAGGGTCCCAAGCCCTAGCTCTTCTCTATCTTTAGAAGGTCAAGAAGACGTGCATCATGTTCTTTAGACAAAATGACAAACGTGTTTGTTTCTTTATCCCAACTTCCGTGTGGTCCCACCTTTATAAATGTCTCTGTCCTGCGTTTCAAATTCTTATGATAAACAGAAAAGATAAAGACAATTATACAAGTGTAACTACACGGAAGATGGAATAAAGAACCATAAATACGTGTGTCAGTGCTGTGCCTGTTCTTGTTAAACTTATTACGTATAATCAACTATTTTCTTTCATAGAATAGCCAGAGTCCTTATCAGCAGCTATTGCCTTGACCTTTGTTACAAGTGTTTTCAAAATTGTGTTTTTTAATCAATAAATAACAAAGACCATTCTTGTCTGTGACAACGACGAGAATAGGACCTCAACCACGACGAAAAACTTTAGTAAGCTATAACTGATCAATACTAGAAAAACTATAAAACCCCGAGACATAAAGACACTACATGATAAAGCTAGTCGCAAATTATACAGTGAGAAGAAAATTCCAGACAGATGGACAGAACATTTTAATTGAACACCAAACATAAATGCATCAATGTTACAAACTGACACTGAGCCACAATATGAACCTCAAACCGAACACATAAATCCAACAAGTGAGTATATGCAAGAAATCAAACAGCAGAGGAATGAAATAGATAGAATAACATGGAATTCCTTCAAGAGCCACGAAACATATATCCAAGCCGTCAGAGACATGGTAAGCCAGTTCTTCCAGAAAGTAATTATTATAATTATAATTAGTCATTATATTCATGTATAATTCATGACAAAGGCTTGTGAGTACAATTACCACATCCAAACTGAAGACCTCCGTCACAGGCCGTGCTAGCATACTTGTTATTAGATCGCCAGGTATATTGATACCAGCTAATCAGTAGCATACACACAAGAACGACTAACACAGCGGAAGATGATGAAGAGAAAGTTGGAAAGAACTAAGATAATACAAATACACAGAGTGAATACAGAGACGGACTAAAGCTGACACCAATTTCCAGATAAATGTCTTGGCGCTGTCATAATAAAGTGCTAAACCTTTCGACCTTCCCTCGTACGTCAATCTACTAGTCAGTAGTTTTCTTCTTGCCTTACGCCATTTCTGAATAGAAAATGGTGAAAAAGGAACATAAATCTGAACTCAGAAAGTCAGGTATTATACTTTTATTACGACACAAGTTGGCACGTCAAACAGCGAGGATTTAAAAGAAAACATAACAAATAGTAATGAATATTAAAAGTTAAAAGACAAGTGCTTGGCAGAGTAATTAGGAACCATAATTATCAGGCTGAGGACACGGGTTCAACCATGTATTCCTCTATTGGATTCTCTTTATCTATTTAGTAATGTTTCTTTCTCTCACGTCATTTTCTTTCATCTGTGTTCTTTTTTCTGTCTGTTGTTTTTCAGCTGTTGATCATATATTTTTTTGGTCGTCTCATCTGAATTCAATTGTTCTTCTACATGCTGTATATATATATATATATATATATATATATATATATATATATATATATATATATATATATATTGTGCTGTTGTTTGGGATTGTTCTACTGTAAGACACGTCTGCTTATATCTTCAGTAATGCACTGGCTGATAGCTCGATGTGTATATATATATATATATATATATATATATATATATATATATATATATATATATAAATATATATATTATGTCTAGTTAGTTATTTAGTCATTTGATCATCTACATCTCACTCGGAACAAGTCCATAATCGCTCAGATCTCACCCTCGGTATCTCTGCCAGCACGAGATGACTGACAGTTCCAGTCCGGTGCTGGTTTAGTAAGACGTCTTTGGATCCCCGTGTAGCGTTCCTTCACACTCAATTCAACCAGTCGCGCCAAGAACGTAGAGTCTGAATCAACTCCCGAATCTTCCTTCCAGCCGATTTCCCTGACAACGATTAGGATATCAGCTCGGTCCATTGATCTCCAGCCAGCCACTATAGCTGTACTCGACAACCTATCAGCTCAGTCCATTGATCTCCAGCCTGCCACTATAGCGATACTCGACAATCTATCAGCTCTCTCGTTACCTTCGAAATCTGCATTTCCCTAAACTAGTATGACGTGGACTCTCTGTAACCATGACAACCCTACCGACTCCAACAACTGGCGCTGCACCTTCCTGAGCATCCTCATTGAATCACAGAGGAAGCACACATGTATGCCAGTCATTGATTCAAGCCAGACCATCACTGTCACAACAGCCATGGTCAGAATGGTTGTGGTCACCGTAAAAGCCCCCCACACCTCCTTGATAGTTGATCCCACCCCTTAGAGCCGTGAAAGTCCACGCGCTTCTTAATTAACAGATAACGGTTCTATCTTTATTGATAATGACATAATTCTTTCTAGAATCTTCACTAATCAAAACGTTAACATTAAGATAATATGTCTGGTTTTTTGTTACCACTCACAGGGACGTATTTAGATCAGTGCCAACTTTTTGAGCAGCGCGTGAACGAATGGTTTTGATGCCTGCCTGCTGACAAGGAGGAGGAGCGGATCAAATCTTCTTTAAAGCATGTGCAGTTTTTGTGTTTGTGGTGAAATAACAAATGTAGTCAGCACACGACTCGTCGACTGCTGTGGTGAAGCCTATAAAACCACTCAACTACCCCTATGTATATGAACAAAGATGTACAACAGTAAAACAAGAATGCAAGTCAGTTTGAAAATACTGACACATTTGAGAGGTTTTTGCCACTGACATCATCTGATATTTCCAGGTCAGAAAGTAGACTTCGTTTCGACAGAAGATGTCGAGGTCTTGATCAAGTTGGTCTAGTGTCATGTAAGAACATGTCGATGTCTTGATCAAGTTGGTCTAGTGTCATAGAAGAACATGTCTAGGTCTTGATTAAGTTGGTCTAGTGTCATAGAAGAACATGTCGAGGTCTTGATCAAGTTGGTCTATTGTCATACAAGAACATGTGGAGGTCTTGATCAAGTTGGTCAAGTGTCAAACAAGAACATGTGGAGGTCTTGATCACGTTGGTCTAGTGTCAAACGAGAACATGTCGAGGTCTTGATCAAGTTGGTCTGGTGTCATACAAGAACATGTGGAGGTCTTGATCAAGTTGGTCTAGTGTCATAGAAGAACATGTCAAGGTCTGGATCAAGTGTGTGTAGTGTCATACAAGAAGATGTGGAGGTCTTGATCAAATTGGTCTAGTGTCATAGAAGAACATGTCAAGGTCTTGATCAAGTTGGTCTAGTGTCATAGAAGAACATGTCAAGGTCTTGATCAAGTTGGTCTAGTGTCATACAAGAAGATGTGGAGGTCTTGATCAAATTGGTCTGGTGTCATAAAAGAGCATGTATAAACTAATATATGTTTGCCATCATCTTCTTAGTAATTTCAAATACACGTTTAATTGACCAAACCTGCACATTTCATAATGCTTATATATGACACAGATAACTGGTAGAAATATACTTGTTTATCTGTTGTTTAGTCTTCATGTGTTTAATTAGACGTTATAATTGGTACGTTATTACAATGGCGTTTTAAACATTAATTCACATAACAATCAGAACAACAATGAACAAAAAATGCATTCTCTGAAGTTAAATATGGACGCCTGTTTAAGTTTAACATCTTTTATATGTTTACAAAACTATGCGATTTACAAGACGTATCTGAGCAACACGTACATCTTACTGGTGTCCGAGTGGGGACCAAATGATAATACCGATGTAATTTAGCAGACATATCGTAAGAGACATAATCCATGTGACTGACTATCCCATAAAGTAAAGTCTATAGATTACAAGAATAAATATTTGACACCACACGGATATGAGTCAAGTGAAGTAAAAAAAAGCGACTTTCCGTAATAAAATAAATGATACGTCTTGTTTTACAAGTACGCGTCTCCTCTCTTTCGTCGAGTGAGTACATTCAAACATAACATTTCACAAGGTCTCACATAGACTAAGAATGTTTGATTCTAAGAACAAGTTAATATTATTTTGTAAAGTAAGCTTTCCGATACAAACTTGTGTTTATACTAAGACATGTTGTTTTGTTTTTAGGACTAGAGGGCTGAAGTTTTGCTAGATTACCAGGTCTCTAGATTATAGGGAGGGGTTAGCACAAAAGTGTGTAAAGGATAGTACCTCGTGGTGAGATTCAGTCCCATCCTAGATGACCAGGATCCTAGTTGGTTCCTCCACTTCTGTCCAGCTCACGTATGGCTGCTAGAGCCTGTGTCAGACCAGATCCTAGTTGGTTCCTCCACTTCTGTCCAGCTCACGTATGGCTCCTAGAGCCTGTCTCAGACCAGATCCTAGTTGGTTCCCCCACTTCTGTCCAGCTCACGTATGGCTCCTAGAGCCTGCCCGAGCATGGCAGCTCCACCCCCACACAGGGAAACGGCTTTGGCTAGCCGGCTAAACTACGTGAGTGAACAGACGAAAGGAAATCCACACATGATTAGTGCACACGACTGCTGGAGGATCAGTCAGAGGACCGACTTAGAAGACAACGACTTCGAACCAGGAGCTACAATGGCTTGGTGTCGGGCTAAGGGCGCACCAGGGACAGAAGCTGGTAAGCAGTCAGAACAAAGCTCAGAAAGCAGTGGCAAACTATTAAACGCAAACATGCCAAGAAACTCATGACAGTCGATACAAACAAAACTCAAAGATCTGATGGTGATACCCTCTGGCCAGGCAAATCATTTACACAAACTGACCAATAGGACACTTTCGGAGTCAGTACAAGTAATGTAGATAGCGACCAAGAGCCCGACTGCACTATAATCGAAAACCCAGAAAGGGGACTACAAATTAAGTTAAGAATAGGCGCCTGGAACGTCAGGCGAATATACAAAGGGAAGCTAGTCATGTTTGGACAGGGGATGGAGAGAACCGGGATTGACATCATGGGAATATCAGAGCACAGACGGGCAGGGCAATGGCAATGTGTATGAGCATCTGGTAAAACCTTCTGAGGGAGGGACACATGTTGTTAGAGCGAAGTCGGTTTCCTCCTGTGGGACGTTATGAAAGGTGACATTTGTAACACAGGAATAGCCACGTTAGGCATGGCGGAACGGACCAATCACGACTGGTTCAATGTACACTTCACAAGGATGGGGCCAGTAATTTAAGCCAAAAAAAGAAGCCTTCATCATTTATAAAAAATGTTCAAATGGTAGGAGCACTAATCGGAGCTCTTCTCGCGGGAAACGGTGACCAGTGATGAGAACGTGCGCGGTTTACAGGGTCTGCCCATTATGGTGGAACGTTACCCCACCCCCCCCCCCCATGTTACTTGACAGGTTGAAGCTGTACTTAGATTCCCAGTGTGCCTTTAGAGCAGGTAGATCGACGATGGACTATATTTTTCCTCATGGCCGTTTCCAGGAGAAGTGCAGAGAACATGTCTAGCCGCTCTATGTGATGTTTATAAACCTTATCAAGGTCTTTGACTTGGTTAGTAGAAAGGGTATATTCGAACTTCTCGTGATGATCGGCTGACCCATAAAACTTTCCAACATGACATTTCTTGTCACTCTGATGGATATGATGGATATTCTTCAAACTCTTTTCATGTCAGAGTGGAATGAAGCAGAAATGTGTGCTCGCGCCAGCTCTCTTTGGTATCTTATTCTCCATGCTCCAATAGGACGCTTACGGCACGTCTGATGACGTTATTTATCTGCACACCAGGTTAGATCGACGGCTGTTTACCCTTTTCCGACTGTGTGCAAGGACTAAAGTGAGGATGGTGCTCATTACGGAGATGTTATTGCGGATGATGTGGTTCTAGTGACCAATAGTGAGGAAAGCCTCCAGAGACTGGGAGACAGATTCGTTAAGGGTGTAAGCAGTTCAGCTTCACCATAAGCCTGGAAAAGACAAAGGTCTGCGCACAAGGTATTACCTCTTCACCCTCCATAACGATTGAGGACGTCAATCTGGAGGTCGTCAACAGCTTCGCTTATCTGGGGTCTGCATTCAGCAACACTCTCTCGCCCGAGATAGAGATAGACAACAGCTTCACTTATCTGATGTCTGCCTTCAGCAACACTCTCTCGCCCGAGATAGAAATAGACAACAGCTTCACTTATCTGATGTCTGCCTTCAGCAACACTCTCTCGCCCGAGGTAGAAATAGACAACAGCTTCACTTATCTGATGTCTGCCTTCAGCAACACTCTCTCGCCCGAGATAGAGATAGACAACAGCTTCACTTATCTGGGGTCTGCCTTCAGCAACACTCTCTCGCCCGAGATAGAAATAGACAACAGCTTCACTTATCTGATGTCTGCCTTCAGCAACACTCTCTCGCCCGAGATAGAAATAGACAACAGCTTCACTTATCTGGGGTCTGCCTTCAGCAACACTCTCTCGCCCGAGATAGAGATAGACAACAGGCTTGCAGGGCGAGTATCGTCGTTGACAAAGAGAGTGTGGGAGAATAGTGCGCTGCCTCACTCCACCAAGGTCTGGGTCTATCAGTCCTTAGCTATTAACACTCTCGTGTATGGAACCGAGACTTGGATCACTTAAACTAAGCAGCAGCAGCAGGTTAACACCCTTCACATAAAATACCTTCCATGTATATTGAGGATTGGGTGGGAGGTGGGGGGGGGGGGGGCAAGAGAGAGTGAGACATAATGTGAATTTACAACGATCAAACACTCACAGCTGTTGAGTCAACGATGTCTTTGATGGTTGGGACAAGTTTACCGCATGGAGGATGCGAGGTTGCCAAAGGATATCCTCTATTCACAGCTGTCATTAGAGCTAAAAGAATCGACTTCCCCACAGAGTGATTCAAGGCAGTATGCAAGAGGAACATTAAGTCATGTGACATCCCATCAGAAGGCTTGGAATAAATTGCTCAGAATTGAGCTGTTTGGACACAGTAGGTTGGCAAAGGCATAATGGCTGCTGATGGTCTAAAGGGCCTTTTGACTGCAGCAAAAAGAGAAAGACTTGAAGAGATCGGGAGACATACGCCAGCCTTCTTAGCACGGTTGTTCGATTTATGTGTGGAACTATCACTCACGGATCAGTTTTTACAGTAATATCAGACAATTTAGAAATACAGAAGTAAGAGCTGGACAAAACGTACAGGACGTCACAGACTGACGCATCAATGAGAATGTTTAAGGGGGGGGGGGGGGGGGAGGTAAATGGGTGGTGTGTGGTTGTAGTTTTATTACTACTTGACCAAACCAGTTTTTTTACTGTCGAATAAATAAATAACAAATAATCCAGTTTTAATTTTAGCTTGCAATATACATAAACGTTGAATGCACTTAGCTTAGACATTTTAATGTTGTTATTTTGTCTCAGTGAATTGTTTCATTTCCTTGGAGGCAATGTGTAGGATCCAACAATATATGTTTTGTGCGTTCAATAATGTCTTTGTCAAAGCTATCTTTATTATTTTCTTCCTCGATCTTCGGTTGCAATTTTAGAAATACTGTCTCTAGTATATGTCCTGCTCTAGTATCTGTCCTGCTCTAGTATATGTCCTGCTCTAGTATCTGTCCTGCTCTAGTATCTGTCCTGCTCTAGTATCTGTCCTGCTCTAGTATATGTCCTGCTCTAGTATCTGTTCTGCTCCAGTATCTGTCCTGCTCTAGTATCTGTCCTGCCCTAGTATCTGTCCTGCCCTAGTATCTGTCCTCCTCTAGTATCGGTCCTGCCCTAGTATCTGTCCTGCTCTAGTATATGTCATCCTCTAGTATCTTCTTCTTCTTCTTCGTACGCAGTCAGACAGTAACCATTATTTTTTCGAAAAAAGCAGCGGTCATCCTGAGGCTGTCGACACTGCCATAGAGCTTGTCTTGCAGTTCCACTGGTGATGGCCACATCTGCTCTCTCTGATCCTCGTATGTCAGGCAGTTCTGCAGCAGATGTTCAGCGGTCATTTTACCAGTACCACACGGACATTCGTCGGTACCACCTATCTTCAATTTGTTGAATAGGTGGTACCTCAGTCTATTGTGGCCAGTGCGAAGTCTGAAGACAACGACCTGCTCTCTTCGGTTCAACTGATAATAGGCATCGTTTTTGGTGTAACCAGTATGTTCGGTTTCCCATTTGGTCATGTATCTGGCTTTGATAAGCCGTTTTGACTCTTCGTACGCCATACTAGTATCTGTTTGTGGTAGTCTTGCACCTTCTTTTGCCAGTCTGTCTGCCTCCTCGTTGCCTTGGATGTTGCAGTGTGTTGGGACCCACTGTACCACTACCCTTTTTGGTGCGGACTGCTGGCACAGTTTGCAGAGTGCTGCTCTTAAGTCATTAAGCTCAGTGTTTTTCTGGCTTTTTAGCGCTGTGACTACGGCTAGAGCATCTGTAAGCAGGACTATATGGCTTTCATTTTCATTGTGTGTCACCATTTCTTCCACTGCCGCCCTCAGTGCCTCTGCCTCCGCTCTGAAATTGCTTGTGTACTTACCAGTAGCGAATGACAGTGTTATTTGTCTGCCATTTGGTAGGTTCAGGAATGCTCCTGCCCCTCCGTTCTGTGTAGTGTTTGTTACAGAACCGTCGGTGTATGCATAGGTCCAGTCCATGCTTGGGTAGCTTTTCGATATGAAGCTTCTCCTCTAGTATCTGTCCTGCCCTAGTATCTGTCCTGCTCTATTATATGTCCTGCTCTTGTATCTGTCCTGCTCTAGTATCTGTCCTGCTCTAGTGTCTGTCCTGCTCTAGTATCTGTCCTGCTCTTGTATCCAGAGTGAGAATGACCTGTCGCTAATACCGAGGACACAGATTGTTCTTTACAAAGGGTTTCAAAGGTTGCCTTTGTTGCGAATACCCGCAACGAGTTCCTTCCTTTCTTATGTGTGCCTTGGAAACGGTTAAGTGGCAGGTTGTAGTACCTTTCCTCACGTGCTGATGAAGGTGGACTGAAGTCCTCCAGGCGGTAGTGTTGTGCTTTGTTTCATCTGCGCGTGGTTTCCTTTTACGTGAATCCCTCCACGTCGTTAGTCAGGTTGCCTTTTACGTGAATCCCTCCACGTCGTTAGCCAGGTTCCCTTTTACAGGAATCCCTCCACGTCGTTAGCCAGGTTCCCTTTTACAGGAATCCCTCCACGTCGGTAGCCAGGTTGCCAAGAAAAACAGCCCGTTTCCTCTAAGGACCGAGGGGATGAGGCGGGTCTTGGACCGTATATTTTGTCTGAGTTTGACTAACATATCTGATCGGTATGTTTTGTCTGAGTTTGACTAACATATCTGATCGGTATGTTTTGTCTGAGTTTGACTAACATATCTGATCGGTATGTTTTGTCTGAGTTTGACTAACATATCTGATCGGTATGTTTTGTCTGAGTTTGACTAACATATCTGATCGGTATGTTTTGTCTGAGTTTGACTAACATATCTGATCGGTATGTTTTGTCTGAGTTTGACTAACATATCTGATCGGTATGTTTTGTCTGAGTTTGACTAACATATCTGATCGGTATGTTTTGTCTGAGTTTGACTAACATATCTGATCGGTATGTTTTGTCTGAGTTTGACTAACATATCTGATCGGTATGTTTTGTCTGAGTTTGACTAACATATCTGATCGGTATGTTTTGTCTGAGTTTGACTAACATATCTGATCGGTATGTTTTGTCTGAGTTTGACTAACATATCTGATCGGTATGTTTTGTCTGAGTTTGACTAACATATCTGATCGGTATGTTTTGTCTGAGTTTGACTAACATATCTGATCGGTATGTTTTGTCTGAGTTTGACTAACATATCTGATCGGTATGTTTTGTCTGAGTTTGACTAACATATCTGATCGGTATGTTTTGTCTGAGTTTGACTAACATATCTGATCGGTATGTTTTGTCTGAGTTTGACTAACATATCTGATCGGTATGTTTTTCCTTGAGTTTGACTAACATATCTGATCGGTATGTTTTGTCTGAGTTTGACTAACATATCTGATCGGTATGTTTTTCCTTGAGTTTGACTAACATATCTGATCGGTATGTTTTGTCTGAGTTTGACTAACATATCTGATCGGTATGTTTTTGCCTGACCTTGACTAACATATCTGATTGGTATGTTTTGTCTGAGTTTGACTAACATATCTGATCGGTATGTTTTTGCCTGACCTTGACTAACATATCTGATCGGTATGTTTTTGACTGAGCTTGACTAACATATCTGATCGGTATGTTTTAACTGACCTTGACTAACATATCTGATCGGTATGTTTTTGCCTGAGCTTTACTAACATATCTGATCGGTATGTTTTTGCCTGACCAGACGTAAGTCTTCTCCGCCTGGTCTATAAATAAGATAATGCACAACTCCCACGTTTAGCCTGAAATGAGAAATATCATAACCATTTCATCGCTTTGTTTTTTAGTGAAACGAAATAATAAAAAAAATTATAATTGCGACGCAGTAGCCGAAGGTTGTGGTGCATCTCGTGACTTTCAGTACAATATTAGTGAACGGTTAGGATTTTTGGTAAAAACATGTGCAATATAAAACACCCTTCCAACACATCGCTATGGGTTACCGAACTTGTCTTAAAATTCTTTCCAGCATAGACATTGTGTATATACCACACATAAGCTAAAACAAATTAACATTACTTAATACCAATGAAATAAATTTGACATGACGTTGATCATACTTCTTCTTCTTCTTCGAATGCTGTCAGACGTCAATTTGTATTTGTTCAAAAAAAGCAGCTCTTCTGTTCAGCTGGTAATAGGCATCGTTTTTTGTGTAGCCAGTATGCTCTGTTTGGTCTCCATTTGGTCATGTATCTGGCCCTAATAAACCTTTTGGACTCTTTGTAGGTCACACTAGAATCTGGTTGTGGTAATCTTGCACCTTCTTTTGCCAGTCTGTCTGCCTCCTCGTTGCCTTAAATGCTACAGTGGGATGGAACCGACTATACCACTACTCTTTTTGGTGCAGACTACTGGCATAGTTGACAGAGTACTGCTCTTAAATTATTAAGTTCTGTATTTTTCTGGCTTTTTAGTGCTGTAACCACGGACAGGGCATCTGTAAACAGGACTATCTGGCTTTCATTGCTTTCGCCTGTCAGCATTGCTTCTACTGCAGCCTTCAGTGCCTCTGCCTCCGCTCTGAAATTGCTTGAAAATTTTCCAGTTCCCACAGACAGTGTTGTTTTTCTACCATTTGTTAGGCTCAGGAATAACCCTCTCCCTCCATTCTGTATTGTGTTTGTTACAGAACCGTCAGTGTATGCATGGGTCCAATCCATGCTTGGGTAGTTTTTCGCTATGTACCTCAGGGTTATGTCTCTTCTTTCTTTTTTCAGTCTGGCTGTTCTTGTTTCCACTACCTGGTATATTTTCTACCACCTCTGGAATGATATGCTGCTTTCATGTGGGTTTGCGTACAGTAGGGATGTGCTTTGGTAATGTCATGGTGTTCATATGGTCATCGCTCATCTTTGCTTTGGCTATTTCTCCGCTTTAGTTTCCCTTTTCCAAATCTATTTAGTCTCTGATGCATTGGATGGTCTGTCAGTCTTCTACGCCGATCATACAATAACAACAACAATGGATCTCCATCACTGTATTTCTCAGATTTTCAAGATCGGCACGTATTTCTGAATGCATTGTAGCTAGTTGTTTCAATTCGTAGATCTTTTACCGGTTACTGCCTATCCAACTTTACGTATGTCTTCTGTGGCTGCTTGTATCACGACTTCTATACTTTTCCCACTTGTCCACGAGGGCAGGGATCGTATACAGAAGAGGGTTTCCAGCCGAGTTTATGGGAAGAACGATAACCGTTATCCAGGCATAAACATCATTGCTGATCTCGTGTTCGCCGAGAGTCAATAAGCCCATGATTCCTACAGGAAACCAGCAGAGAAAGTTAGACAGAGCTACAAGAGACAGTTGTTTGGCCACCATTATATCTTGTGAACGGCGAGAAGCTATTGCTGAACCTAGTCTAGTTATCCTATTCTGTGACATTGATCGATAGATGACTATTTGACCACAAGCTATGATAAGGAACATGATGAAATTATACACAATGAACAATCCAAACGAGTACTCCCAGCCTGTTAGTCGTTTAATTGTCAAAGGTAAGCCAAGACACATCGCGTTTGTGGAATATATTTCAAACTTGAACACAACTGGGATCAGTGCAAGAAGGAAACCAATGATCCACGACACGAGAAGAGCGATAACTCTACTGATTTTAGACAACTTTATTTGACCGAACGGAAACATAATTACCAAAAATCTGTCCAGTGTGATAAGAAAGATAAAAAATGTTGACGTTTCCAAAGAGAGAGTAGCCAGGAAGCCAGCAAACTTACAGACAATACTTTCCCTCCAGACCTTGTCATACAAGACATAGATACCACGATAGTAATAATCAGCGCCAGCAATAATCAATAGATAGACTCCCATAATAATATCAGATATGCCCAAGTTTGTCACAAACAGCCCATAACCTGCTTCAACAACTGACCTATCCCAAACTGAACGATAAACAATAACCGTCATGTTCCCCAGAACTGCAAGAACCGCTACCACCCAGAGAAGAACCCGCTGAGCTGGAACCCTTACCAGATCAAAGCAAGATGAAATACTGTCTTCAGGTGAGTGACACGTGTAGTCTGGGATATTTTGTCCTCTGATCTGTGGACAACACATTTCAAATGTGTCCGTGTACAGATGTTGACTGATAATTAAGCCATTGAATAAATCTTCTCGTATATTTTCTATGAACAGTCCTCGTAGGTCAAGTGTCTGTAGGAGGAGTTTTGAAGAAAATATATTAGGCCAATCGGAAATAAGCGAAAAGCTCAAGTTCAGATGTTTCAAATTCGGCATCCCTACAAGGAAAGTGTGTTTGATATATGACAGACCTGTATGTGAGAGATCGAGTGTTTCTAGATTTGTGAATCGTAAGTTGTCCACCAAAACAAGTTCTTTATTATACGAAAAGTTTAAATGACGAACAGATTGAAATATTTTGTAATCTGCATTACGGGGGATGACAGTTTGCATCAGATTGTAGCTAATATCTATTTTTTGTGCACGTATTGGTGAGTAGACTACAATAAGATCAAATGAGCGGATTTGACAGTTAGACAATATAATGAATATAGCTTGTTCTAACAGATGATCTGCATTTTCACAAAAATCTTGAAACGTCACTCCAGAAAAATCAACGTATTTTAAAACACGGTTAACAAGAAAAGAAATATCGAGAGGAATCGATCTGTTGTAATGCGATACTGTGACTGTACTTGATACACATATTAAACCGTCCAAACAACCGAGGTCCTCACAATCCATTTCGTCATCTCCGCGTGGACAATGAGGATGTCCGTCACAAACTAGGTCAGGATGGAGGCACATTTTGCTATTCCAACAAGCAAAGTTTCCTGAACACGAATCAATAATGCCGTTTTGCTCATCTTCCCCTGAAGGGCAGTCGATGCTCCCGTCAAGGACGTAATGTTGAGGAATGCAGTAAGTGTTCGGACATTTAACAAATCCCTCTGAGCACTGAAAGTCCTTACAGTCTTCAAGATGAGACACATCTCTACATCCCAGAATAGCTCCGAATCTATCTTTCACAGAGACACATCTTGGGGCCAAAATTCTACTTGCAATATGATATTTGCTTAAACACTTTTGTTCGTTATCCAAGGGCCCTTCTAGTGCATTACATGTAACAGCTCCATCGTGACTGTATGCTAAGGGTGTGCATGTACCAATTTTACATTTAAAGGGACAGGCCTCTCCGCTAACCACATTTTCGTCGTTTAGTATTTTCTCCGTGCCTTCCATGCAGACAGTGCAATCAATTTGACCATCATTAATCCACTGTGGTAGCAAACAGGAACCATCACAACAATGTATATCTTCACAAACAATGTCATTTGGATTTGTGGTAGTTTCGGAGTTAGTGCAAGAGCGTGGCTGGTATATGCAAGTAGTTTCATCTCTTCTGTTGCTGCAGTCATCGATATGGTCACAGACAAAGAAGTAGGATATAAATCTAGGATAATCTTCATTCTCTCCACAGTCAAATATTGGGAATGTTCTTCCTGGTTGATTAAGATATGTCAAACTGTTTGTGTTTTCTATGTGGACCGAGACAGACACAATATTATCACCATGCGGCTTAAAATTCAATCTGCTTAAGGTTTTATTGAAGCTTTCTTTATTGGCAGGATTTATTCTCATGACGTTTATGTCCTCAAGTCTACGAGGAAGAACTAACTCACACAAGGCTAACCGACTTACTAGTTTCCTGCACTCAACGTCCGCCCATCCTTGAACAAAACCATCACCGAGATTTGTGTTATTCTTGTGACGGTCCCAAACAAACTGCCACATGCCACATGCAGCTTTGTTATACCCAAGAGAAGGTTTACCAGGCATCCAATTATTAACAACCAATGGACGATTGTCATCAAACGCTTCACGTGACCACCGAAACCGTTTAGCAATGCTATTCATATCTCGCTTAAGACCGATGTAAACATTCCATGTATCCTCACCTAGATCTAGTCTTTCTGAGAAATACTTTTCCAACCACGTCTGTAGAAATTGTATTTCCTGTCGAGTTTCTATTCCTGCCAAATACGTTCCTATTGAATAACAGGCGGCCTCTGCATTAGACCAGTGGGTTTGAAAACGTTCATAGCCATTAATCTGCGTCCCATATAGTGTATAGCAAGAAATATAATCATAGTTGTCATTATGTTCGAACAAAAACCCTTCTTTTATACATTGTTTACACATTGCCATGAGTAGGATACTCGAATACATTCTTTCTTCACAAAGTGGAAGAAGTGCATCACTCAAATGAATCGTTCCTTTTAGATTTACAACATTAAACAACACAAGAAATATCTTGATGTCTGAACTCTGTTGTTGTACAATATTTGGCAAGTTTCTAACTTCAGACAATAAATAACCTGAACAATCCATATATATAACAGCAATACGGGTCGCGTTCTGTCTGACTCCAGACATTTCAGAAAACAAACGTCCAACAAATTTGATTTTTGATTTTAAAAGCTCCTGTACAGTTTGTATGGGCTCATGCAGAGTCTCTTCGTCACTGGATCCGTAGATTTTTGTGTCAATACATTTACCAAACTGCCAATCACTGACCTTAACACTAGAGCTTCGAGAATATAAAGTGTCTTCAACACTGGCACACGTCACTTGCGGGGTTTTCACGTTTGATGAAAATTCTGACAAATCTTCAGTAAATAATTCATGCATGAGAAATTGACCTTCATAATCCCTGTGATGACTCGATTGGTAAAACAAAGCCAATATATCCATATGGGTCCTGGCACAGTCATCTAGAGGAAAGTTGCTTGACTCGCTTCCTGGAATCGCTGTAAAGAGAAAAGACATGTTGATTAAATAATAATAATAGTAATAAGTTCGCTTTGTCGTCTGACGCCGGTTGCGTGGATTGGTTACGTCCATGGTCGACGGCTGCGGCACGCCTGCAGGTCACGTTCAGAGCGGTGCAAAAGACTGACATCTGCTGAAGCCATACTTTATCGGGACTGCCTCTTAGGGCACGTGTGGGGAAATGCTTTGGCGCTGAGAAACGATTTGTGAACTATCTTATGGACTGAGACTATCATTACTATCAACAATAGTATTTCACTAAGCCACTGTTTGCAGTTTTACTATCCAAAAAATACTGATCTAGGCTCAGTTGTAGTGGATGTAAAAGAGCATTTGTAGATGCGAAGTTTATTTGTAGTGCTTGCTCACTTACTCCTATAAAGAGGTGGGGCGAATGGTTTGTTTATCAGCTCATCTACTTGGCCGAGAGCCTTATGCTCCTGGCAAGTTTAACTAAGCTGAAAAAGTCACCAAGGAATGACCATTTAAAACATGTCACATCATCACTCAGTTATGAGGCCGATGTTTGGGCCAACAACGTCAACCATGAAAACAATTAGAAACCTCAATGTGTGCTCAAAATGTCTGACATTCCTGCAATATTCCTGATCATCTCCCCGAACCCCCAAGCTCAATAAGGCGATGTGACAGAAGCTAGAGAGTGAAAATTAGGTTCTGGACAAGAATTCTCATGATAAATGCATACAAAAAGATAGGTACCAGGACGGTAAGAACTATATAGGAAATGTTAAAGCTTGCCCAAGTTGTCATTGAAACTGGTTATTGTAATTGGATCTTGCAATACAGAAGTTTTCTTAGGATGTTTTGTTCACCAGATATGCACATGTAAAATGTGAACCATTCTACGATTTTAAAGCATATAATAAATGGAGGAGATGTTTACAAGACTCGAGGGTTGGATCAATATGCTGAGCAGTGCATGAGCTGCGGCAGTCGGTGACCGAAAACTGACTTCTAACGTCAGGGCAAGTGAACCCTTCTACACCTACACGCGGTGATCCTGGATAACAAGTTGCAACAGGACAGACTGCCTAAGAAAAAGTGAACGAAGAGCGAAGGCTAATCCGATACCCACAAATGCCTGTTGAAATATGATGTATCGGACCGATACGTGCGACTATCGCATTCAAGATGTGAACTACGACACAACACATACATCGTTCTCTAGACTAGTGTCCTTCCACCTCTGTGCACCAGCAGACCGGCGAAAACAGAATAAATATTTTGCGGACAGACTGACGGCTGAGACAGAAACAAAAATCAAGGTAGATCATATTTAATTCGTTAAATCTAACTAGCTGACCCGCACAGAACATCTGCCTGATATAAATGTAATCATTTATAGTCTCCTCTCCTAGACTCGAGTGTTTCATCTTCTAACACATTTAATAAATCAATTTTCGTGTATTTATTTTCCTGTCAGTGTTTTCATTTATCCATCATTCTTCTTCTTTGGCGTGAGTTTTGAATAGGACGTTCTTAGTCGACCTTTACTTGTTCAAGGCCAGAAGCCCCTGTGCAGGTCCCAGCTCTGGCATGAGCTGGATGTATCCGGGAGAAGGGTTTCCTGCTTAGTGGATTAAGCTCGAGCAGCTTAATACTCCACTGCGTTGGGACAAGCGCTTACAGAAGGTGGTTAACCAATATGCTAGTCCATCTTAATAGACTCAAACACTAGAGCCCGGAAAAGATGGGATAACAAATGAAATGCTGATGGGGTTGGGCCAAACATCAAAGAGGAAGTTACTATCAGTCCTGAACCAAAGCTGGAAAAGGGGAATTGTACCGCAGGCATGGAAAGATGCTGTACATATACCAGTACCAAAGAAAGAAAAAGATAGAACAGATCCAAATGGATACAGGCCTATCAGTCTACTGAGTTGTGTAGGTAAACTAATGGAGCGTATGATAAACACCAGACTGATGTGGCACCTGGACGCAAAACACATATTAATTCCACAGCAAGCAGGATTTAGACAACACAGATCCACTGAGGACCAGATTACTCTCATAGCGCCTGAAATAGAGGATCCATACCAAGAGAAAAAGCATACAGTAGCGATTTGGGTGGATCTAGAGAAGACATTTGACAAGGTGTGGAAAGAGGGACTTAAAGTCAAGCTACGAAGAATTGAAGTATCTGGAAAAATGTACAGATGGATCAGCCCCTACTTCGAAAACAGAACAGCCAGAGTTCAATTACAAGGGCAGATGAGCAAAAAGGTGGCACTGGAGCAAGGAGTACCCCAAGAGGGAGTACTGTCACCCACACTTTTGCTGGTGTATAGAAATGACATCATAGAGAATATACCAAGAAGAGTCCACAGCTCCATGTGCAGCAGACGATCTGGCTATGTGGACCTCTGAAGAAAATCTCACCGTAGCAAACAATTGGATGCAGCAGGCCCTAACATCGCTGGAAGAGTGGGCCAAATCATGGCTGGTTAAAATAAATGAAGAAAAAAACACCATGTACGATATTCTCCCTTTCAAACAATCCACAGAACACCAAAATAAGTCTAAATGGCAAATATCTGCGGCTAAACGATAACTCAAACTATTTGGGGATCACATTTGATCGGCGCATGACAGGGAAAAGTCGGTTCGAGAGAAACCGAATGAGAGCCAGACAAAGAATGGCAATCATGAGGAAACTTGCTGGCACACGCTGGGGAGCAGACGAAAGGATACTGAAGAAACTGTACACTGGAAGAGTGAGACCAGTTCTCGAATATGACATTGCGGCATGGGCAACAGCAGCAAAGTCGAACTTTGATAAAATAAGCAAACTTCAAAACCAAGCCATGAGAGTTATAACAGGAGGCATGAAGTCAACGCCAATTATAGAACTTGAAAAGATTACAAACCTGCTATCCATGACCGATAGTAGAGACAGCAGAGCCTAGCAGCAAGCAGAGAAACTCAGAAGACTGACTGACCATCCAATGCATCAGAGACTAAATAGGTTTGGAAAAGGGAAACTTAAGAGGAGAAACTTAGCAGAAATCGCCAAAGCAAAGATGAGCGAAGACGCTATGAACACCATGACAACATCAAAGCTCATCCCTACTGTACGCAAACCCATATGGAAGCAGCATATCATTCCGGAGGTGGTAGAAAATATACCAGGTATTGGAAAAAAGAACAGCCAGACTGAAAAAGAAAGAAAAGACATAACCCTGAGGTACATAGCGAACAACTACCCAAGCATGGACTGGACTCATGCGTACACCGACGGTTCTATAACAAACACAACACAGAATGGAGGGGGAGGGTTATTCCTGAACCTAACAAATAGCAAATGGCAGTGGCAACTGGAAAATTCTCAAGCAATTTCAGAGCGGAGGCAGAGGCACTGAAGGATGCAGTAGAAGCAATGCTGACAGGCGAAAGCATTCAAGACAACGAGGAGGCAGACAGACTGGCAAAAGAAGGTGCAAGATTACCACAACCAGGTTCTAGTGTGACCTACGAAGAGTCCAAAAGATTTATTAGGGCCAGATACATGACCAAATGGGAAACAGAACATACTGGCTACACAAAAAATGATGCTTATTACCAATTGAGCAGAAGAGAGCAGGTCGTGTTCTTCAGACTCCGCACCGGCCACAACAGACTGAGGTACCATCTATTCAATAAACTGAAGATAGGTGGCACTGACGAATGCACCTGTGGTACAGGGAAAATGACCGCTGAACATCTGCTGCAAAATTGCCCGACAAACGAGGACCAGAGAAAGCACATGTGGCCATCACCAGTGGCGACACTAGACAAGCTCTATGGCAGTGTTGACAGCCTGAGGATGACAGCTGCTTTCTTCGAAGAAATACAAGTTGACGTCTGACAGCGTACAAAGAAGAAGAGGTAGAAGAAGACACACTAGAGCAAAGTAGATCCGCAGCCTGTTAGGCGTCATCAATGCTGCTCTAAGCAAACCACCTAACCATGGCCAGTGTTATGCCATGTCATACAGTTAATCGCCTCTTTCGACATGCTCTCTGTGAGGCAGTGGTGCTATTCTTCTCCTTGTCATACTTTAAATGATCTCGGCAGACCACTCGGAGGAATAGGACATATATTTACAGCAAGACTGTCGTACCTGCGCCTTTTGAGCACAGCACATCCGACTTTAGCACATTTCTTTACTTTCCATTTTTGATCCTTAGCCTCAGAGACAAATAGCATGGCTGCAGCTAATATTCAGGGTCACTATTTGGAGGTTGAATAGGGTCTTGGTCAGTTATGGATCACTGACCCTGATGCAAGCAGTTAGCTATGAGTCCCTGGCTGTAGTCAGCTTTCATTTTCACTGCTGCATCTTTGGTTCAATCTTTTATTTATGATGTACACAATTAATGAAATTACAGTATTTTAGCAGTTAAAGATTAGTTGTTGTCAATAACGTAGATCCAGAGGTCTAGAGGTAAGGCTTCCGGTGCTGGAGTTTGAGTGTTCAAATCACGGTGGAGACCGGGATTTGTTCACCTGAATCATCTGACAAAAATGTCCCCTGATCTCTGAGAAGTGAGATCGAATACCTGCGAGCATATTAACAGTCCGTTGACAGTTTTAAATCGAAAAGAGTAGGCTCATGTCCGCTGCTCGGGCAAAATTCAAGTTAAAAATGTACTCAAATTATTCTAAGGGTTCTTGCCCTACATAGAATATGTCGCAAACATGGTTTGTGTGCTTGTCTCAACCTTCTGTGAAAGAGTCCATGTTTCAGCCCCATACAACTGGCATAACTGAGTGGCGATTATTCTTTTCCTAAGTTCTTTTTAGATATTCTTTGAGGTTTACAATTTCTATTTTTCTCTGGAGCCCTTGTTTGCCATTGCAATTATTGTCTAAATTTCTGTCTCAATGCGGGAAAACTTATGTAATGGTTTGCCCTACATATGTAAAGTTCGGTTCTTGTTCGATTATTTCTCCATTGACTGATATATTTATTTGTCTATGTTGTTTGGATATTACCAAAGTCTTTGTCTTCGATGTATTTTTGTTTGTATGCCAAACTCTTTGGCAGTGCTATTAATTTTATTTTGTTCGTGTTCTGGTCTCGGTACGGAATTTGACCATGCGGACGGGAAGTGTGGTTTCCTGCGCATGCGCTGTACTGTATTCAGCTTCGATAGACTGCTCTGTGATCGTCTTTCGTCCCAATCTCATCTTCTGCACTGCTTGTTAGCTCTCTCCAACCATGATTACTTTTCTCATGCTGTCATCCGTTTATTTATCCACACTAGCAATCGTCAGTTATACGACTTCTTGTCTGTTCGCAAGAAGGACAAGCTTACCCATCTCCGTCCTCTTACCCCTCCAACTCCCTCCTCATCTTCTGCTTCTCACCATTCAGTGGTCTGTATCCCCTCTGATCTTCTCCTGGCTGAGAGTGACATCAGTTCTTAGCAAAGGCTTTAACTTCGTCCCTTTCCAGCCCTCCATTGACCAGTACTCGGTTCTCAAGGATGTGCATGCCTATCATCGTTGCCTACACCCTCAACAATGGTCCCAAACCAATACCAACTCCTGCTGTTTTCCTGACACCGATGACCAGTTATTCCCATCGAAAATCTGATTCGACCCGGCTTCCTGGTCGAACCCGTACCTTATAAATCTATATTAAAACTACTCTTCACGATATCAAGGCCCCCTGCTCTCGGCACCTGCGATATTCGAACATTTCTCATGCCGAGACTCGCGCTCTGGCTAGCCTCAGTCGGGATCGCCTGATTAAACTGCTGATAAGGGGGTAGCAGTGGTGGTTTGGTGCAAGGGTTTATATGCTCAGGAGGGCCATCTTCAATTATCTGATCCTTCTTTCTATAAATCGCGTGTCGATGATGCCACTGTCCGCTTCAACAAGGAGGTCTCTCCCACGATCCTTGAAATGTCCAAACGCCATCTCCTTCCGAAGAGCGCTGCTAACATCCGTATCTTTGATAGTTGTCTTGGTAAGCCTTCATTCTACATGCAGCCCAAGGTTTATCAACCCAACAAACCCCGGTCGCCCTTTTGTCTCTGCCTGTTCCTGTCCCACCGAACTGGTATCTGACTTCCTGGATAGTATTTTCCAGCCTATGGTTGAGAATCTTCCCACATTTCTAAAGGATACCAACCACGCCTTAACCACTTTCTCTACCATTGTCCTCTCGCCGACCGCACTCATTGTCTCTTCCTACTTGAAGTCTGTTCACCGTACACCTCCATCCACCACTCGGATGGCTTATTGGCCCTCCGTTTCTTCCTCAACCGGAGGTTTACCCATCTACCTCTACATCCACTATCATCCGTCTGGCCGAACTCGTCATTACCCTCAATACCTTTGTGCTCAAAGCCCAGTTCTTTGATCAGATCAGCCGTGTAGCTATGGGCACCAGAATGAGTCCCAGCTACGCTTGTATTTTCATGGATCACCTGGAATACTTGATCTGGCTTAAATACCAGGGCCCTTTTCCTGTTTATGTATTATCGAAACATCGACGATGGAATTGGCATTACCGACATGTCTGAAAAATTATTCTTCACTTTATCTACGTTGTCAATGACCACCATCCCGCTATAAAGCTCACGTATGGTATCTTTCTCACGTCTGTCCACTTTCTCGACATCACTGTCTCTATCTGCCCTTCAGGCCCCTCCCATACTGTCTACTACAAACCCACTGACGCCCACAACTAACTCCTCTACACTTCCTCCCATCCTAAATTCTGCCTCGATTCGCTTCCTTTCTCCCAACTCCTCCGCCTTCGACGCCTCTATCAGAATGACGACGACTTCCTTCTCAGGGCCCACGAGATGCTTGACTTATATTGCGAGCAACTCTACCCAGAGATCACTCTCTCCTCCGCCCTCCAATGAGTTCTCTCTATCTCTTGTCGTGACACCGTCACTCCCACTCATCGCCCTCCCTCTGACCGTGTGAAATTTGTTCTTACCTATCCTTCTCATTGCGCCTCTGTCCGGGATATATTATTTCGCCTTATCCCTATTCTGCACTCTCATCATGCCACTCGTAAAGTTTCTCTCGATCCTCCCCTTGTCACCTACAAATGGGACAGAAATCCGAGGGACTTGCTGGTCAGTAGTCGCCTACACACTAGCCAACATAGCCTTCTCTGACGATCGTTTTTGATTCACGCTTGAGAACATACTTATCTCTAGCACGGGTTGCCAACAACCACATGTCATTCATATCTTCCATACCTTCACTTAAAATCTCAAACTGGCCCCTATCTATTTACCTTTTTTAAATCCCCCCCTCCCCACCGTCCTTTCTAATATCACTTCCCCCCCTTTTCTTAATACACTCCCTCCCCCTTCTTATATCAGTCCCCCCCCCTTCTTATATCAGTCTTCCCCTTTCTTATATCAGCCCCCTCCCTTCGTATATTAGTTTCCCCTTCTCCTTTTTATATCAGTCTCCCTACTTCTCATATCAGTCTTTCTCCTCCCTCCCCCTTCTTATATCAGTCCCCCCCCTTCTTATATGTCTCCCCCCACCCTTCTTATATCAGTCTCCCCCCCCCCTTCTTATATCGGTCTTCCCCTTTCTTATATCAGCCCCCTCCCTTCGTATATTAGTTTCCCCTTCCCCTTCTTATATCAGTCTCCCTACTTCTCATATCAGGATTCTCTCCCCCCCCCCCTTCTTATATCAGTCTCCCCCTTCTCATATCAGGTTTCTCCCCCTCCCCTTTTTCATATCAGTTTCTACTCCCCCCTCACATCAGTCTCCCCCCTCCCTTCTTATATCAGTCTCCCCCCCCCCATCCTTATATCAGCGTTCTCCCCCCCCCCCCTCCATCCCGGTTAATATCGATTTCTTTTTGGTTCACCCCCCCCCCCCCCACTTGGATCTCTATTTGGCCGCCACTGGCTTATCCGGGTCTTCTCCCTTCACTTTGTACGCTCTCCTGGCCATCTTATTTGACCGCTGTTCTTCAATTACTGTCGAGCTATCGACCCGACCAGTCGTGATGGAAGACACTATTTCAAATACATAAATAATTTTTTTTTAAAAATATTTTAACATCCCTCATACATGTATTCATCCCTTCTTACGTGATTTGCTAGTTCAGCATTGTTGTTATTTGTTGTCACCGATGAATGCCAATTGGTCGTAAAGTAGGTTTTGTACGTGTTTTCGTCTCGGTGCGGTATTTGACCATATCCATTAAAAAATTGTGATTAAACTAAACTTTTATCAATTGTAAACATTTGTTTTCATTACTTTTTTCCCACTGTTATATTTGTCATGGAACTTTTCAAACGTTGCTAATGATCTTCCAACTATCGCTTGGTCATCGGCAAATTTGATGGCATTAACTTTTATAACATTAACTTTTATAACATTAACTTTTATAACATTAACTTTGACACCTCTATTACAACTCCACATAACCTTGACCATTACAATTTGCTTTGTAGAAACTAAGTAAAAGCAAGCAGCCCTGTCTTATGGAAACTGGATACGCGAGATTTTCTGTGATTGCAATAATCGCCTCTTGATTTTCATGCAGGTTCTGGATTAACTTAATGAATGATCCTTCTGTACCTTTTGCTGCAAAATCTTAAACAGTTTGCCTCAGGGCACTCAATCAAAGGCCTTTTCGTTGTCAATAAAACAGATAAACAGTGCACGTCCTTAATCGATTATTCTTTCTGCGAGAAGCCGCAATGATCCGATGGCATCCCATGTAACTATCCCTTGCGAAATCCAAACTGGTTTTCTTTCAGTACCAAATATATCTTTCCATCAATTCTCATCTGAATAATCATTGAAATAATTTTATATCCGTGTTATCAAACTTATCATTCGGAATTTACCGCATTCTATAACATTTGTGTTGTTGTTTTTTCCACAAAGGAATTAATATTGAAGTTATGTGACATTTTGGCCAAATTCCATTGTTGTAAATGTTGTTACCATGGTCAAAAAGTCAAGTATGAAAAGTCTCTCCCGCTGCTTTTAGTAACTCGATAGGTCATTCATCTATCTCTGGTGCCTTGTTGTTCGGGATTAAAGAAAGTGCTTCCGGGTTAAAGGTAATCTCTTTCTGACGATGGTATGTTATTTAGTGGTGTCTTATCTTGAGCATAAGGCCTTCTCGATGCAAAACATGAAGCGCACAGAGAACACAAAAGGGGCACATTATTTCCATCTGCAAAAGCGGCAGTCAATGATGCTCCCAAAGCTGTGCTGACCGGGGTTAGAGAGATGGAAGATTTCTGGCTCAGTAAAATAGCGGAAGAAATTGAGATGTTTGTCGAGCGTCATGATACCAAACGGTTTTACCGGGCTCTGAAAGTGCTCTACGGCCCGGAGCCCTTTTGGTAACTCCCCAGTTGGCAATGCGGATAGGGCTCTGCTACCAGATAAGGCTCAGATCATAGACAGATGGTCAGACCACTTTTGCAAAATACTGAACCACTCATTGTCCATCGTAGGTGGAATTGAATCTGACGCTGGATCAACTCATCACTGAAAAATAAGTCGACAGGGCAATCAGTCACCATCTTTAGGAGAAGCCCCAGGCGCTGATGCAATACCAGCAGAGATATACAAGACAGCTAGCCCATCTCTCACCAGAAAGATCACTGAACTCGTATGCAACATGTGGACTGAAGGAGTAATTCCGCGGGATCTGAAGGACACCTTAATAGTTCACATATACAAGAGAAAAGGCAACAGGCAGAAATGCGTCAATCATCGTGGAATATCGCCACGCCCCGTAGTAGGCAAGATCCTATCGTACTTGCTGCTCAACTGACTCAACAAACACCTTGAACAAAAGCACCATATCCCAGCAAGCCACCATCTCCCAGCAAGCCACCACCTCCCAGAAAGTCACCACCTCCCAGAAAGCCACCACCTCCCAGAAAGCCACCACCTCCCAGAAAGCCACCATATCCCAGCAAGCCACCATCTCCCAGCAAGCCACCACCTCCCAGAAAGTCACCACCTCCCAGAAAGCCACCACCTCCCAGAAAGCCACCATCTCCCAGCAAGCGAATGTCAATTCAGAGTCGGAAGAGGAACAGTGAACAGAATCTTTGCCGCTCGCCAATTAGAAAAGAAGTGTCAGAAAACCACGCCTTTTTACATGACATTTATTGATCTCACAAAGGTATACAGTAAACAGAGGAGGGCTGTGGATGATTATGCCCAAGCTTGGCTGCCACCACAAGTCTATAACTATGGTGAAGCAGTTACACGAAGGCATGTGTACTAGTGTAATAGACAGTAGAGACACCTATAAAACTTGTTTAGTAATAGATGAAGTAAAACAAGCATGTGTACTCCCACCGACCCTGTTAAGCATGATGTTCGCTACCACGATGACAGACGCCTTTACATCGCTGGATCTTGGCATACCCATAAAGTACCGCACAGATGGCAAGTTACTCAATCCCAGAAGAATGAAGGCTAAAACCAAAATGACTGGTGACATAATCAGAGAATTTGTGTTTGCAGACTGGAGAAGCACAGTCAAAGCAGATGTAGCTAGCAGCCAGGACCACGGTGTTGGGAAAGGACAGAGCAGACGCGAGACCTGGAAATCACGAGCAGTAGGAACACCGTCACCTTCTACTGACCTCGTGTGCCCGCTATGCAGCAGATGTTTTCGTGCCCGCATTGGCCGGTTCAGCCATATGCACACCCACAACCAATAGAGAAATCTATGACAAGTATGATGTCGGATGTCTTCATCGACAACGATGGACATCTATTATCGTGTTACAGGCCCTCATCATCGTACAGTTTATTAACGTATTCTCTCTATCTGATTTGTTGTGTTTTATTAACTTAATTTAACGTTTTTATACTGGTTTAGAAGACTCATTAGAGTCTGTATACAACCAGTTACAGTACCATTATCGTGCTCTAAAAGCTATGTGCGTCCAATCTATTCTAAAATGCATTAACTTGTCCCTGCCTCCACTACCTCCTAGGGCAATGTATTCCAAGCATTCACCACTCTCTGACTAACCAAATATTTCATAATATATAATATTGACCTTTCTTTAGTTAATTTGTATATGTGCCCTCATGTTCTCGTTGGTGGTTGTATTTAAAAAAATAACGTTTTATAGTCTAATTGAACCTATCCTGTAATAATCTCATAATCCTTTATTGTCACCTCAAATTCGTCTCTTTTCTGGAGACAATAGGCCGGTTTTCCTGAATCTTTCCTCGCAACTGTAATTCTGGAATTTCACTTTCAATTTTGTCGTTCTTCTTTGTATCCTTTCCAACATGTTTATATATGTGTTAGGACACAACTACCTACTTTGTAGATCTCAGTCGGTATTAGATCCGCACCTACAGCCTTCCCATTTGATAGTTGGTTGATTGCTGCTCTGACCTCATCGATATTTGGAGGAACGTCCAGTTCATTGTTCAGTGGTGTTTGAGACTTATGGTTTATAATGCTGGTAGATCGGACTACACGATACGATGTTGGGTGAATATATGTCATTGGAGTAATTGTGCAAGCCCCTATACTGCAGGACAGACGACTTAGACTCCCCACACCACTGAACAACATAATTGGAAAGAAAACTGACTATCTAACGTTCTTCGTCAGCTCAACATTAAGCCTGCTAACGGTAACTTTTTATCTAGCTATAATAAAGGCTAGAGTGGACCTATTCATTCCTCCTATGTAACCGATCTGGTTGTATAAAAGCTACTAACTCAAAAAATAAAAGCTAGGGTGGACCTATTCATTGTTCCTATGTAACCGATCTGGTTGTATAAAAGCTACTAACTCAATAATTAAAAGCTAGAGTGGACCTATTCATTCCTCCTATGTAACCGATCTGGTTATATAAAAGCTAGGGTGGACCTATTCATTCTTCCTATGTAACCGATCTGGTTGTATAAAAGCTAGGGTGGGCCTATGTATTTCTCCTACGTAACCGATCTGGTTGTATAAAAGCTACTAACTAAATTAAAACTGAAAGGAACACTGAAAAGGCTTGTATATCTGGATATCAACTGAAATGTACAATGGGATATCGGATAGTATGTGACTACACATCTGTGGTACTAATTTTATTATCACCACCACCATCAAATTCTGACTAATTGTATGACACCGGTCTGACATCCAGAATATTGTTTATTCAATTGTTTCTCTGTGGAAAAGACTCGCCATAAAGAGGATGGCCTTTGTGATCAACAACCTCAGTGGTTCCCAAGCCCTAGCTCTTCTCTATCTTTAGAAGGTCAAAAAGAAGTGCAGCCTGTTCTTCAGACAAACTGACAAACGTGTATGTTTCCTTATCCCAACGTACGTGTGGTCCAACCTGTATAAATATCTCTGTTCTATTCTTTAGATTTTTGGAAACAAAACAGGATAAAGAGAATTAAACAGGTGAGATCACACGTGAGATGAAATAAATAATAATAGATACGTTTGTCAGTCTTGTGTATGTTTTTTTAATTTAATTTATTAGGTAAAATCCACTATTTTCTTTCATATAATAACACTACTAACATCATTTATTGCCTTGACGTTGTATATACATTTCTACATCATTTTATTAAATGTGCTTTCCAAATTTGTGGTTTTTCATCATTAAATAAGAAAGACTTTTCCTTTCTGCGATAACGACGAGAATATAACCTCAAACACCTCCACAGAATTTAGCAAGCCATAACTGAGCGGTAATACCAAAACTGATAATCAACGAGGCATAAAGGCTTTACATGATATAGCTTATCGCAAAATTAGGTCAGGTGAGGTCATCCTGTAACCGGTGAGGCCGTTGGGGCACACATGAAGACATCATCACAACACCACGCCACCCTTCTCTGTCAGCGGCCGCTGCCTGAGCCTCTTCTGGTCGGAGATTGGTCCATTCATTTAGGTTGTCCTCCCACCTCTTTTTTGGACGGCCTCTTCGTCGTCTGCGGTGCACCTTCCCGTGGAGGATTGTGTTTGCAAGACTATTTGATCTCGATATGTGACCGGACCAAGCGAGTTTCCTTCTGTTGACAGTTGCCAAGATATCTTCAAAAGGCCACATTGCTGTTGCAATTCTATCGCGTATTTCCTCATGTATAACTCGATCTTTGTACATGACGTTTAAAAGTCTTCGGAAACATCTCATCTCCAAGGCCCGTATTCTTCGCTGAAAGTCAGCTGTAACTGTCCATGTCTCACAAGCATAGAGGAATATTGACAGGACCAGTGTACGCATTAATCTGATTATCGTGCATAGTGCTAACCGTTTATCTTGTCAGATTTTGTTAAGCCGTGCAAGCGAAGCTATTGTCTGCTATTCTGACCAACACCTCACATTTTGATCCTTCATCACTGACAATCGACCAAAGATATTTAAAACGATCAACCACTTTGAGTTCCCGACCGTTAGCTTTTATCTTGCTGTAGAAGCCCTAGGCGTTGTTGGTCATTAATTTTGTCTTTCCAGCGTTTATCTCTATACCATAGCCAAGAGCTGTTTCATTGAGACTTCTGACCCAATCCGGGAGTTCTGCTTCTGAACCCGCCAACCCGTCGATATCATCTGCAAAACGAAGATTGGTAATCGTTCGGCCCCTATCTTGGCAGTACCAACGTGACCTCCAAGTGCCTCACTCATAATTCCTTCAAGGAATATATTGAAAAGTGTTGCAGAGAGCGTACATCCCTGTCTTGCACCAACTGATGTGCGAAACCATCCCCCTTGCCTCCCATTCACAAGAACTGCGCTGGACGCCTTGTCATACAGGTGTTCAACGACCTTTATAATATTACCGTTGATTTTATACATCATCATGGTTGCTCATAGCGCTTTATGCCATTCCCTATCAAACGCCTTCTTAAAATCAACAAACACATGATACAGTTTTTTGCTTTAGTTCAAGATATTTCTTCTTGGCAAATTTATATTAAATATCTGTTCTGCAGTGCTTCTTTCCTGTATGAACCCTGCTTGCTCCTTGGTAATGATATTCTCTGCTTGGGGTTTCAATCGGCCGAGGATTAATCTAAGCATGACCTTGCTATGGTGGCTGATGAGGCTTATTGTTCTGTAATGTTGGCACAGCTGTAGGTTTCCAGACTTAGATACCGGTATATCCATTGATTTCGTCCATAAGTCCGGCCAGTTTTCTTCGCCCATATTTTGTTGCGGATGTGTGTCAGTCCTTCCACCACTACCTCTCCACCTGCCCGTAAGAGCTCTGCTGGTATATTGTCCTCGCCGGCCGCCTTCCCTCTTCGCAATACTTTAGCGCTGCAGTTACCTCTTCCTTCGTTATCAGTTGGTTATGTTCTTTAGTTGTTGGTGTTGGAGGGATTATTTTCTCAGGATCGTTCCGTCCCTCATAGTTATATAGCTTGGAACAGTACTCTGTCCATCGTGCCAGTACGTCATGTTCCTCCATAAGGCACTTGCTGCGTTTATCCTCGATCATAAAGTTCCTGCCTTTTCTTGGCGTTACCAGTTCTTTGACCACATTGTATGCTCATTTAGCATCATTTCTGTTTAATCTTTCTTTGATGTTTGTACATTGTTCACGTATCCACGCTCCTTTCTGCTCTCTCATCTTTTGCTGTATCGCTTTCTTGACCTCTTTGTATTTGTCGACCTCATCAGGTGAATGATTTTCATTTTTCAGTGACCGTCTTCTATCATATAGGTCTAGAATTTCTTTGGTCATCCATGGCTTCTTTTTTGTTTTGTGGCAACCCATGATCTCTGTTACTGTATTGATTACGTATCTGTATGTGCAAAATACAAAGTGAGAAAAAAACAAGAGACAGATGGTCAAAAAATTGTAATTGAACACAAAACATAAATGTACTATTGTTACAAACTGACACTGAACCACATTGTGGACCTAAATTGAAGACATACATCCAGCTATAAGTTATGAGAATATGCAAGAAATCAAACAACAGAAGAATTGAATAGACCGAACAACAGAATTCTTCTAGGAGTAACGGAAGCAGATATCCAAGCCGTCACAGACATTGTGAACCATTTATACCAGAAAGTAACGCAACAACAGACCATTATAATTGTTGTATATGTTTTGTGAGTAAGATTACTGCAAACAGACTGCAGACATTCTCATTTCTCTTATTAGATTACCAGATGAATTGATAACCTTGGATCGGTAGCAGATTCGCAAGAAAGACCAAGACAGATGAAGCTAAAAAAGAGAACATTGGAATGAATAAGCTGCAGCCTTTGAAACAACTACGATAATACAGATAAACGTGCTTAGATGTAACCCACAACGAAAGAGGCAATAAGTTAGACAAGGGTTACCGGGCTATGAACTTTGGAAATGGTTGTCCAGTTCAGCTTGGGTCCAGCAATGCAAGCTGAAGAGGACTGTTCGGGATACGAGAACATTGAGAATCTCCGTTAAGAACTTATGTTCCAAGGGGGCTTGGCATTATACATGATATTGATAATGTAGCAGAGTCCAGATTTCACTGGGGTTTAGCTATCTAGAATGGATCCACATCATTCAAGCCCAGACACAGTCAAAATACATAGCAAACAGCAGGTGGCAGATTTATTAAAATCATTTTCATCAAACAACTAGTAAAATACATCTTAACTAAGTAAAAATATATTATGTATAGTTATTAATTACTTCAGAGGTTGTAAGCACAAGCTTTTGAATATTGCCCACAACGAATATAACCCAGTTCTAGCCGCTACTCTCCACTCCCCTTTTCTGCACCCTCAACACACTATTAAAAACTGCTCTTCCCGATCGTATTCTGTGCATTCACTGACACTCAGATCCCTCCAGGCAGTTGATTTTATATTTACACATTCAGATCCCTTTAGGCAGGCGATCTTGACATTTCACATTTAATTATGTTCAACATATACTCACATGTGGTAACACACTCGATTATCTGCGTATTCACATACTCCGGAATATACATCGTTCCCTCGGTGTCCTACACACACCAAAAACACATCCAGATCTCTTCAAGTCATAGGGTGCCCAACACACACCTTATAGAGCGACTGGCCAAGACTCAAAGGCTTATGCTATTCAGTGCTCTGCAATTCATTACATCTCTCACACATTCGTTAAAGAGCCTGCTAAACTAATTGGAAGCTAACAATCGCTCTTCTAGAAAGTCGGTGAGTTAGTCAGTGTCCTAGCTAAACGATCAGTCTCTCTCGCTCTCTCTCTCTCTCTCTCTCTCTCTCTCTCTCTCTTTCTCTCTCCGAAGACTGTCTGCTTGAGTTAAACTTTGCCTAGTATTATATAGTCCCAAGCAGTATCAGTGCTGTCCATTGCTCTTCTGTGGGTTGTCGGACTCAGCCACAACTCTAGTTTGGATCTACCTCAACTTAGTTGTTATTGGAACGAATCACTCCGAATTCCTGTCACTCTAAAATGTGGGAGCAAGAGCCCACCCCCACTACTGAAATTGTAACGCCAGAGTTGTCAGCTCCTAATCCCTACCTGTACTAGACACATTCTTCCCGTTAACTGTTTGGCTCAAGTGAGCATCAAATCATCATGTGAGATCTTATAGCAGGTAAAGAAGTAAACATAAACACCCGAACATACGACTACTCTACGGCAGATGTTAAGAAGTTGACAGAGCCAGCGAACCGCATACTCTGGATAGATACTGTCGGAGGAACATATGTTGAACAAGAGTGGGAGAGTTTTAAAACAGTTCTAGAAAAGCTAAAAGAGGAATGTGTACCATGTGGGGAGGTAAACCCCAAACTTAAAAAGTAGATAACTCGTTTGGTAGTTAAATGTAGAAAAGCTAATAATTAAGCATGGAAAAAGTATATAGATGTGGATAAATCAAAAGAAACATATTTAGAATATTTGGACAAGCAGAACATAGCTCAGAAAGTGAATAAAACAGCAAAAATAGATTTCGAAAAAAAACTTGCTAAGAGGACCAAGACTGGTAGAAAAACGTCTTTTCCTATGTTAGGAATAAACAACGAATTAGTCGAAGCCCATGCCAAGATAATCGGAGGGAAAATTACCACAACATAAACGAATTAATTTAGTCCAATTAGAAAACCACAAAACTTGTTCGTGGACTGTAAGTCGTCAAAGTGTGAATTCCAGACAAAATCCGTGGCATAGGCGCTCTCTTATGGACTAAAACACGAGAACAAGACTAGACTAGACGCTGCCAGTCAGGCGCCATCTTGTGTGTGTGTGTATGTATATATATATATATATATATATATATATATATATATATATATATATATATACATATATATATATACATATATCCTGTATTTTCTCTATTAAGACATGTGAAAATATGACAGGACTCAGACTGGATAATATATCAAATCTTGTGACAACAAGAAATTATGTGGCAGAGAGAGGCCGAAAATGTCAATAAAGAGACTCCAACAGTGCAAATCAAAATGGATGGGAACAAATTGAGTGTATGAAATGCTTGGGTGATCAAGCAACGAACGAAACGAAACGCATTCCTACAGGAAAATGTTTTGTTTTTAAACAGGTAAAAGAGGACATGTACAAGAAATAATGTACTGGACAGTGTGGTTATCGTGATACAGGATGATGTGGGTAACATAACCGATAGGAAACATTAAACGGATCTCTTGAGAAAAGGGCTCAGAATAGAAAGAGATGAAAATCATCATGGCGGACAAATGTTCCTAGAGAAACCAGAAGGGTAAATAATGATGTTGATGAAGTTAAAGGTTATTGTATAAACACTCATTAGCCGTATATTTCGACTCGTTTAGAAGCCGTAGACTTGTTATTTTATCTCACTACAAAAAGACACGGAATAAACTCTGGCACACATGACATTTACACGCACTCGTTTTCTCTGTTAACTACGAGAGTAATGCTCCATTACGTCAAATTACACATTCACTTGGTCGATCATTTCTCTTCAAAACAATGTCTCTTCAACATATTAGCGTTGTGATTCTCTTAGATTTCTTCATTTAAAAGACAGTTTGTTTTTTATATTTTGCGTATTTCTCTTATTTATTGTGTCATTCAATTTTGCATTTCTGCATTCATCTATTTTACATTCGCGTGTCCATCAGTCATCAGTCACCAATTCTCCTACACCATTTCTTCTTCTTCTTCTTCTTCTTCTTTTTTTTCTTCTTCTTCTTCTTCTTCGTCCGTTCTCAATCTCCCACTACCAAACCCTGAAAGGGCTTAATTAGCAGAATGTAGTCAAGAGAACGAAATGCGTTGTGTCGTAGTTTACAGCTTGGCTACGATATTTGCACCTTTCGGTCCAAAACATTCGACTTCAGCAAGCATTTTTTGAGTACCGGGTTAGCATTCCCTCTTCGATCTCTTCTCTTTAGCCAGTCTGCCCTGCTGCAGCCTGTTATCCAGGATCACCGCGAGGAGGTGTAGAAGGGTATTGCAGCTATGGGTCGCTAGCCCTAACGCTAGCAGTCAGCTATGGGTCGCTGGCCCTGACGCTAGCAGTCAGCTATTGGTCGCTGGCCCTGACGCTAGCAATCAGCTATGGTTCGCTGACCCTGACGCTAGCAGTCAGTTATGGGTCGCTGACCCTGACGGTAGCAGTCAGCTATAGGTCGCTGACCCAGACGCTAGCAGTCAGCTATGGGTCGCTGACCCTGACGCTAGCAGTGAGCTATGGGTCGCTGGCCCTGACGCTAGCAGTAACCTATGGGTCGCTGGCCTTGACGCTAGCAGTCAGCTATGATTCGCTGGCCCTCACGCTAGCAGTCAGCTATGGGTCGCTGATCCTGACGCTAGCAGTCAGCTATGGTTCGCTGGCCCTGACGCTAGCAGTCAGCTATGGGTCGTTGGCCCTGACGCTAGCCGTCAGCTATGGGTCGTTTGCCCTGACGCTAGCAGTCAGCTATGGGTCGCTGACCCTGACGCTAGCAGTCAGCTATGGGTCGCTGGCCCTGACGCTAGCAGTAACCTATGGGTCGCTGGCCCTGACGCTAGCAATCAGCTATGGGTCGCTGGCCCTGACGCTAGCAGTCAGCTATGGTTCCCTGGCCCTAACGCTAGCAGTCAGCTATGGGTCGCTGACCCTGACGCTAACAGTCAGCTATGGTTCGCTGGCCCTGACGCTGGCAGTCAGCTATGGGTCGCTGGCCCTGACGCTAGCAGTCAGCTATGGTTCGTTTGCCCAGACGCTAGCAGTCAGCTATGGGTCGCTGACCCTGACGCTAGCAGTCAGCTATGGGTCGCTGGCCCTGACGCTAGCAGTCAGCTATGGGTCGCTGATCCTGATGCTAGCAGTCAGCTATGGTTCGCTGACTCTGACGCTAGCAGTCAGTTATGGGTAGCTGACCCTGACGGTAGTAGTCAGCTATAGGTCGCTGACCCTGACGCTAGCAGTCAGCTATGGGTCGCTGACCCTGACGCTAGCAGTCAGCTATGTGTCGCTGGCCCTGACGCTAGCAGTAACCTATGGGTCGCTGGCCTTGACGATAGCAGTCAGCTATGATTCGCTGGCCCTCACGCTAGCAGTCAGCTATGGGTCGCTGATCCTGACGCTAGCAGTCAGCTATAGTTCGCTGGCCCTGACGCTAGCAGTCAGCTATGGGTCGTTGGCCCTGACGCTAGCAGTCAGCTATGGGTCGTTTGCCCTGACGCTAGCAGTCAGCTATGGTTTGCTGACCCTGACGCTAGCAGTCAGCTATGGGTCGCTGGCCCTGACGCTAGCAGTAACCTATGGGTCGCTGGCCCTGACGCTAGCAGTCAGCTATGGGTCGTTGGCCCTGACGCTAGCAGTCAGCTATGGGTCGTTTGCCCTGACGCTAGCAGTCAGCTATGGTTCGCTGACCCTGACGCTAGCAGTCAGCTATGGGTCGCTGGCCCTGACGCTAGCAGTAACCTATGGGTCGCTGGCCCTGACGCTAGCAGTCAGCTATGGTTCGCTGGCCCTCACGCTAGCAGTCAGCTATGGGTCGCTGACCCTGACGCTAATAGTCAGCTATGGTTCGCTGGCCCTGACGCTAGCAGTCAGCTATGGTTCGTTTGCCCAGACGCTAGCAGTCAGCTATGGGTCGCTGACCCTGACGCTAGCAGTCAGCTATGGGTCGCTGGCCCTGACGCTAGCAGTCAGCTATAGGTCGCTGATCCTGATGCTAGCAGTCAGCTATGGGTCGCTGGCCCTGACGCTAGCAGTCAGCTATGGGTCGCTGGCCCTGACGTTAGCAGTCATCTATGGTTCGCTGGCCCTGACGATAGCAGTCAGCTATGGGTCGCTGGCCCTGACGCTAGCAGTCAGCTTTGGGTCGCTGGCCCTGACGTTAGCAGTCAGCTATGGTTCGCTGGCCCTGACGCTAGCAGTCAGCTATGGGTCGCTGGCCCTGACGCTAGCAGTCAGCTATGGTTCGTTAGCCCTGACGCTAGCAGTCAGCTATGGGTCGCTGACCCTGACGCTAGCAGTCAGCTATGGGTATCTGGCCCTGACGCTAGCAGTCAGCTATGGGTCGCTGATCCTGATGCTAGCAGTCAGCTATGGGTCGCTGGCCCTGACGCTAGTAGTCAGCTATGGGTCGCTGGCCCTGACGTTAGCAGTCAGCTATGGTTCGCTGGCCCTGACGCTAGCAGTCAGCTATGGGTCGCTGATCCTGATGCTAGCAGTCAGCTATGGGTCGCTGGCTCTGACGCTAGCAGTCAGCTATGGGTCGCTGGCCCTGACGTTAGCAGTCAGCTATGGTTCGCTGGCCCTGACGATAGCAGTCAGCTATGGGTCGCTGGCCCTGACGCTAGCAGTCGGCTTTGGGTCGCTGGCCCTGACGTTAGCAGTCAGCTATGGTTCGCTGGCCCTGACGCTAGCAGTCAGCTATGGGTCGCTGGCCCTGACGCTAGCAGTCAGCTATGGTTCGTTAGCCCTGACGCTAGCAGTCAGCTATGGGTCGCTGACCCTGACTCTAGCAGTCAGCTATGGGTCGCTGGTCCTGATGCTAGCAGTCAGCTATGGGTCGCTGACCCTGACGCTAGCAGTCAGCTATGGGTCGCTGGCCCTGACGCTAGCAGTCAGCTATGGGTCGCTGACCCTGACGCTAGCAGTCAGCTATTGGTCGCTGGCCCTGACGCTAGCAGTCAGCTTTGGGTCGCTGGCCCTGACGTTATCAGTCAGCTATGGGTCACTGGCCTTGACGCTAGCAGTCAGCTATGGGTCGCTTACCCTGACGCTAGCAGTCAGCTATGGGTCGCTGACCCTGACAATAGCAGTCAGCTATGGTTCGCTGGCCCTGACGCTAGCTGTCAACTATGGTTCGTTTGCCCTGACGCTAGCAGTCAGCTGTGGGTCGCTGGCCCTGACGCTAGCAGTCAGCTATGGGTCGCTGGCCCTGACGCTAGCAGTCAGCTATGGGTCGCTGGCCCTGATGCTAGCAGTCAGCTATCGGTCGCTGACCCTGACGCTAGCAGTCAGCTATGGGTCGCTGACCCTGACGCTAGCAGTCAGCTTTGGGTCGCTGGCCCTGACGTTATCAGTCAGCTATGGGTCACTGGCCTTGACGCTAGCAGTCAGCTATGGGTCGCTTACCCTGACGCTGGCAGTCAGCTATGGGTCGCTGACCCTGACAATGGCAGTCAGCTATGGTTCGCTGGCCCTGACGCTAGCAGTCAGCTATGGGTCGCTGGCCCTGACGCTAGCAGTCAGCTATGGTTCGTTGCCCTGACGCTAGCAGTCAGCTATGGTTCGCTGGCCCTGACGCTAGCTGTCAGCTATGGTTCGTTTGCCCTGACGCTAGCAGTCAGCTGTGGGTCGCTGGCCCTGACGCTAGCAGTCAGCTATGGGTCGCTGGCCCTGACGCTAGCAGTCAGCTATGGGTCGCTGACCACTGCTTAGCATCTTTATCCCCCACACCATTTAAAACACACACACACACAGACACACACACACACACACACACCAAGCCACCTTCCGCCACCACACCCATATACATAATAATAATAATAATAATAATTTCGTCCATCATCTTCGATTAGGACCACCAACATCATGACATCCCATAATGCAACCTTTGGTATGTGTGCTCGTGCCTAATTAAGCCAAAATCGAGCCTGGAAAAGTCTATGACACGACAGGCAAATGTAATCAGCCGTTAGCATTACAATTGTTTCTGCTCTGGACTTCCTGCACGTCTATCCTGAGCTGCCTGGATAGGGAGACCCACGTTGAGTTCAACACCGTCTGTGACCGTGCTCTTCCATATAAAGAGATTGTGAGCCAGGTTCTCCCGTGTGTTAATGTCCATTTAACAGCACTTAAGGGACTCTTTCAGACTGTTTCTGAAACGCTTTTTTAGGACATCCTTGTGATCGTTCTCTAAGTGTCGAAACGGTGAGTGACATTGACACACATTCAAGGACCTTTGTTCCCAGAGACCCCGACCCCATCACCCTTGACTTAACGTCCATACTCTGGCTGGAGCAGTTACAATTACTTACTCAGCTTCTCCTTTTCTACCCTGAGATCGAAGGGGAACTGAGAATCTAGTCCAGTCAGACACAACATACTGAACAGAGCGTCGCGTCAGGGCCAGGCACAATACACCAAAGACAAAGACTACAATCTCTCTTCCATTTAGCGTTCACTGGAAACACACTGTTTTCTTCTGGCGAGATGTGGATCGACTTGAACCTGTAGTAGTGAGCGCCACTCAGATGAAGCCAAGCATAGAATAGCCGCCTAGAGAACGGCGGTCTACCCTAATCAGCATGCCCGGGATGAAAGGAAAGCTACTACAACCTGTCACTTCATCATCTATTTCAGGGATCACACAAGATTAAACTTACTCATTGTGGGCATTAAACAACAGCAACCACCTTGAGAAAGGTTTGTCAGAGAGAGCGCGTACTATTCTCTCTACTTTGATCATCTTTGAAATGCTACAGTCTAGAGCTCGGTCTCGTCAAATGTTCGTCACATTACTACTCAAACATCAACTACAGAGTGTATGCCAGTTCTTAAGTGCTGTCTTCATGTGAAAGATGCGGTTTTAGAGGTGGCAAATGCTTCGATGGGAGAATATCTTCATGTAACTCGTTGACAACTGAGTCTGCGCGAAGCAGTCTTTTTACCATCAAGCGTGTCCCTATACGGCCATTGTTCACAGATCTTATCCCCATGCGTCAACTGTCAATAGAGCGTGTTCCCTTGCGGGCATTTGTCTACAGATCCTGTCCCCGGCCGTCATATAGTCATAGAACCTGTCACCCGGTGGTCATTTATCCACACAGATGACCCCCATACGATCACTTATCCACACAGATGACCCCGTGCGATCACTTATCCCCAAAGATAGCCTCATGTGACCATTTATCTAGAAAGATGACCTCATGTGACCATTTATCCACAGCGATTGCCCCATACGACCATTTATCAACAAAAATAGCCTCATGTGACCATTTATCAACAAAGATGACCTCATGTGACCATTTATCCACAGAGATGGCCCCATACGACCATTTATTCACAAAGATGGCTCTATGCGACCATTTATCCACAGAGCTCGTCCACACACATCACTTTGACCATCGAGCTAGTCCACACAAACCCTTTGCTAACAAGCTCCCCCTTGTGCTGCCGTTTGGAAACGTGATTGGCATGATGCAACCGTCTGACCAACAAACATGTCCTCATACATCATTTAACTTGCCCTCGTGCATCACTCGTGTAGCCCTTTGAGCACCGGACTCATACATCCACAGTACCACTGACATTTTCTCTCAAGCAGCTCTATTATCAACTAGCTTGTCCTCAGACATTCCGTTTAAAACGATTCTCAAGCAGCAGGCTGCCCAACAAACATGTCCTAAAGTAGCCCTTTGAAAACGCATGCGTCATCAATCAGCCCTTTGACAAACACATGTGTCTACAAGCAGCCCTTGGACGAACACACTTATCATCAAGCAGACGTTTGACGAACACAATCGTCTACAAGTAGCGCTTTGACGAACACTTGTGGCCGAATGCAGCCCTTTGACCAACACGTGCCCTCAATCAGCACTATGACCAACACTTGCCCTCAATCAGCACTATGACCAACACGTGCCCTCAATCAGCACTATGACCAACACTTGCCCTCAATCAGCACTATGACCAACACTTGCCCTCAATCAGCCCTTTGACCAACACTTGCCCTCAATCAGCACTATGACCAACACTTGCCCTCAATCAGCACTATGACCAACACTTGGTCCTAAAGAAGACCTTCGACCAACGAACTAGTTATTTGACAAACATATTTTCCTTATGCAATCTTTTATCCAACAAACGCGCCCTTGTCCAGCCGTTTCATAACCGAGCCTGTCCTCAAGCAGACCTTTATCCAACAAACTTACCCATGTCTAGCCGTTTCATAGGATTTAAGAGAAACCAAGACAAATAATGGATCACAACAAAGACATTACATAACAAAACAGAAGAATCCTATTAACAAATGCCGAACCCGAGCCACCAAAGCAGAAGCACAGAGAACGTATACTTTTACAGACAAAAATGTCATGAAATGTATAAAGAACAAAAATAAAATGGAAAATATTGACAAGTTCGCACAGCAGCTAGAAGAGGCTGTAGAGAGAGAGAAAGAGAGAGAGAGGAGAGAGAGAGAGAGAAAGAAAGAGAGAGAGATAGAGAGAGAGAGGAGAGAGAGAGAGAGAAAGAAAGAGAGAGAGATAGAGAGAGAGATAGAGAGAGAGAGAGGAAATATGAGAGATATCTAATCATTAACAAAGAAAATTGCAAATAGATATATACAGACAGAGAAACTAATCATAGAAACAGAAGGCAAGATATTAAAATCATCGAAGTAACAACAGAAAAAATGGGTTGAGCATTTGAAAATACAGACCTCTACCACAAGGAACACCAAACATCCTCACTGACTCACTGACCTTGGGCTGTAACTCAGCAAGTAAGATAAAATCCAAAAGACCATATCCAAATTCAAGAAAGACAAAGCGTCTGGACTAAATTGAACAGCAGCAGAAGCCATAGTGGCAGATATAGATAAGGACATTGGTACATTGCAGGGATTATTCAAGAAGATGTGGGAAGATGACTGAGAGCCAACAGAACGGAAAGAAAAACATCTTTTCAAACTATCCAAGAAGGGAGATATTACAGATTATAACAATTATACAGGATTTAGATTTCTGCCAGTGCCAGGTAAGATTTTGGAAAAGAATAATTTTGGACAGATTAAAAACTGAAGGGATTCCAGAGTATTACACAGCCCACATATATAATATGTACAAAGACACGGTTAGTAGCGTGGTGCAGAAAAGAAAAACAAAACGGAAAGCCTAAACCTGGACAAAGAAGGGAACAAGCTATGGAAGCTAGTCAGAGCCATGAATGACGAAACCCCGTCAAACAAACAAATTACCATCAAGCAGGGCGAAAATTTGTTCAGTGGTAACAAAGCTGCAAACGCTTTTGTCGATCACTATGCCAGAGCAAACAACATCGAGGTCCCTGCAGATAGGCATACATACATTAGTGAAGAGCAAAAGGGGCACGACAACATCAGTACGGCACCAGAAGAGCATATGATGACCAAATTAACAATGAGCGAAATGGAAGAGGCCATGAGAACATTAAAGAAAAGGAAATCTCCCGGAAAATATGGATAACAAACGAAATGCTGATGGGGCTGGGCCAAACAGCGAAGAGGAAGCTGCTATCGGTCCTGAACCAAAGCTGGAAAAGGGGACTTCTACCTCAGGCATGGAAAGACGCAGTAATGGTACCAGTACCAAAAAAAGGATACAGGCCTATCAGCCTACTGAGCTGTGTCGGCAAACTGATGGAACGTATGATAAACACCAGACTGATGTGACATCTGGAAGAAAAACGAATACTAATAGCACAGCAAGCCGGCTTTAGACAGCACAGATCCACTGACGACCAGGTCATCCTCATAATCCAGGAAATAGAAGATGCCTACCAGGCACAGAAGCACACAGTAGCGGTTTGGGTGGACCTGGAAAAGGCATTTGACAAAGTCTGGAAAGCTAAGAAGAAGTGATGTCTGTGGGAAAATGTACAAGTGGATCAACCACTACCTCAAAAACCGAACGGCCAGAGTCCAAGTACAAGGGCAGATGAGCAGAAGGGTGACACTCGAGCAGGGAGTACCCCAAGGGGGAGTACTGTCACCCACACTCTTCCTGGTGTATATAAACTACATTACAGAGAATATATCAAGAAGAGTCCATAGCTCAATGTTTGCAGACGATCTGGCTATGTGGACCTCTGAAAAGAATCTCACCATAGCAAGTAATCGCTGGAAGACTGGGCGAACTCATGGCTGGTCAAAATAAACGAGGTGAAAACCACATGCACAATATTCTCGCTTTCAATCAAACCCTAAAATACCAAGTTAAGGTTAAATGGCAAATTCCTGCAGCCAAACGACAACCCAAACTATCTGGGAGTCACATTTGATCGGCGCATGACATGGAAAAGTCAGATGGAGAGAAACCGAATGAGAGCCAGAGAAAGAATGGCAATCATGAGGAAACTTGCTGGCACAAGCTGGGGAGCAGACAAAAGCATACTAAAGAAACTGTACACTGGAAGAGTGAGACCAGTTCTCGAGTATGGCATTGCGGCATGGGCAACAGCAGCAAAGGCGAACTTCGATAAAGTTAGCAAACTTCAAAATCAAGCCATGAGAGTTATAACAGGAGGCATGAAATCAACGCCAATTGTAGAACTTAAAAAAATTACAAAACTGCAATCCATGACCGATAGAAGAGACTGCAGAGCGATAGAAGAGACTGCAGAGCCCAGCTGCAGTCAGAGAAACTCCGAAGACTGACCGACCATCCAATGCCCTAGAGACTAAACAATTTGGGAAATGGGAAACTAAAGCGGAGAAACTTTGCAGAAATAGCCAAAGCAAAGATGCACGAAGATCCCATAAACGCACTAACAACACCAAAACCCATCACTACTGTACGAAAACCTACCTGGAGGCAGGATATATTTCCAGAGGTGGTAGAAAATGTACCAGGTATTAGAAACAAAAACGGCCAGACTGAAAAAGAAAGGAGAGATACTACCCTAAGCTTTATATCGGAAAACTACCAAAGCATGGACTGGACCCATGCATACGGTTCTATAACAAACACTACACAGAACGGAGGGGCAGGAGCATTCCTGAACCTACCAAATGGCAGAAAAATAACACTGTCATTCGCTACTGGTAAGTACACAAGCAATTTCAGAGCGGAGGCAGAGGCACTGAGGGCGGCAGTGGAAGAAATGGTGACACATAAAGAAAATGAAAGCCATCTAGTCCTGCTTACAGATGCTCTCGCCGTAGTCACAGCGCTACAAAGCCAGAAAAACACTGAGCTTAATGACTTAAGAGCAGCACTCTGCAAACTGTGCCAGCAGTCTGCACCAAAAAGGGTAGTGGTACAGTGGGTCCCATCACACTGCAACATCCAAGGCAACGAGGAGGCAGACAGACTGGCAAAAGAAGGCGCAAGACTACCACAAACAGATACTAGTATGACGTACGAAGAGTCAAAACGGCTTATTAAAGCCAGATACATAACTAAATGGAAAACCGAACATACTGGTTACACCAAAAACGATGCCTATTACCAGTTGAACCGAAGAGAGCAGGTCGTTGTCTTCAGACTTCGCACTGGCCACAATAGACTGAGGTACCACCTATTCAACAAATTGAAGATAGGTGGTACCGACGAATGCCCGTGCGGTACCGGTAAAAAAACCGCTGAACATCTGCTGCAGAACTGCAAGACATACGAGGATCAGAGAGAGCAGATGTGGCCATCACCAGTGGAACTGCAAGACAAGCTCTATGGCAGTGGCGACAGCCTCAGGATGACCGCCGCTTTTTTCGAAAAACAAATGGTTACTGTCTGACTGCGTAAGAAGAAGAAGAAGAAGAAGAAGAAGAAGAAGAAGAAGAAGAAACATTAAAAATATTTATTGAACAACAAGAACACACAATTGGCATTAGATGGCGCACATAATAAATGCAGAGCAAATAAACAAGATAATACTCACCTGCAACAACAACAAATGTTACAAAGCCAATGGGATATAACATTGAAAGAGCCATGTTCTGTTACTAGACACAAGAGTCACAGTCCAGTCAGCTATCCATAAACACTGCCACACAAATTCAGATTGCCGCTCTCAAAACAAAGAAAATGAAAGGCGTGGCAATGATAAGAATAGCAGACTAACTCTAAACACATTGGACAGCTCAAGTGTCACTCAGATATTTGTCTATGTAACGTCACGTCGCATAAGATTGCAAATAAATGAAAACAGCATTTTAAAAAGACAAATACAGAAAATTTAATATCCGGTTCAACATATATCAGCGTGGAACATCCAACTGTTTGAAGTGTTCGCGCTTGTTATCAATATACTCCCCTACCCACCCCCCATTCTTCAATACTCCCCCCCCCCCCTCTTTCTGCGGTACACATGAAGCAACAAGCATGTCTTCTTCTTCTTCATCGTACGCTATCAGACGTCAACCTTAATTTTTTTCGAAAAAAGCAGCGGTCATCCTGAGGCTGTCGACACTGCCATAGAGCTTGTCTAGTGTTGCTACTGGTGATGGCCACATCTGCTTTCTCTGATCCTCGTTTGTCGGGCAGTTTTGCAGCAAATTTTCAGCGGTCATTTTCCCGGTACCACACGAGCATTCGTCAGTGTCACCTATCTTCAGTTTGTTCAATAGGTGGTGCCTCAGTCTATTGTGGCCAGTGCGAAGTCTAAAGACCACGACCTGTTCTGTTCAACTGGTAATAGGCACCTTTTTTTGTGTAGCCAGTATGTTCTGTTTCCCATTTGGTCATGTATATAGCTCTAATAAGCCTTTTTGACTCTTCGTATGTCACACTAGTATCTGGTTGTGGTAGTCTTGCACCTTCTTTTGTCAGTCTGTCTGCCTCCTCGTTGCCTTGGTTGTTACAGTGTGGTAGAACCCATTGTACCACTACTCTTTTTGTTGCGGACTGCTGTCATAGTTGACAGAGTACTGCTCTTAAATCATTAAGTTCAGTATTTTTCTGGCTTTTTAGTGCTGTGACTACGGACAATGCATCTGTAAGCAGGACTATGTGGTTTTCATTACTCTTGCTTGTCACCATTTCTTCTACTGCAGCCCTCAGTGCCTCTGCTTCCGCTCTGAAATTGCTTGAGTATTTTCCAGTTGCCACTGACCGTGTCCCTTTTCCAGCATTTGGTAGGCTCAGAAATACCCCTGCCCCTCTGTTCTGTGTTGTGTTTGTTACAGAACCGTCGGTGTATGCATGGGTCCAGTCTATGCTTGGGTAGTTTTTCGTTATGTACCTCAGGGTTGTTTCTCTTCTTTCTTTTTCAGTCTGCCTGTTATTGTTTCCAATACCTGGTATGTTTTCTACCACCTCTGGAAATATATGCTGCCTCCAGGTAGGTTTGCGTACAGTAAGGATGGGCTTTGGTGTTGTTCATTCGTTCATAGGGTCTACGCTCATCTTTACTTTGGCTATTTCTGCAAAATTTCTCCGCTTTAGTTTCCCATTTTAAAGTTATTTAGTCTCTTATGCATTGGATGGTCAGTCAGTCTTCTGAGATTTTCCGCTTCCTGCTGGGCCTATCAGTGTCTTCTGTCGGTCATGGACTGCAGATTTGTAATCTTTTCAAGTTCTACTATTGGCGTAGACGTCATGCCTCCTGTTATAACTCTCATGGCTTAGTTTTGAAGTTTGCTAATTTTATCGAAGTTCGCCTTTGCTGCTGTTGTCCATGCCGTAATGCTATACTCGAGAACTGGTCTCACTCTTCCAGTGTACAGTTTCTGTAGTATACTTTCGTCTGCTCCCCAGCTTGTACCAGCAAGTTTCCTCATGATTGCCATTCTTTCTCTGGCTCCCATTCCGTTTCTCTCGATCTGACTTTTCCATGGCATGCACGATCAAATGTGATTTCCAGATAGTTTGGGTTGTCGTTTGGCCGCAGATATTTGCCGTCAAGACTTATTTTGGCGTTTTGAGGTTTGTTTGAAAGCGAGAATATCGAACATTTTGTTTTTTCCTAATTTATTTTGACGAGCCATGAGTTCGCCCACTCCTTCAGCGATGTTAGGGCCTGCTGCATCCGATTACTTGCTATGGTGAGATTCTTCTCAGAGGTCCACATAGCTAGATCGTCTGCAAACATGGAGCTGTGGACTCTTCTTTGTATATTCTCTGCGATGTTATTTATATACACCAAGAAGAGTGTGGGTGACAGTACTCCCCCTTATAGTACTCGCTGCTCAAGTGTCACCTTTTTGCTCATCTGCCCTTGTACTTGAACTCTGGCTGTTCTGTTTTTGAGGTAGTGACTAATCCATCTGTACATTTTCCCACAAACTTCACTCTTCGTATCTTGACTAAGTCCCTCCTTCCAGACCTTGTCAAATGCCTGCTTGCTGTGGAATTAGTATGTGTTTTTCTTCCAGATGCCACATCAGTCTGGTGTTTATCATACACTACATCAGTTTACCGACACAGCTCAGTAGGCTGATAGGCCTGTATCCGTTTGGATCTGCTCTATCTGTCTCTTTCTTTGGTACTGGTATAATTACCGCATCGTTCCATGCTTGTGGTACAATTCCCCATTTCCAGCTTTGGTTCAGGACTGATAGTAACTTCGTCTTTGCTGTTTGGCCCAGCCCCATCAGCATTTCGTTTGTTACGCCTTCTTTTCCGGGCGATTTCCTTTTCTTTAGAGTTCTCATGGCCTCTTCCATTTCATTCATTGTTAATTTTTCCATCATGTGCTCATCTGGTGCCACATTGTTGTTGTTGTCCACCTTTTGTTCTTCCTTAATGTATGTGTGCCTATTTGTAGGAACATCAATGTGGTTTGCTCTGGCATAATGTTTTTTCCAGTGAGCATGTTGTCGCCATGCTTGAGGGTAATTTGTTTGTTCGATGGAGTTTCGTCGTTCATGGCTCTGACTAACTTCCATAGTTTGTTCCCATCTTTGTCTAGAGTTAGGCTTTCTGGTTTTTTTTCCAGCTGTCTCTTGTTATTTGATTTAGAGTGTATGTGTATTTCGCCGTGGTGGCTTTTGAGGGCGATATTTGCCTTCAAAGATTGTTCTCTCTCTGCCATGTTCCTGGCATTTGAGACTTCGTCTTTCTGCAAATCATCATTCCTTTAGGGCTTGTAATTTGTCCTTGCCCCTATTGGGATGGTTTCGGTGGCTGCCTGCATTATTGCTTTGCTTAGGCTTTACACCATGGGTTTTCCGTTGTTATTCCGTGTGTAGATGGTTTCGCATAGCCCATCTGTCAGGGATTGCAAAGCTGTCCCAGTCGGCTCGTTTATAGTTCCAACGTGGGAGCGGTTTTGTTTCCTGTGGGCCTACTTCCATATCAACTTCTAGCCTAATTAGCCTGTGGTCGCTACCTGCCAATTGGGTTAGCACCTGGTGGTCTATTTTGAGGTGAATATCCACTGTGGAAAAGGCCAAATCTGGAGTAGAGGTGGTGTGCCATGTTCTAGAATAGAAGCTAGGGCTATCCTCCGGCCTATTGATAAGTTGGAGATTTGTATCTATCTCCCAATCTTCCACTTCGTCACCTCTGCTGTCTGTGTCCGAGTATCCCCATCTCTCCGAGTGGCCGTTGAAGTCTCCAACTACTATGCAGTTGGAATCTTTGACTTCCATACTCGAGAGGGACAGGTCTTTGTTTGGTGGTCCGAACTGGCTGAAGATGCGGATCTTCGTCTCTTGAGCCATTATATCAACTTCTACAATTTCTGCTTGTCCGGTGTGATTGACAGCTACCGCGCTACTCGGTATGCAGTTACGTATCAGTATCAGAACACCTCCATGTCAGGCATGTCTAAGTTCACACAGTCTCACGGTGAAACCGCAAATGGCTCATTAAATCAGTCGAGATTCCTTAGATGACACGATCCTACTTGGATAACTGTGGCAATTCTAGAGCTAATACATGCTTACCAAGCTCCGACCCTCGCGGAAAGAACGCTTTTATTAGTTCAAAACCAATCGTCGTTTCCCCTCGCGGGGTTGCGGCGTCTCCACTGGTGACTGGATAACTTTGTGCTGATCGCATGGCCTCATGTGCCCGCGACGCATCTTTGAAATGTCTGCCCTATCAAATGTCGATGGTACGTGACATGCCTTCCATGTTTGTAACGGGTAACGGGGAATACGGGTTCTATTCCGGAGAGGGAGCATGAGAAACAGCTACCCCATCCAAGGAAGGCAGCAATCGCGCAACTTACCCACTCCCGGCACGGAGAAGTAGTAACGAAAAATAACAATACGGGACTCTTTCGAGGTCCCGTAATTGGAATTAGTACACTTTAAACCCTTTAACGAGGATCTATTGGAGGGCAAGTCTGGTGCCAGCAGCCGCGGTAATTCCAGCTCCAATAGCGTATATTAAAGTTGTTGCAGTTAAAAAGCTCGTAGTTGGATCTCAGGCGAAGGCGTGCGGTCTGGCTCGCTCCGGTTCACTGCCCGTTGTCTCCTGCCCTACCGTCTGCCGGCTCTCTCCCACGGGTGCTCTTCGCTGAGCATCCTGTGTGGTTGGCGCGTTTACTTTGAAAAAATCAGAGTGTTTAAAGCAAGCCTCGCCGGCCTGAATAATGGTGCATGGAATAATGGAATAGGACCTCGGTTCTATTTTGTTGGTTTTCGGAACTGGAGGTAATGATTAACAGGGACAAACCGGGGCGTTCGTATTGCGGCGTTAGAGGTGAAATTCTTGGATCACCGCAAGACCAGCTACTGCGAAAGCATTTGTCAAGAATGTTTTCATTAATCAAGAACGAAAGTAAGACGCGCGAAGACTATCAGATACCGTCGTAGTTCTGACCATAAACGATGCCGACTAGCGATCCGCAGGAGTTGCTTCGATGAATCTGCGGGCAGCTTCCGGGAAACCAAAGTGTTTGGGTTCCGGGGGAAGTATGGTTGCAAAGCTGAAACTTAAAGGAATTGACGTAAGGGCACCACCAGTAGTGGAGCCTACGGCTTAATTTGGCTCAACACGGCCAAACACTGAAATGATTGACATGCCGAGAGCACTTTCGTTGGGCCTAATATGGAACGGGTGCTGGAATTAGACTCGAAAATCTGGGGCTATCCTCTCGGTAGCTTGACTGTCTCGCATCCAGTGTTCGTTAAAGGAATGGACGGAAGGGCACCACCAGGAGTGAAGTCTGCGGCTTAATTTGACTCAACACGCCAATACTGTAGAACCACTGACAAATCGAGAGCATTTTCGTTGGGTCTAATAGTGAACGTGGGCTGGTATTAGACTCATGGAAGACAGGTCAGCTCTTTAACCTTCTAATGAAAGAACGCTACCGAAATCGTGTTTAACCACGCATAAACTGCAGGTTTCAGATACCTGGTCATTGGCAAACAAAAGCCTTCTTTTAATTCGTCCGATCTAATAGTGAATGGGTGCTGGTAATAGACCATCGGAAGACAGGTCAGCTTTACCCTACTAATACGAGAGGAGCCGCAGACATTTTGGTTCACGTACCAGGCTGATAAACCAATGGCGCGAGGCTACTATGTGAGGGATTACGGCTGAACGCCTGTAAGCTGGAATCCCGACCCAAAATCTCAGCACCACTGAAATAGGAGGCTTCGCAATGGTTGGGACCTGGGGCTGCGCCTCAGCCCTACCCGGTCGAGCCACAGAAAGAGGTATCTGCCGTCCGCCGATCAAAGCGGGCGGGTAGCTGCTCGATATTCACCCTATACGGCGATGAGGTGCGAAACCACCAACAGAAGACTTAGTTCTTGGTCGGGGTGCCGTAAACAGTAGAGCAGCCACCTCACTGTGAACTGTCGTGACTCAGCCCATGGCCATGAGATATGTCCGCACACCAGGCGAACAACATCTCCGTGACATTACCAGGCTTGTCCCTTGGTTAAATGCACTTCTGCCTCGATCTCTACCTCCGTATGCTATTAGATATACCAATGGACTAAGAAGAGATGCAGACTAGCGGACATTGCACATCTGCCCCACTGTTTCAACATCCCAGGTGGCGGGGAATGCTAGGCGTACCATCCCTGCATAGAAGCCAAGAAAATAAAGGGATCAAAGAGATACCCCACTCACATGCAAATGCTACGTTCTGGCAGGACGTGACGATCCTGGGATAGAGACACACTGGACTGCCTCTCTTCTGGGTTAGTACAAACCAGTACATAGTCCATATCATATATCATATCTCATATATCATCACCGCACCCTAAAGACACGAGTAGTGAAGACTCGTTAGTCCTGTAAGACACCTTCCAAAAGAGAGACAACTCTGATCACAAACAATTGCTGCCTTACAGATAGGCTGGGGACAGCCAAAGGCTAAGGAGGGCCTCCCTACAGAAACGCCTACAGAAATCGGATGCACTGGACCACAGGCTTAACGAAACAGTGCAACGTAAATCGCAGTATGATGACAGTACAACTTATCAGAAAAACGTATGGCGCTAATCCTGCGGAGTCCCGCCATGAAACGAGAGTGCCGGGCCTCACGCCTCGAAAGGGCCCACTCTTTACTACTGGCTGTCATCCACCCATGTGTCGTGGAGACAAGGCACATGGCTATGGGGCAATCTCTATTGATCAAAAACTCAAGACCCTCAAAATAATACAGTGGAATGCGGAGGGAGTCATAAACAAAAAACATTCCCTAACACATCATTTGCAAGAAGGTAAGATTGACGTGGCATGTATCCAAAACGCACCTCAACAGAAACCATAAATTCTCAATCAGAGGATACCAGGCCTTCCTCAGCGAAGAGCACCCGTGACAACGAGCCGGCAGACGGTAGGGCAGCAGACAACGGACAGTGAACCGGCTCGAGCCGGACCGCCCGCCTGCGCCTGAGATCCAACTACGAGCTTTATAACGGCAATAACTTTAATATACGCTTCTGGAGCTGGAATTACCGCGGCTGTTGGCACCAGACTTGCCCTCCAATAGATCCTCGTTAAAGGGTTTAAAGTGTAATCATTCCAATTACCGGGCCTCGAAAGAGTCCCGTATTGTTATTTTTCGTCACTACCTCCTCGTGCCAGGAGTGGGTAAGTTGCGCGTCTGCTGCCTTTCTTTGATGTGGTATCCGTTTCTTATGCTTCCTCTCCGGAAGCGAACCCTGATTCCCCGTTACTCGTTACAAACATGGAAGGCATGTCACGTACCATCGACATTTGATAAGGCAGACATTTGAAAGATTCGTCGCCGGCACATGAGGCCATGCGATCAGCACACAGTTATCAAGAGTCACCAGTGGGGACGCCACAACCCCGAGAGGGGAATCGACGATTGGTTTTGAACTAATTAAAGCGCTCTTTCCGCGAGGGTCGGAGCTTGGTAAGCATGTATTAGCTCTAGAATTGCCACAGTTATCCAAGTAGTATCGTGTCATCTAAGATACCTCGACTGATGTATAAGCCATTCGCGGTTTCACCGTGAGACAGTGTGAACTTAGACATGCATGGCTTAATCTTTGAGACAAGCATATGACTACTACATGTATCTGTAGGAGACGGACGAACCACACACACCGGTCGGCGATGGATGGATGGACGGACGGATGAATGTGTAAAAAGCCTCACCAGGGACTGACTGACGGACGGGACTGTTGTTCCGTCCCTCACTGCGTCTACCTAGGACCGCCTGGCAGGGGCCCGTACACACACCGACCGACCGACCGACCGAGCTCGGGGAGGGATGGCAGAACTCTGTGCAGAATGGATCCCAACGACTCCGGCGATGAATTTCACTGGGACTGGAGACGATTTTTGCCTGCCGACCTGCCCCTCTCCGACCGCTTGGTCGGGCGAGGACAGGGCCTTTAGGCACGATTTCTGCTTTCCATTTGCCGGTCAGTAGCTCTTTGCGAGAGAATGACCACAAGCGAGACGAACTGTCGAGATTGGCTTTGACTCAGACATAGGTAGCAGTAGTTTAGTATCTTCTGAAAGGGGCATTAACAGATGCTGAAAGGCGGGGCACTAGCAGGTGTTAAACTTAGATGGCACATGATCATGTTTAGGTATGCCAAAATTTTCACATTTATAATTTGTTGTTTGAATTTTGACAATGTTATGACTTGGATTTTTTTTAATTGTTTGTTTGGTTGACCTAGTAAGTCTTGCATTTGTGTACTGAAATATGTATATCATGAGCATGCGTGCAAATATTTTGACATTTGTATTTGGTTTTGGGTTTCGACATTGTATGCATTGCATGTTTATTGGCTAGTATGTTTCGACATTGTATGCATTGCCTTTTCTCTTTAATGTGTTGTTGTTTTGTTGTTTAAAGAAATTCTGACAGTATCAAAGTGTGATACTTGCTGACTGAAATATTGATAACATGAGTAAGCGTGCAAATATTTTGACAGTTGTATTTGGTTTTGGGTTTCGACATTGTATGCATTGCATTTGTCTTTAATTTGTTGGGTTTTTTTTGTTGTTGAATCATCTTTACAGGTATTTGATACAGGTTATCTAGATCTACAGAGAAGTATATCTTACCCAGACTGTAGTCCTCCGCAAACAGAGGTTACCACGAGTTCCAGAACATAAACTAGCATACGGGACACTCAGCTGGCTGACTTAATTGGAGAAGCGTCATAAGAAGACATATTGTTATTTTATCACATTTATGTGGAGTCTTTGCAGAGACGACCACGTTGATCAGAAGTTGTAATGTTGACTATGACTTATGTTGTCAAATATCGTTTTTGTGGGAAACAAAGAATGTTGCTGTTTTCTTTGAGAGGGGATAGCTGTCAAGAGAGACAGTGATAACTAGCCCGAGGATAACCCCTGTAAATTCGTGGCTTCACATGAATTAGTATGCGGTGAATCGTCGGCCATGGGTTGTATGGAGAGGAGTGTAATGAGCCCGCCTGGAAAAATTGACCCGAATTGGTCGAGTGTAACAATGATGGTTCGTGTCCTTAGAGGAAGGCACGGGATCAGGGCGAGGTATGTTGACCTCAATGAGTAAGGAGAATTCCTTACGGTGTTTCTGTTTTGATGAGCTAAAGATTCTGCAGGGACAGAATTGGGTGTGTTTGACTGTAAACGATTTAAAAGTGGTGGCTTGTGTTGTAAAAACGACCAGCCACAGTGTGTTTTTTCTGCTTGTATTGATTGTGTATGTATTACAAAAAGTTTATATGTTATAAATGACATGTCTTTTATGCATGTACGATATGAGTGAAGTTGTAAACAGGAGTGGTATTTACATTATCGATAGTGGAGGCGAAAATTGTGTAATATTGTTTTCTTTTCGATGCAGGTACAATTTGAATGGAGTTGTAAGCAGTAGTGATGTTTACATTATCGAAAGTGGAGACGAAAATTGTGTAACATTGTTTGTTTATTTTGGATGCAGGTACAATTGGGGTGGAGTTGTAAACATAAGTAGTGTTTACATTTTGGATAGTGCAGACGAAAATGTAAAAAAATCGACAGTTTATGCTGCACACTACAATATGAGGCGCTGCATGGATAATTATACAAGTCATTAACATGGTATTGAATTTTTTGGACAAGAAAGGACGAATTGAGATCGGCTTGGGGAGGAGGGTGGGTGAAGAGACGGGCGATTTGAGGCAAGGGTGGTGTAGATTGTCTGATTGGAATGGAAGTTTAAAAAGATGGGGTTTGATGGAGGAAAGATGTCGGTAGGTTCATTGGTGGTGGAATAATGCAATGGTGATGGTGAGAGAGAGAGAGAGAGAGAAAGGGACAGAGAGAGGGAGAGCGAGAGGGAAATAGAGAGAGAGTCGTAGAAAGGGGTATAACCTTTAATATAATTTGCATTTGCTTCTTTCATATTCTCCAGTTTTACAGAAGTGAAAACAATATGCACGCTTTTGGCAGTGGCCCACTTATTTCTTCAAGATCCATTTCGAACATAACGATGGAACTGATGGTCTCCATCGGTTTCAATTTGTGGACCGTCATCTTGATCTCCGTCTATTTCAATCCAGCTGCTTGGCCCTGTATTTCCATTGTTCCATAAACGATATTATATCTTTCCCTGGTGGTTCCAAATCGGTAGCATCTGTGGTTATTTGGTTAGCTTTATTTATGCGCCATATGTCTTATCCATCTATACCTTGTTTACCTAATCTCCAAATGCGTTAGTAAGTATTGTGTTGTTTTATATAATTGAAACATCCTTGTTATTATAATTGCTCATATAAAACGAAGTTCAAGTGAGACGTCGTCAGGGTCTACGGTCTGGATGTGAAAAACTTGTTTGCGTTGTTACTCCTTCATGATGTTCATGTCCAATATTCACAATGAGTAAGTTATCTGTACTGAAAACAGAGTCAAGTGGTAGCTTTCCTCATATCTCGAACGCGCTGATGAAGGTGGACTAGGCCCCTGTGGACTAGAGATAAGGAACATACTGAAATTATGCACTATTGATTTAAGACAACTTGATTTAACAGAATAGAAACGTAATTACCAAAAATTTGTCCGTGCACAGATGTTGACTGATAATTAAGCCAGTAAATAAACCTTCACGTACAATTCTTATGAACTGTCCCCGTATGTCAAATGTCTGTAGGATAAGTTTTGAAGAAACTACTTTAGAGAAATCAGAAATAAACGTAAAGCTCAAGTTTAGATGTTTCAATTTCGGCATCCCAAAAAAGGAAATTATTTTTTTTATATATGACAGACCTGTTTGTGAGAGATCGAGTTTTTCTAGATATCTCAATCGTTAGTTGTCCATAATAACAAGGTCTTTATTATACGACAAATGTGAATGATGAATAGATTGAAGTATTTTGTATTATGCATTACGGGGGTGACTATCAGAATGCAGATAATATATATTTTTTGTGCACGTATTGGTGCGTAGGCTACAAAAAGATCAAATAAGCGAAATTCACATATCGACAATGTAATGAATATCGTTTGTTCTAATATACTGTCTGGATTTTCACTAAAATCTGGGCACTTCAGTCCAGAAAAATTTACGTATTTAAATACACGGTTACCGAGAATAGCAATGTCAAGAGGAATCAATGTGCTGTAATGCGATAGTGTGACTGTACTTGATACACATATTAAACCGTCCAAACAATCGAGGTCCTCACAATCCATTTCGTCATCTCCTCACCGACAATGAGGATGTCCGTAACAAACTAGGTCAAGATGGAGGCACATTGGGCTATTTAAAAAAACACAATTTCTATTTATTAATGTATGTATTGATGTATGACTGTATGCATGTATGTATTTATTTTTGTATGTGTGTATGTATGCATGTATGTATGTATATATGTTTGTATGCATGTATGTATGTATGTATGTATCATCATCATGTAGCATGTACTTTATAAAACGTCGCTCCCATCAAAGTCTGAAATAAATTCGTTCCCTTGACAAAACTCCAGCCTCCGCCACTGTTATACCCAGGAATTTCTGTATATCTTGGTGCCATCGTCTTCTTGGTCTACCACGTCGTCTTTTGCCTGGCAGCATACCTTCCATCACTGTTCTCTCGAGACTGTTGTGTCTCTTGATGTGACCAAAGTATTTGCATTATTTAGCCAAAATGGAATTGAAAAATCAGTTCTCCTCTATGCTCGACTCTTGCGGAATGGTTATTTTTGTCTTTTTCTCTGTCCGGGGTATTCTGATGATCTTTCTGTAACATTTTTACTCGAAGGATTCGATTCTTTGTCTTGATGGTTTGGTAATCGTCCATTGGTCGTAAATGGGTCGAAACTTTCAATGTTCTCGTTTTCTCTGACATTTCTCATTTTACATTCCGCAAATATGTTGTATAGATAAGGTGAGAGGATACATCCCTGTCTTACTCCCTTTTTTATCTTGGTATAATGTTTCAATGAGATGAATAATATGTACAGGAAACCCTATTTCCTTCATGATCTTCAACAGCTGTTGATATTTTACCGTATCGAAGGCCTTGGTTTAATCAATGAAACATGTGCACAGGTGTACATTAAACTCTCCACATGTTGCGTATATATTCCTCATATTTAATATGTGGTCAATGGTCCCTCTGTGTTTCCTAAAACCTGACTGGACTACGCGAGTTTCAGATTCAAACTATTTTTCTATCCTTATTCATAGGATTCGCTAGAGAATCTTGCTAGCGTGGCTGATCAGTTCGGTGGTTGGTGCACATCTTCATGTTTTTTTGTTGTTGTTTTTGTTTTGTTTTTTGGGGGGGGGGGGGGGTGAGGGGATTATACATTGGTTTCTTCCAAACTTCTGGCCACTCTGAGCTGTGCCATATCTGTTTACACAGATTGTGACAAACTCGAGCACTGGCATCCCTTCCTGCTCGTATTAGCTCTTCTTGGATATAATCACATCCTGGGGACTTTCCCTTTTTCAGGCTTATGGTTGTGGAACGTACTTCCTCCAATGTTGGTTCAGGTTCTTTCTCATCCCTCGGAAAAATTGTAACTGAGCGCGTTGTGCTATCTTCATACATGGTTCTGCAGTACTCTCTCTATCTATTCAGTATGTATTTGGTTTCTGTTAATGTGTTATCCACTTTGTCATTGATGAAATGTGGAACTGGACGGAATTCCCCTGTCAGTGTTCTTATCGGCTTAAAGGCAGTTCTGTCCTTGCCTTGTTGCTGTAGGTTTTCTATATCCTTACACGTTTCCGATATGTATCTTCTTCTGTCTTTTCATATTTATCTTCTAACTTTTCTTGCGCACTTTTTATACACTGTGTTGGACCCCTGACTTCCCATTTGTTTTAATTGTTCCCTTTCTTACATGTGTTTATGTGTTTACGCTGATATATAGCTATAGTATGTATATATATATATATATATATATATATATATATATATATATATATATATATATATATATGTATGAATGTATGTATGTATTTATATATACATGTATGTATGTATGCATGTATGTATGTATGTATGTATGTATGTATGTACGTACTTACGTACGTATGTATGTATGTATGTATGAATGTGCGTATGTATGTATGTATGTATGTATGTATGTACGTATGTATGTATGTATTTATGTATGTATGTATTTATGTATTTATGTATGTGTGTATGTATGTATGTATGTATGTATGTATGTATGTATGTGTGTATGTATGTATGTATGTAATCATGTATGTATGTATGTATGTATGTATTTATGTATGTGTGTATGTATGTATGTATGTATGCATGTATGTATGTATGTATGTATGTATGTATATGCGTGTATGTATGTATGTATGTATGTAATCATGTATGTATGTATCTATGTATGTATGTATGTGTCTATGTATGCAGGTATGTATGTATGTATGTATGTATATGCGTGTATGTATGTATGTATGTATCTATTTATGTTAATAGCTACTACAACCAGCCACGTAACCACCTTTTCAGGGCGCACACAAGAGTAAACCTGCCCATTGTGGACATCGCAAACAACAACAACATGCACATTGTGTGGGTAGCAAAAGTGTTTACCAAATAAACATCATTTTTGTATATTTCAAAACTAAATCATTTGAGTTTACCTTAACTTGTTGGCAAATCATAGCTCATGCTTCAAATGTTGATATGTTACTGTTTCTAAAAATTGAAGTCACTGTACTCCGTGAAAAAGCATAGGTGCTCAGTCTCTCTTGCAATAGATGCAGATTATGGATGCTGATGGTCCATGTAGCTCGTTGGTTGTACATTATCTTGCTCCACATTCTCATGTACCCCATTACGTTCGAATATAATTTGATGTCGAAACTTTGCAGTCAGTGGATTGTTGCTACATTTATTGATGTGTCCTCATCCAATAGACGTCGCTAATTCATTTCAAACTCAGTTCAGTTCATCCCGTGACCTCTTAAGATTTTTGGGGTACCTCTGCTGACACCTCCACAACCAAGTGCCATCCCTCTCTATCTGCGGTTGATTTGTGTGCTTCTCGGGTTGTATGTATATCAATGCATTGATGTTGTCTTTCCATAGTTTTTTTGGACGCCCTCGCGTCCACTTGTACTATGCCTTGTAGTATGGCATTTGCAAGCCCATTGGACATCAAGACGTGGCTATACCAAATCAGCTTTCGCCTTTTATTCGTAGTGAGAAGGCTGTGGTACTGTCCATTTGCAGTATCGATTCTACTTTGTATTCCATTATTTGTGATACAGTCTTTGTAGGTGATATTAAGTAATCTTCTAAAACATATCATCTCCATGGCCTGAATTCTTCTCTGGAAGTATGCTGTAATAGTCCATGTTTCGCAGGGGTATAGGAATATCGAAATAACTAGTCAGCGTATTAGTCTGACCTTTATGGTGGGGTAGAGTCGTTTATCTTTGCATATAAATATTTCAATCGTGAAAACGATGCTGTTGGTTTTGCTATTCTAGCCAGGACCTCTGATTTTGATCCCTCATCACTGATTGTTGAGCCCATATATATGGAACGATTTAATGTTCATTTGCTTTGATCAAACCGATGATTCCTCCAGTGTTGTTGGTAATTAACTTTGTCGTTTTTACGTTTATCTCCATGCCAAAACGCTTTTTTTTGCCGCATACCGTATTCGGATCAGGACTCGAAGTTCTGTCCTCGTCCCCGCCAGACCGGAAGTATCATCCACAAAGTGTATGTTGGTAATTGTTATATCCGCTATTCTCACTGTCACATTATCATTTAGTGTATCATTCATCATTTTCTTCAAGTAATATATTGATGAGTGTCGAGGAGAGTATATATCCTTGTCTTACCCCGACGGATGGGCATCTATTTACCCATTTTCCCATCCACAACGACTGCGCTTGTTGCCTTATTGAGATTCTCGATAATTCTGACAATGTTGCTGTTGATATTAAATATATATATCTTCGTTGTTGCCCATAGAGCATCATGCCAGACTCTATTTAATTCCTTTGATAAAGTCAACAAACACTTGGTATAGGTGTTGTTGGTGTTCAAAATATTTGTCGTTTAGTGTTTGTACATTGAGAATCAGCTCGGTAGTGCTTCTTCCCGTACAGAAACCGGCCCGCTCTTGGGCAATGATGTTCTCGGCTTGAAGTTTCAGTTTGTCGAGAATTACTCTGAGTAAGACTTTTCTACGGTGGCTAATGAGGTTGATTGTTCTGTAGTTTTGACAAAGCTTTAAGTTTCCTGACTTGGGGATCTGCAGGACCATAGATTTTTACCAGCCTGTCGGCCATTTTCCTGTCTGCCGTATTCTATTCCAGATGGATGTCAGGATTTCAGTTATTTCATTACCACCCACATTCATGAGTTCTACCAGGATAGTACCCACTAAAACAGATTGCCCCTTCTTCAGCAACTTCACCACTGCAGCTACTTCTCTACTTCACGTGCAATATAAAACACCTTTCCAAAATATCGCTATGGGTTACTGTACTACTATCCAACATAGACATTGTGTATATACCCCACATAAGCTAAAACAAATAGAAATTACTTAATGCGAATGAAAGAAATGTGACATGACGTCGATCATACAATAACAACAACAATGTATCTTCATCACTGTTTTTCACATATTTTCAAGATCGGCACGTATTTCTGAATGCACTATAGCTAGTAGTTTCACTTTTTAGATCTGTTACAGGTTACTACCCATACAACTTTCCGTATTTCTTGTGTGGCTGCTTGTATCACGACTTCTATACTTTTCCCATTTGTCCACGAGGGCAGGGATCGTATACAGAAGAGGGTTTGCAGCCGAGTTTATGGGAAGAACGATAACCGTTATCCAGGCATAAACATCAATGCTGATCTCGTATTCTCCAAGTATCAGTAAACCAATGATTCCTACAAGAAACCAACAGAGAAAGTTGGACAGAGCTACAAGAGACAGTTGTTTGGCCACCATTATATCTTGTCGTCGACGGGAAACTGTTGCTGAAGCTGCCCTAGTTATCATATCCTTTGACATTGATCGATAAATGACTGTTTGACCACAAGCTATGACAAGGAACATGATATACACAATAAACAGGCTAAACGAGGACTCCCAGCCTGATAGTCGTTTAACTGTCAAAGGTAAACCAAGACACATCGCGTTTGTGGAATATATTTCAAACTTGAACACAACTGGGATCAGTGCAAGAAGAAAACCAACGATCCACGACACGAGAAGAGCGATAACTCTACTGATTTTAGACAACTTTATCTGGCCGAACGGAAACGTAATCACCAAAAATCTGTCCAGTGTGATAAGAAAGATAAAAAATGTTGACGTTTCCATAGAGAGAGTAGCCAGGAAGCCAGCAAACTTACAGACACCACTTTCTCTCCAGACCTTGTCATACAAGACATAAATACTACGATAGTAATAATCAGCAATAATCAATAGATAGACTCCCATAATAATGTAAATATGCCCAAGTTTGTCACAAACAGCCCATAACCTGCTTCAACAACTAACCTATCCCAAACTGAGTCATGACCGTGAACAGAAGCACATCCTACCCGATACACTCAACAGCTATAGAACAGCGAAGGAGACCTAAGGTAACGCTGGAACTTTCCAGTATGATGTGTATGTGGGTTTTCAGTCAAAGCAAGAAACAGTCGTGGTGGCACTCAACCTGGAAGACATACAACCGTGTCGATTTTGGGATTTTAATTACATGTCTGAAGCAGTGTGGTTTAAACCAGTGGCTGGTTAGTTAGAAATCAGCTGCCCTGATGGAAAGAACAGTTGCACTATGGTAGGATCGTGGACAGAATGAAGGTATGCAACTGGTTCTGGGCTGCACTAGAAATACACCGATGGTGATTATGCGGGACATGTTGGTATTGTTATCGGTAACATCCAGGCATAAACTGGCACAAGTCAAAGCCTATACGCGTGTCACCACAGACACGCAGCACGCTCTGTACAGTAGTATCTCAGACATCAAGGGATCGAGAAGCAAGAGAGGGTCGTCATGGATGACACAGGCTGAGACAACAATCGGACACGTCACTCCAGCTGAGACGATAGCCAAAGGGAAAGAATGGGTCCACACTGGGGATAGAGTGATAGAGTAACAGAGAGTCATCATAACCTTAGGCAAGGAATGCAAAGAACGGAGCAAAGAGAAAGCAGAGCACGAGGTGAATTAGCTGATAACTGAGAATACGAAGGAGAGTGTCATACACATCGACGGATCAGTGCTGTGCAGTGGGGCATCAGGCTGGGGTTTCTCGGCTAGGGTGAAAGGAGAGGTCGTTGCTCAGTGGAGTAGAGCATTTATGTCAACAACCTCCAGTTTTAGACTGGAGAAGGAAGCAGTGATCTCAGCACTGAAATGGATATATGAGACTTCTATAACAAGGGCAGTCATGGTGACAGATGCACAAGCTGTACTTCAGATGATACAGAATGGATGGCTTAGGAACGAGTGAATAGCAGCTGTTTAGGCTACAAACCTCCAGTGATTGAAATCACTTTGAAATCAATCAGTGACCACCTGATGAAGCTGCAAGCCACAGGCTGCTAAGTTTCGACATTAGGTTTGGGGGGAGTATGGTGCATGAGAGGACGGAGCAGGAGAGTGTACAACCAGCGAGCTACAGGGATTATTAGCATCGATACCTTTATCATTTTCTGAGAAGATTACTGAGCACCTATGGGTATTCCCGTAGTGCAGTGGCGTCGATTCTTAGAAACTGAAACAGAACCTCATCTAGAAGTCGGCGATATAGTTCAACTGGGAAATCATTCTACATTAGTTAAATTGGTCTCTTTTCTATTACCACCATACGAATAAACAAGGGGAATAAATGTCTGCTGATGTGTATCAGACTGAAACCAGCATACACATTAAGCTGATAAGCTTACTTAGTTTCTCCTTTCTTAACCTGAGATCGAAGAGGAGATGAGACACTACTCCAGTCAGACACAACATACTGACTAGGACGTCGCGTCAGGGCCAGGCAAAATACACGACAGACCAAAATCTCTCTTCCATTTAGCTTTCTCTGGAAACAGGCTGTCTTCAAGGCAGCTTGACTGACGAGATGTGAATCGATATGATCCCGGTAGTAGTGAGCGCCTCGTAGATGAAGTCAATCATAGCACAACGGCATGTAGAACCATGGTCCACCTTCATCAGCATGCTCTGGATGTGAGGAAAGCTATTACAACCTGCCACTTAAAGTCCTTTTCAGGGCGCACAAAAGAGTAGACGTCCTCATTGTGGGCATTATACAACAACAACAACAACAACAGTAACAACTTTGAGATCGAAACGTTTGTCAAAGAGAGCACCGTGCTATTCTGTCTATTTTGATCATATTTGCAATGCTCCCGTGTAACGATTGGTCTTGTCACATGTTTGTCAATGTTCTATTCAAACACCAACTGCAGAGTGTATGTTAGTTCGTAAGTGATGGCTTCCTTTGAAGGGGTGGCTTCAGAGGTGGACAATGCTTCGATGGAAACTTATCCTCATGCAACTCGTTGACAACTGAATCTGCCCGATTTTGATCATCGAGATTGTCGCCATGCAACTATTTGTTCACAGAGCTTGTCTTTCTGCACCATTTATCAACAGAGATGGCCCCATGCGGCTATTTGTCTACAGAGCTTGTCTTTCTGCACCATTTATCAACAGAGATGGCCCCATGCGGCTATTTGTCTACAGAGCTTGTCTTTCTGCACCATTTATCAACAGAGATGGCCCCATGCGGCTATTTGTCCAAAGAGCTTGTCTTTCTGCACCATTTATCAACAGAGATAGCCCCATGCGGCTTTTTTGTCCACAGAGCTTGTCTTTCTGCACCATTTATCAACAGAGATAGCCCCATGCGGCTTTTTGTCCACAGAGCTTGTCTTTCTGCACCATTTATCAACAGAGATGACCCCATACAACTATTTGTGCACGTAGCATGTCCACATACATCCCTTTGACCACCGGGCTTGTCCACATAAAGGTCTTTGCTAACGGGCTCGCCCTTGTGCAATACTTTAACAAAACACGTGTCCTCATATAACCTCATACATCCACGGTAACACTGAAACATGCTCTCAAGCTGATGTTTTATCAACTAGCTTGTCCTCAAGTAGTCCGTTGAACAAAAACTATTTTTCTCAAGCAGCATGTTGCCCAAAAACATGTCCTCAAGCAGCCTTTGACAAACGCATTTGTCCACAAGCAGCCCTTTGGCGAATAAACTTGGTCTCATGCGTCCCTTTGACCAACAAACTTTGTCTCATTCGGCCCTTTAACCAAACAACTTGGTCTCTTGCGTCCCTTTGGCCAACAAAGTTGGTCTCTTCCGTCCCTTTGACCAACAACTTGCCCTTGCGCAGCCGATCATCATCGAGCCTGTCCTCTAGCAGACGTTTGACCAAAAACGATTACCCACACGCTAGTGACTTAAGTGTGAGACTAGTAAACTAATCAATAACAATTTTTAGGAAAACATAACACGGCAAACATAAAAACTGGATTCAACAACTCATAACTGACATTAGATTGCGTACATAATAAATGCAGAGCAAGTAAACAAGGTAATACTCACCTACAACAACACAAAATGTTACAAAGTAAATGGAATATAACAGTGAAAGAGCCATGTTTTGTTACTAGACCCAAGAGTCACAGTCCAGTCAGCTATCCATAAACACTGCCATACAACTTCAGATTGCCGCTCCCAATACAAAGAAAATGAAAGGCGTGGCGATGATAATAATAACAGAATAACTCTAAGCTCATTGGACAGCTGAAGTGTCACTCAGATATTTGTCTATGTAACGTCACGTAACATACGATGGTAAATAAATGATAAGAAAGTTTGAAAATGACAAATACAGAAAATTAAATATTCGGTACAAAACGTTTCAAGTGAAACATCCAATTGTTTGAAGTCTTCGCGTTTGTTATCATCGATCTATTCTCCACAGAAGATAATAACTGATGCAATACATCAAATGGAAAACAAGAAAGCAGCTGGCACCGATGATTTGAGGACAGAGAAAATGTAAAACTTTGGACCCGACACTATCAAATGTCTCCTAACGCTTTTTGGCACGTGCATGTAAATCCCTAAAATCTGGAGGGAATCCCACGTGACTGCACCGTTAAAACAAGAAAAATCCTCAGAAGAAACAACGAATTTGAAACTTTTGTCATTGCTATGCCAACCAAATGAGATATTTTAAAGACTAGTCCTGAACCGTCCCGTCTCCCTCGGTAGACATGAAGCTGATAAAACAGCAACAGGTTTCAGATCTGGAAGAACATGGCTACAGAAAAACTATTAACCTGAAAAAACAGATTGAGGACGTATATGAACACACAATAAACACACGTTTGACTTGTATTGAATTAAGTACAAATAATAAGCCCTTTCAGTCATGACTTACCATGGGATGATATGACGAGTGATAAACAGAAATAAAAAAAGAAGATATACTTAACTTGTATTCTTGTCTTTCTAATGCTGGCGTTGTCTTGTCACTTCTCATTGTTCCAAAAGCTTATCTTCACCAAGCGTGAAGTGTCCCTTGAGGGTATATCTCCATTTGCATCGGTCTGCATCTTTCTTTTCCCTGGATGTCAGAGTCTTGCCCACTGCCTTCGTTTCACGCTTAAACACATTTTAAAACCACAGCTTTCGTCGACCGACTGTTCCTTTACCCTCCCCCAACTGACCACAGAGGATATATTTGGGAATGCAACCATCTTCCATGCGACGAATATGACCAAGCCATCGTAGTCTTCGCTGCTTAAGGCGAGAGTACATGACGGAGAGACCAATTGGAAAGTGCACTTCTACATTTCTCATTGTGCCCCTCCATAATGTATTTCCAAGAATGGATAACAATCGTCATAGATGGAAGGTGTTAAGTCTGTGCTCTTGTTTGGCATAGGTTGTCAAAGTCTCGCTACCATATAAAAGTGTGACGACACATGAATTGTACACCATGGCCTTGATTTTAATTGTCAGTTTCTGATTTTTCCAAACACGCGTTGTGAGGTGAGAAATGCAACAGGAGCTTTGCCAGTTCGATTCTTTCTGGTACTAGAGAGAGCTTGTCATTGATTAGCGATCTGAGGTATGTGAATTTGTGCACTGCTGCCAGTTTGTAATTATTAATTCCAAGACTTGGCATGGTATCTACTTCCTGTGCCAGCACATTTGTTTTGTTGAGCCTTATTGTGGAACCAACATTTTGGATACCTGGGAGAAGCGATTCATCAACCTTTGAAAGTACCTACTGACTGTGGGTAACAATTGCAGCATCAACAGCGGAAAGCAAGTCCCTGTTGGTGATCTTTATGATCTTCGTTTTGGCATCTAGCCTTACAAGGTTAAACAACCTACCATCTGATCTAGAGAAAAGTCAGATTACTTTCTTTGCGATAACAAACGCATGGCCCAGTAACAGAGCAAAGAAGATTCCGAATAGTTTCGAAGCCAGAACACATCAATGCCTAACACTATTTCGAATACGAAATGGTTGTGATATGATACCATCAAATTGGATGGTTCTTGTCACGCACTAACGATTTTATTAGTCATAGTAGTTGGATTGGGCGTGCTTTTTATGGATGATTTTGAGAAATCCATCACTACTAACCAAACCACATACCTTTGTTTGGTCAATGAGTGCGACATAAAAAGGCTGGTTCTGCTCACGTGACTTTCCCTGAAATTGTCGCATAGAAAAAATCATGTCATCGTTGATCTTCCAAACCTGAATCCCCATTGTCACTCCGGATACAATCAGCTAATTTATGTAGACAGTAAGATTACTCTGGCGAAAACTTTGCCTACAACACCGATCAGGTAGACACATCGATAATTTATACAGTCACTTACATCCCTTTTTGTTTTAACTTATTGTTACAGTCTGTGCATCTCTCATAACTTGAGGTATAGTGTCCTCTTTCCAGCATTGGCATAACATCATATACAGCGGTTGCAAGAGTGTTTCCTTACAGCACTTTATCAAATTAGGTTCGATCTCTTTGCTGCGTGGTGCTTTGCCCAGGACCAAGCTGTCAATATCTTTATTCAGATTTTGTATAGAAAGTTCGATGTCCAACTCGCCCATTCTGGGGTTACATGTGACAGCGTTAAAGGCTGTGGTAATGAATATATTGTCACACGAGTAGAGCTCAGAGTAGTACTAGACCTATCGCTCCATCTACTTTCCTTTATCTATTACTTTCTCGGTAGTGATGGATTTGAGCGGTGCAGTTTTCCTACTCGCAGAGCCAACATCTTTCTTTATTCCATCGTGCATGTGTTTGTTTGTCCTGTAGTCTGGATGTTTTCACTGAGCTGTAGTCAATACTCATTTTTACAACGACGAGCTGTTTGTTGCACATGACCTCTGGTGGACTTAAAGTTGTGCAGAGTAGCTGAATTTGGAAGCTGTTTGCATCGAATAAGAGAAGCGCGCGTGACCTCAATGACGTTATCATATCCTCAACTTTTACTTCAAACCAGCCATCTGATTTAACAATTATTTCTTTTCTAACTTTAGTAACTGCAGTGCTATGCATGATATTTCGGATATGTTGCCAGGTCTCTGTAACAGCTGTGTTATGGCGCTGGATATTGAGGAGTTTCCTGAAAAGCATTATTAAATTTCTTGATGAGCTCATTGTCCCCCATTCTGCTTGAGTCGATGCTTGGCTTGATTTGCTTCTGGTTTAATGGCACTTTTTTTGCTACAATTGTATTTTACAGCAAACCAAAGAATGATTGATGTCACAGTCTGCACTTTGATAAGAGCGGGACAGGTATAACATACTTAAAGCACTGACATCAGCTGGATCTAATTCTTGTAAGAAAATCTCTGCTTAATTGAAGGTGCATCAATGATACCTTATATTTGGATTTAGTCAAAAAATAGGAATTGGCTACATAAAGTTCATGGTAGACACATAGCTCTAAGGCCCGCTCGACATTTTCATTCATTTTGACAACTCCAAACTTGCCAAGACATGAAGACCAGGCATTGTGATCAGCGATCACTCTAGCATTGAAGTCACCTAGTAAAACAAGTTATTCTTGACTAATCTAAGTACAGCAGACTATACTATAAACAAGTTATTGTTGACTAATCTAAGTACATCAGACTATACTATAAACAAGTTATTCTTGACTAATCTAAGTACTTCAGACTATACTATAAACAAGTTATTCTTGACTAATCTAAGTACATCAGACTATACTATAAACAAGTTATTGGTGACTAATCTAAGTACATCAGACTATACTATAAACAAGTTATTGTTGACTAATCTAAGTACAGCATACTATACTATAAACAAGTTATTGTTGACTAATCGAAGTACATCAGACTATACTATAAACACGTTATTCTTGACTAATCTAAGTACAGCATACTATACTATAAACACGTGATTCTTGACTAATCTAAGTACAGCATACTATACTATAAACACGTTATTCTTGACTAATCTAAGTACAGCATACTATACTATAAACACGTGATTCTTGACTAATCTAAGTACAGCATACTATACTATAAACACGTTATTCTTGACTAATCTAAGTACAGCATACTATACTATAAACACGTGATTCTTGACTAATCTAAGTACAGCATACTATACTATAAACACGTGATTCTTGACTAATCTAAGTACAGCATACTATACTATAAACACGTTATTCTTGACTAATCTAAGTACAGTATACTATACTATAAACACGTGATTCTTGACTAATCTAAGTACAGCATACTATACTATAAACACGTTATTCTTGACTAATCTAAGTACAGCATACTATACTATAAACACGTTATTCTTCACTAATCTAAGTACAGCATACTATACTATAAACACGTTATTCTTGACTAATCTAAGTACAGCATACTATACTAAAAACCACAAGCAGAAGCGTCCAACAAAGATATATTCTATGACAAATGATTGGGGCAGCAGGACTTGATCAAATGTCGATACCAGAATAGTCGACTCTATATCACATTTAGTGTGGAGAATGTAAAACAGGAAATCAAAATTACGTCTGGAAACAAAGCAGTGTTTGAGCTACTATGATGCATACCAAATATACCAACAACCAAGATATACACATTTAAATGCATTTATGCCGACATCGGTGGCTGCCCAATGATATAGTTTTGAAGGCGTTAAACACAAACATAACCCAAATATGTGATATTAATCTGAGAAGAAGAAAGGTATTTTAAAAAATATACAGAACAGAAGACATGGGCTGTAGCTAGAACACAGTACGGCTTCCAAATACCTTGATGTCAAGTTTGATCGCACACTCTCTTACGCGATACACAGAAAGGAAACAGAACGGAAAATTAATGGCAGAATTTTTTTTTTTTTAATCGGAAAATTAACGCACAACATCAGCAAAACGGCCAGATGGTTTCATCAGCAATGACCCTGTGGTTTTCTTCCGGAGCTGGGAACGTCACGTTTTGGAAAGACTGCACATGTCCAACTAACAGATACACAAATAAAGAGGATTGGTCGGATATTTAGCCTACTCAAACAAAATATGTTTTTTTTAATGTACGAAATAATCCGCGTAGCACAACATGAAGAAATCGTACATGATCAATCAGAAAAGAGCCAGAAGCAAACGGCTAGTACAACTATGTTTGGACACCAAGTACAGCGAGCAAGTCTGACATAAGTCAACACAGCCCCTGTAGACACTATATACATATATAGTAGCCCCTTTTTCAGTTATGTCTGACTATAGTTTCATGTGACTTTAGAATTGCAACGCTTTACTTTATTTTTGGTTTCCCTTTTCCGTTAGGCGTTGTCTTTTCATTTGCATGTGTTGCATGAGCTTATTTCGCCCAGCCTGGGGTGGCGTTTTGGTTCGTCTCCATTTGGATCGGTCTGCAGATATTTCCTCCCAAGATGTTTGATCCATCTCCAGTCTTCATGCGTTTACATGTGCCATTGAACCGCAGCGGTCGTCTGCCTAGCTGTTCATTTTACCCTACGCCAGCTGCCCATAGTAAATATCTTCAGGGATGCGATCGTCTTCGTGTGACGAACATGACCAAGTCAAAGCAGTCTTCGTTGGCGAAGGAGGGTGTTCATATTTGAAAGACCGGTGGGAGAATGTAGCTTCGCATGGCACTCCAAGTATGGATCTCAGACGCAGTCGGTGAAAGGTGTTCAGTATATGCTATTGTTTATCATAGGTTGTCCACGTTTCACTGCAATATTGAAGCGTACTGATGACACAGTCATTGTAGACCGTGGCCTTGGCCTTGGCTGCAAGTTAGGGGTTTTCCCAGACACGTGTTGTGTGACCAGAAAATATGATATCAGCTCTGTCAATGCGATTGTCTATTTCTGTGTAAAGGGAGAGCTTATCATTGATAAGGGACACCAGGTAAGTGAACTGGTTCACAGTTGCCACTTCGTAGTTATCGATTGTGAAGATTGGGGTGGTATCTACGTCTTATCCCAGGACATTTGTTTTATTCATGCTAAGTGTAAGTCCGAAATCTGTGCACGTCCGGGCAAACCGATCTATCTACATATTGACTTCATGCAGACTGTGAGTGACAATTGCAGCTTCATCAGCAAATAACAAGTCCCTAACAGTAACTCCTTATCTTGGTTTTATGTTTGAGACTCGCAAGATTATACAGACGGGAAAATGATCTAGTGTGAAGGCAAATTCCTTCAGCAGCTTTACCAAATGCGTGCTTCAGTAGCAGCGCAATAGTGTTGAAGCCATGACGCAGCCTTGTTTTTTTTTAAATGTGGGATCTGGAAACAACGTAGGCAGTGAGGACATGGCATGTCCGCTATACAAAACGGTGATAGTTCACGGACCTAGAATGAATGGGGAGAACACTTCATTTTAATGCCGGGTTTTTCTGCTTGCATGACTGCAGCTTAACTATTCAGCGCACTTACGCTTGGCGCTTTGCCGCTTCCCAGTCGTCACATGACTTGCGTGTGTTATTACTGAATGAACGCAGAGACTCACTTTTGTGATCAATTGACATAAGTGAAGAAGGGATGCGCAGTTCGTCGACTTCACTCTATCGTCCGAGTGCAATTGAAACCAGTGGCAGTATATGCCAGGACGACTGGATCTGGTGCAGGGGATGACCACAGCTGACCAAGTCCATCGTCGTGTTCTGCGCCGTCCACTCCGCTTAGCACATTTGCTTTCGTGGTAGCCTGATGACGTCATTCCTGCGTAGTAGACTGGACTAGAGCTGGGCAGGGCAAATCTATCAATCTTTTATGTTTACTTTTATGTCCCTCCCTCCCCCTCGTTGTCCCTTAGTCGAATTCCCGTACGCATCTTCTTCCTGCATAGTGTGTTAGATGGCACAAGACACTAATCAAAAAGTGTGTTTTTCATTCTCTCAGCTCATCTGCCAAGGCACTACGTTTGGGAGTTAAGTTCCTTTGGAGGTTTGCTTGTTCTGCAATATTGACTCTTTACGTGCATTTCTTTGGGAAGCTTTTCATTTGTCTAAGTCAAGTTGATCAGTCTTCTTCTTCTTCTTCTGCGTACACAGTCAGACAGTAACCATTATTTTCTCGAAAAAAGCGGCGGTCATCCTGAGACTCTCGCCACTACCATAGAGCTTGTCTTGCAGTTCCACTGGCAATGGCCACATCTGCTCTCTCTGATCCTCGTATGTCGGGCAGTTCTGCAGCAGATGTTCAGTGGTCATTTTACCAGTACCGCACGGGCATTCGTCGGTACACCCTATCTTCAATTTGTTGAATAGGTGGTACCTCAGTCTGTTGTGGCCAGTGCGAAGTCTGAAGACAACGACCTGCTCTCTTCGGTTCAACTGGTAATGTTGATCAGTCTGATAACAGCTTATTTTCCGTGACATCCCAGATGAATTAGCTAATTTGGATGATGCATCCGCCAATTTTTCACTTTTGGTTCTCTTTATTATATGAGTTGGGAAAGGTAAAAGCAGCAAGGAAGGGAACTGCCCGTCCCCCACCTCACTTAGGCTGCGGTGATATCCATGAAGCGTTATCTTCATCCTCGACGGCAGTTATTGCCATAGGACCGACCTTGACCTTGCCTTACTGTTAGTTTATCTTTGTCAAACGCTTTGGTGTACTGCACATTTGCTTCTTGTGATGACGTTGATTCAAGGGTTGTTCTTGCAGTTCTCGATCACGTACAGCAGGTAGTACTTCTTTATACTGTAGCAAACTCTCTGCTAGCCCTGGCGGTGATTTAACTTAGAACATTCTCACATTCATCCACATCATCATGACCATACTCGGTAAATGACATATCACACAGCAGGTGGCATATTTATTATATCATACTCATATCATAGAATGAGTAGAGAAATTACAAACACAATATAATACATATCTTAACTTATCATTCTACTAAAACGGGAATTGTAAGCATTAGCTATTGATGGAATTCCCAACTAACTAAAAAACCCAGTTCTATTGCCTTGCAATTACATCACTCACACATCGCCTTAACTGCGTCTTCAACACACATTATCAAATACTCTTCCTCACTGAAATCCCCTCAGGCGGGCGATCTCGTATTAACTCGTTCACAATGTGCCCTTGCTTACAAACACACGTTCATATTATCTATTAATGCAAAACTCACACACCTATTTGAGCGCTCCTGTTCTATCACTAAACATTCGTCCAACAGTCTATCAATCGCTCCTGTACCTAAGTCGGTGAGTTAAACATACTATCCACATTCAGTCTCTCTCTCTCTCACTCTCCTCTATACAGCCTCTCTCTGTCCAGCCTCTCTCTCTCCAGCCTCTCGAGCTAAACTTTGTCTCGAGTTATATATCCTCAAGCAAGGCCAGAGCTTGACCAATCGATCTCAGGTGATGGTCATCTTCAATCCAATTGGACCGAAACACTTTGCACACCTGTCAATCCATTACTCTCGCAGCAAGCCCCGCTGCCAATTTCGTCTATCAATCAATCTCCCCCTACCAAAATCGGAAGGCCAGTGGTCAGTTTCTATCTGTCCACATTCCTTAACCCAACTCTGTTCTCCTTTGCTGAGACGGTGAGTGACCTTGGCATGCATTCAGGTAGCTTTAGGCTTTAACATGTTCATGCATCCTAAACTCCCCTTGCTCCGGCGGGAACTGTTACATTACCTCCCCAAACTACAGACCGAAACATGGATGGTCATTTTTTTTCATCTGGCAAATGACCACCATTTTCGTCTCCACTATCCAAAATGTAAACACTACTCCTGTTTACAACTCCACTCAAATTGTACCTGCCTTGAAAAGAAAACACTGTCACACAATTTTCGTCTCCACTATCCATAATGTAAACACCACTCCTGTTTACAACTTCACTCACATCGTACATGCATTAAAGATGTCATTTGATACATATAAACTTTTCGAAATGCATACACAATCAATACAAGCAGAAGAAAAACACTGTGGCTGGTCGTTTTTACAACACAAGCCACCACTTTTACATCGTTTTACAGTCAAATTCACCCCAGTCTGTCCCTGCGGGACCTTTAACTCATCAAAACAGAAACACCTTAAGGAATTCTCCTTACTCATTTAGGTCAACATACCTCGCCCTGTTCCCGCGCCTTCCTCTAAGGACACGAACCTTCATTGTTACACTCGACCAGTTCAGGTCAATTTTCTCAGGCGGTCTCAGTACACGCTTGGCCGACGATTCACTTCATACTAAATCCTGTGAGGCCACGAATTTACGTGGGTTATCCTCGGGCTAGTTATCATTGTCTCTCTTGACAGCTATCCCCTCTCAAAGAAAACAGCAAAATTCTTTATGTTTCCTACAAAAACGATATTTGACAACATATGTCATAGTCAATATTACAACTTCTGATCAATATAGTCTTCTCTGCAAAGACTCCACATACATGTGATAAAATATACACCATAACAAGTCAGAAACATCCACTATTACAACACTAAGTCCCATTAAGTCAGCCTGCTCAGTGTTCCAACATGCTATTTCTTGTTCTGGAACTCGTGGTGACCTCTGTTTGCGGAGGCCTACAGTCTGGATGAGATATACTGCTCTGTAGATCGCCTTTATAACCTGTATCAAATACCTGTAAACATGATGATTCAACAACAACAACAAAAACCAACAAAATACAAGACAAATGCATTGCATACAATGTCGAAACCCAGAACCAAAATATTTGCACGCATCCTTATGATATCAATATTTCAGTCAGCAAGTATCACACTTTGATACTGTCAGGATATGTAATCATGTTTTAACAACAAAACAACAAAATAAAGAAAAATTCAATGCATTATATATCGACCATACAACCCACTAAAAATGCAAGTAATACCATTAGTCAAAACCCAAATACAAATGTCAAAATATTTGCACGCATACTCATGATATCAGTATTTCAGTCCGTAAGTATCACACCTTGATACTTATGTAAGGACACATAATCATGTTTAAACAAACCAACAACAATCAATTAAAGTGCAAGTAATACGCTTGTCAAAATATTTGCACACAAACATGATCAAATGCCATCAACCTTCACTCCTGCTCGTGCCCCACAGATGAGCACCTGTTAATGCCCCCTTCAAAAGATACTAAACTATGATTAAGTTGTAACTTAATCAGATACTAAACTATGTCACTAAACTATGACTAAGTTGTAACTTAATCAGATACTAAACTATGTCACTAAACTATGACTAAGTTCTAACTTAATAAGATACTAAACTATGTCACTAAACTATGACTAAGTTGTAACTTAAAAAGATACTAAACTATGTCTGAGTCAAGTCAAAAACCGAATTGTCCATCTGTCGAATTACGTCATGCTGAAACCCTACTAGTCACGATACAGTCTTTGTTAAAGTTTGCTAGCCCCTTTAACTGCTGGCGGTCTTTGTCACGAGGAATCCAAACCAAGTATTGTGATCTAACTAATTCCCCGCTGTTTCCCCAAATTCCCCGCATTAAAGCTACCTGGTCAGATTTTGACCGAAACATCGCGTCCACGTGTTACCCTGCGTCTCTTGTCCGTTTCTCTGTTCGGAAATGTCCCTGTGATCTCGTCAGTCGAGCTTCAGACTGACCGTCCGTTTATTGTCTGGCGTGTACTTCAGACAACGAATTCAAAGGAATTTTTAACATCTGGTCATTCCTCCATCTCTATACCCTACCCCCTAATTATCCAAATCTCCGTTTCCCAAGGATGACGGTAGACGAAACAAATTTTAAGTTTCTATCTGTCCACATTCCTTAACCCAACTCTGTTCTCCTTTGCTGAGACGGTGAGTGACCTTGGCATGCATTCAGGTAGCTTTAGGCTTTAACATGTTCATGCATCCTAAACTCCCCTTGCTCCAGCGGGAACTGATACAATACCATAGTGGTATATTTAACTTACAGTTAACCCCTGGAACACATTGGGATACCGCTTCTAAGATTGATGTTGTAACCGCTTCTAAGATTGATGTTGTAACCGCTTCTAAGATTGATGTTGTAACCGCTTCAAAGATTGATGTTGTAACCTCTTCTAAGATTGATGTTGTAACCTCTTCTAAGATTGATGTTGTAACCGCGTCTAAGGATGATGTTGTAACCGCTTTTAAGATTGATGTTGTAACCGCTTCTAAGGATGATGTTGTAACCGCTTCTAAGATTGATGTTGTAATCGCTTCTAAGAATGATGTTATAACCGCTTCTAAGGATGATGTTGTAACCGCTTCTAAGATTGATGTTGTAATCGCTTCTAAGGATGATGTTGTAACCGCTTCTAAGATTGATGTTGTAAACTCTTCTAAGATTGATGTTGTAACCTCTTCTAAGATTGATGTTGTAACCTCTGCTAAGATTGATTTTGTAACCGCTTCTAAGGATGATGTTGTAACCTCTTCTAAGGCTGATGTTGTAACCGCTTCTAAGAATGATGTTGTAACCGCTTCTAAGATTGATGTTGTAACCTCTTCTCAGATTGATGTTGTAACGGCTTCTCAGATTGATGATGTAACGGCTTCTCAGATTGATGATGTAACCTCTTCTCAGATTGATGATGTAACCTCTTCTAAGATTGATGTTGTAACCTCTTCTCAGATTGATGATGTAACCGCTTCTAAGATTGATGTTGTAACCGCTTCTAAGATTGATGTTGTAACCTCTTCTCAGATTGATGATGTAACCTCTTCTAAGATTGATGTTGTAACCGCTTCTAAGATTTATGTTGTAACCTCTTCTCAGATTGATGTTGTAACCTCTTCTCAGATTGATGTTGTAACCTCTTCTCAGATTGATGATGTAACCTCTTCTAAGATTGATGTTGTAACCGCATCAAAGGTTGATGTTGTAACCTCTTCTAAGATTGATGTTGTAACCTCTTCTAAGATTGATGTTGTAACCTCTTCTAAGATTGATGTTGCAACCGCTTCTAAGATTGATGATGTAACCGTTTTTCAGATTGATGTTGTAACCGCTTCGCTGAGTGTCAACACTGTTGATTGTGCTTATAAAAAGACGGTCTGATAAATCTTGAAATAACCTCCATTTTGTTTTTTCTTAAATTGCAACGGGTTATCTGTTTGGAACTTTCTTTTGAGATTGTTATCGTGGTTGTAAGTATTATTTAATGATAGATTCTAATGTCGCCAAAAACATACAGGAAGCAAGAGTCTGTCAATCAGACAAACAGAAATCTAGATCGACTGAGAGGGAGGTGATCCATGTGTATTATTGCTGGTGTAGTCTATGTCCTGCAAAACAGACAATTTGGTGCAACTGAAAGATCTTGGACAAATTTTCCAGTAGTGTTGTTGTCGGTGAAACCCCAATAAAGCGAGTGCCCATTGAAGACACCTGCATGGAGCCTTTATGATTTTGTGTTTTATACAGATCAGACAGGTAGCGCGTTGGCAGTGTGGGCTGAGGCTGTATTTGTTGTAAATGGTGTATTTCTATACAGGGTGTCAGATGGTTCTTTCATAGCCTACTTTAGCTACAGGCTTTCCTACTCTCTGTGAAATCTCTTTGAAACATCACATTCCTAGGCCGACTTATAATCAATCCATCATCCACACAGAACACAACAAATAACTGTTGAGAGTGATCACTTCAAATAATCTTGCCCTGAAACCAATTACTATTACTAAACTCAACTTCCACATTAAGCCTATGAGGGGATGGGGGCGCGGGGGGGGGGGTCTCTAGGAGCAGCTGTTTTGTTTCTAAACTCAGCTTCCACATCAACCTAGGAGGCGGTTTCAGGATGTGAGACAACAGAATACGATGCAAGACAGCACAAAATTGCAAAGCACAAAATTCACTAAAGGACTAAAAAGAGACCTAGTTTAAGAATTAAGGAATAAATAGTTTTGGCAGATCAATATGGATGAAGACTAGGCCCCCATTATAGATTATGTGAACTCTTGCATTTCTGAGCACATTGGATAAACCACACCAAAAATCAAACTATATAGCGCTCATTAAAAAGAAACGTAGTTTGCAGCCAACTTCACAACCATATTGCGAGTTGTCCAAGAAACGCTCAGGAGAATGAAGGACACAAAAATCAAGCAACAAGTCAGATGAAATCCAACTTTATGCGAAAAGAAACAATTCCAAACGGTTTTGTGAAGCTTGACATATAGTTTATGACTCAGATACCTCCCATCTCCACCCTTTCCAACTCTCGTACTCAATTCACATCCAGAATGCATAATGTGCAGAATATTTGACCGACATGCCGTGAATATTGTAACCATAGGCGGAAGACGTCCGTACTGCTCTCAACTAACCGTTTATGGTCCTCCGTATGCCATAGCACGTCTGCCTCAGCCCCTTCTGAACAGCGAACTGGTCGCCCCTCCCAATATCAAGACGGTCAACTCAGAGATGAGTCTACTATTAAGCGAGAACTTACCAGGGCCGATTCCGATACCGACTAAGATTAACCAAGAATGGAGTTGTGAACTAACACACAAACTAACTGATTTCTATAACACAATATGGAGCAGTAAGACTTTACCCCAAGAACTGAAGGATGCTATCATCGGTCATTTATATCACCAGGAGAGAAGCCATCAAACATCCAGAGCCTCGGTTAAATCTCCCCTTTATCGACTGCTGGAAAGATACTAGCACACGCCCTTCTTAAACAGTTGATCGATAACATAGAATATGGCCTTCTTTGAGTGATATAATGCAACTTCTAATCGGATCGCGGAACAGTCAATGTGATATTCTCGACTCCAGGAGGAATGTCTAGCGCAGGAGCGTGGTCTATACACTTGACAATGATTGTTAACACACTCAGCAGAGATGAACTTTTCAGGATCATGAGGAAATTATGCTGACAAAGCACTTTCGCCTTTGTATTCATCTTCTTCGTGCGCTGTCAGAGGTCGACTTGAATGTGTTCAGTGAAAGCAGAAAACTAACTGTCAGAATATAATATTGTTGATTTTAGTACTGTTTGTACAGTTTTTCTGATCCCAAAACGTACTGTTCTGGGGATGGATACTGTACATGTGTGGATTATAACATTCACTAAACTTACAATTGCTAATGTCAACATGATAGTTTTGTTCATAGAAAGTGTCAATAAGACTAGCACAGGTCACCCGCCGGGACTCCGTGTTGGATCGAAATGTCGACACGTGACCCACAAGAAAGCGGTGCATATCCGATTGAATATAAGTTGTTCTAATCCTCTTTGAAATGCAGCCCTAGAATGTCCACGTGGCTCTTGGTACAATCATCTAGAGGAAAGTTCCTCGACTGTAACGATAAAGGAGATTTTGTTCAACAAAATGTTCCTCACTATCTTTGCCGAAGTCTCAGTAGACCTGTACTTCTACATTAGTCTCAGTGGACCTGTACTTCTACATTAGTCTCAGTGGACCTGTACTTCTACATTAATCTCAGTGGACCTGTACTTCTACATTAGTCTCAGTGGACCTGTACGTCTACATTAGTCTCAGTGGACCTGTACTTCTACATTAATCTCAGTGGACCTGTACTTCTACATTAATCTCAGTGGACCTGTAATTCTACATTAGTCTCAGTGGACATGTACTTCTACATTAGTCTCAGTGGACCTGTACTTCTACATTAATCTCAGTGGACCTGTACTTCTACATTAGTCTCAGTGGACCTGTACGTCTACATTAGTCTCAGTGGACCTGTACTTCTACATTAATCTCAGTGGACCTGTACTTCTACATTAATCTCAGTGGACCTGTACTTCTACATTAGTCTCAGTGGACATGTACTTCTACATTAGTCTCAGTGGACCTGTACTTCTACATTAATCTCAGTGGACCTGTACTTCTACATTAGTCTCAGTGGACCTGTACTTCTACATTAATCTCAGTGGACCTGTACTTCTACATTAATCTCAGTGGACCTGTACTTCTACATGAGTCTCAGTAGACCTGTACTTCTACATTAATCTCAGTGGACCTGTACTTCTACATTAGTCTCAGTGGACCTGTACTTCTACATTAATCTCAGTGGACCTGTACTTCTACATTAATCTCAGTGGACCTGTACTTCTACATTAATCTCAGTGGACCTGTACTTCTACATTAGTCTCAGTGGACCTGTACTTCTACATTAATCTCAGTGGACCCATACTTCTACATTAGTCTCAGTGGACCTGTACTTCTACATTAATCTCAGTGGACCTGTACTTCTACATTAGTCTCAGTGGACCTGTACTTCTACATTAGTCTCAGTGGACCTGTACTTCTACATTAGTCTCAGTGGACCTGTACTTTTACATTAGTCTCAGTGGACCTGTACTTCTACATTAGTCTCAGTAGACCTGTACTTCTACATTAATCTCAGTGGACCTGTACTTCTACATTAGTCTCAGTGGACCTGTACTTCTACATTAATCTCAGTGGACCTGTACTTCTACATTAATCTCAGTGGACCTGTACTTCTACATTAATCTCAGTGGACCTGTACTTCTACATTAGTCTCAGTAGACCTGTACTTCTACATTAATCTCAGTGGACCTGTACTTCTACATTAATCTCAATGGACCTGTACTTCTACATTAATCTCAGTGGACCTGTACTTCTACATTAATCTCGGTGGACCTGTACTTCTACATTAATCTCAGTGGACCTGTACTTCTAAACTAATCTCAGTGGACCTGTACTTCTACATTAATCTCAGTGGACCTGTACTTCTACATTAATCTCAGTGGACCTGTACTTCTACATTAATCTCAGTGGACCTGTACTTCTACATTAGTCTCAGTGGACCTGTACTTTTACATTAATCTCAGTGGACCTGTGCAGGTCCCAGCTGTGGCGTGAGCTGAATATAACTGGTAGTAGGATTTACTGCTTAGCGGAATAGGCTCGAGAAGATTATTATTACTCTGCATTGGCACAAGTATTTCAGAGAATGGTTAAATAGTGTGCAAGTTAATCTTAAAAGACACAAACAGTAGGTCAAAATAGACCCGCAGCCTGGTAGGCGACATCTATGCTGCCCTTAACAAACCACCTAACCATGGCCAGTGTTATATCACACAGTTATTCGCCTCTTACGACATGCTCTCTGTGGGACAGTGGTGCTATTCTTATACGTTGTTCATAGAAAATGTAAAAGCAATAATTTTATAAATATTAATTTACATTATTTTCCAACATTTCAATAAATTCATAGAAAATATGCAAAGATCATCATGGAAATGTATTCATCAAATAACAAAACTAAAATGCCATCATTGTTTTTGTTAAATGTGTTTTCTCAAATGTTTGAAACAATTCACTAAAAACACATATTATTAAAATATTACAGAAATATAGCTAATTCATTTTTGGAAACGTGAATTGTAAAATTCATTTTTACAACATTGATGATCATTTTAAATTACACAGAAGAAAGTAAATTAACATACATTACATACATTAAAATCAAATTTAAATGGATTAGTTTTCTCTTGTTATAACAAGTCAAATTACCAAACCAATTGTTCTTTAAAGTGTTAAACAAATAACTACATTTTAAAATGTTCTAGTTTTTATTATTTTATTTCATCTAAGTATTTGAATAAGGCAATACAAGAATACATATAAAAATTTGTCTTGACAATTGAAATGAAAAGGAAATATATGTTAAAGATCACACTTTTAAAAAAAAATGTTATCTTACAATGGTAATGTAAATCAACGTAACGGTATGTATCGGTTTGCGCAATGGTATGTGATATTGAAATACGTAATTTCATTTTACGGTATCGTCTATCTATCTTATCTATCTATCTTTAGTCCACTTGTGTCGTTAGACGTCGTTGGGGGGTGTGACCTCCTATGATTCATATTTTTTGGCAGCAAAAATTCCCTTGTGGCTGGCCGGGTCAATCCCATTATCTGTTACCAACTGTAATAAGCTGGTTGTCTCTGGAATATGTAATCATTTATTTGTTAGACTGGTGGCGCTGGAAGGGTAAATTAGAACAATGTATACCCGCAGCTTATCAGGCGCCATATATGCCGCTCCACTAACAATATAACCATTACTTGCTGTTAAGGCCACAACACCCCCCCCCCCCCCCCCCCTTTACGACATATTCTCTGTGGGGAGAATTACTAGAATAATTTGAGTAGATTTTTTACTTGAATTGTGTCCGAGAAGTGGCCGTTAAGCCTACACTTGTGTATATCCAACTGATTAGAGGTTTTTAATCTGCGCGCCACTGCACACTGGTGTCTGATATCAATACTCAGTGAAATTATTTACTGGATGTTCCACGGGAAAATAATCCCGATCTCCACTGTGATTGGAACCTGCGACCTCCAGCACCCGAGGCGAACACATTACCTCGAGACCACTCGGTATTGTATCTTTATATTATTTTTATACAATTCAATGCTTTGTAATGCACCGCTAAATAATGTTATAGCATGGTATGTTGCAATGTTGTATGTTGTATGGTGTAATTCTATTGCGTATTGATTTGTGTCATGTCAGGTAATCTATGTTAAGTTATGTTATATCATGTAACGTTATGTTATGTGCAGTTATACTGCGTTATACATACTCGAGGGCTCGAAACTATCGACAGGCTCAACACTACACACAAACAAATAGCCACATAAACATGTAACAATTATATTGTGTTTGAAGGAAATAGTAGTTAAAGCGTGGGCCTCTATCTTTTAGCTTCTGAATTGTGTATATAATTTCTTGTGCGTTCCCCTTTATTCTCTATTCCCCAAGGCGGTGTGCGTTGCACTACGGTTTTTATTTTGCACTTGTCGGCCCAGTGCATCCGACTTCGACATGCATTTTATGTAAGAGTCTGCTTCCCCGGGGTAATAGCCGGTGCTGTGATGAGGATCGAACCCAGCACCTTCGAGTTGTGAGCCGTGTCACTTAACCACTAGGCCACGCCGTCTCCTATTTTACTGAATTAAATCTCCTGTATCCACGCAATTGATTCTACCCGAATGTAAGCAACTGCGTATCATATATTTAGGGAAACCAAATACTACGAGAGAGGGATCTAATCACTACATCGTCCAACAAACTGAAACCTAATGCAATGAAGTCTCTACACACGGCATTGCTGATTGTAGTGGTTGGGGTAAGACAGCTGTGGTGTATGTGTAGACAGTTTATTAATATTCGTGTATCTTCTAAGATGCCCTATATTGTCGTATTATATTCGTTAAGTCAACTAATCCAATAAATAATCACAGTTCTCGGGGAAAAACGACATGGTCACGCAAGTAGTAGACATTTCCAGTCTTCTTCTTTGCGTTGAGGATCATTAGGTCATGCTATATCTGCATGCTAGTCGCCATCATGAAGTCTGTAGTCCTCACCAGGTCGGAGCGGCTGCCTCTCAGCTCTGCACCCTCTGGCCAGGTCTGGCATCTTATTTCCCTATAGATTGGGCATTCCTGTAGAATATGCTCAGGGTTCTGGCCTCCTGTTCCACATGGGCGCTCATCGGTGTTTGAGATCTTTAGTCGGTACAGATGTTCTAGTAGTGCATATCCAGTATTTCAAACCATTCACAACTTGTCTCATAGACGAGACGGGAGGTCCCAAACCTGGTACTGTCTGTTCTGTTATCTTACAAGGAGTGAAAGGAAAACCTAGACTTGATACTACGCTACTTTATTTCTCAGATCGGTAAATACCCTTGGGTGTTCCCCATCTATTGGATAAAAGGCCCGTAACATCAGTTCTTGTTGTAACCGAGTAATGTACGATTAAGAATTCCTCTTTAATGACGTCTATTCTCTAGGTACAAATATGTTAGATAGACTTCTGACAGATTATGTTGCTGTAGGAATTATATTCTACTCTACGTTTATCAGTCCTGTGGTCTTAAATATTGCATCTAACTGTATTTGCTCACGATGTAGGCGCGCAGTGTGAGGATCGGCTGTTCGGGTGGTTAGCATACATATATCTTGACCATGATTCAAAACCATTATGAATTCAAGTTTTTATTTGTATTATATTTTATCCGAATTCGATGATAACGGAAACAATAGCAGCTTCATGCACCATTCAAGATGATATCGGGAATAGTAAATTAATGTCTCTGACCATAAAATCCCACAGCTGGATTACAGTAATTAGAACACAATATGCGACAATGTTTGTTTATTTATTTATTGGGACGACGTGGGCTAATGGATAAGTCACACGGCTCACAACCAGAAGATGCTGGGTTTGATCCCCATCACAGCACCGGCCGTTACCCCGGGTAATCAAACCATTAGAAAATGCAGAAGGAAGCAGACCTTTACATAAAATGAATGCTGAAGTCGGATGCACTGGGCCGACAGGCGCAAAATAATAACAACTATGCAACGCACACTGCCTTGGGGATTAGAGAAATAAGACGAACGCAAAAAAAAATTAACAAATTATAGAAACGCATTGGTGGTTGATCATGCTTTCTTCTCACGAGATGATCAAACCGTTTTCCTTCCTACCATTCTATGTATTTAACACAAGCATTTCTCATCACCATTTTTCGTAATTTAATTATTTCATATTCAACCTCTCCTAATGTTATAGATAACTTTACTCTGGTATATAATGTTAAGAGTTTAATGTTACTCTCACTTACCAAGAACAATACGTAATAATGGTAACATAGTGTTGTCGGAAATATACTTTTTATCAGTTATCCTATCTCTCTAAAGCAAAAAGTAAGATGGCCGCACCTTAATGGCTGCGCTCTCGCTCCGGTATTCGTGTCGTTTTCTGATGTAGTGGTTCCTGTTCGGATTATAATTTACAACTCCTTCACTAGGTGGTATCAATGACTTTGTTATGTGGAATTGAAGGGATTTGGGTCTGATATTCTGTTTGTTATCCTGCATTTCACTGCATTTCATGCCTGGCTTAAACCATGGAAACCAGTCCAGGATGGCGTTTCAACGTTCCGTTTAACTGCACGCAGAATTCAGTCCAGGTTATCATTACTCAAGGACCTTCCTGCTCGGACTGAATCCGCATTCATCCTGTGTGCTCCTCCCTCTATCGGAAGTTACACGATATATCTCCCAACTTCGTATTCTCAGCACAGCAAAGTTCACACTAACCAAAAGGTGGACACAATCTATAATCCTCAGGGGTGGGACATTGAAAAACAGGAGTTTGACACAGACAGACACGGAAAGCCTGACACAAACATTGGTCTAACACATTCCTCTCGGCCCTCACCCAAAGGCAGCGGGGTACTCGGATGCACCTGGGGATTTTGTAAAGATTTCGGTGGACAAGCTACGCATGAACACAACCTCAGCAGTTGGTCATGGTAGTGGTCGATCGACGCAACGGGCCTTTGAACGAACATTATTATTAGTATCTCTCACACACGTGTGTCGCTGTGTTGTGCTGGCTACAGCAGGTAAGTCTTTGTAGATACTTCTTGTCGTCTAGATCGATTTCTCTGTCATTCCTACCATCTTCTTTTAACATACTTCCAGTGTGTGATCAGCTTCATTTACATGTTTACAAATGTGTCAGATTCTCTTGTCTATGTAACTGTGTGACATCAATGTGTTACCTGGATCAAAATGGGAAGGGAAGGGCATGAGAAATGTGACCTGGCAAGAATATCATATCAGACAACTAAGATCGATTAAGCATTTGGCTGTTTACCCCATCTTGTGGAATATATGAGGTTTCAGAAGAGGATAAATAAACTGTCCCTTAAAGTACAAGATAAATGTATAGTCAAGTCAAGTCCGGTAACTGTGGAACATTCTCGTGAAACAATAACTTTTATGCCCCCTTTTTTACAATCATACGCCTACTTTGTTATATAAACTCTACAATCATACAAACAAGTTAATACATTACTTCACATTTATAATGTTTACGGCTACTAAAGCGGTTCGTACGTATTTCTAGCAAACTAATCTTGAAAAATACACTGTTACAGAAACCACGACGGCACAAACACGCACATTAAATGATTACAGGCTTACTGTAGGATTATTATGTATTGTAGGCGTTTGTTGGTTACAGGAAACGATAAAGTGGAGACAAAAAAAGAAGAGAAAAAAAGAATAGTGGTAATAATTATAACAACAATAACAATAATAAGTAGAAAAAGGGAAATAATAGTAATAATAATAATAAAAATAATAATAATAATAATAATAATAAGAAGAAGAAGAACAAGAAGAAGAAAAAGAAGTAGAAGAAGAAAGAGAAGAAGAAAAAGAATAAGAAAAGATGGACGATTCATTGGGTTTACATTACAAAATTACAAAGTTTTCTATCTTGTAAACCATTTTCTTGGTATCGCGTGTTTTACTACAGTATATATTGATATATTGATATATGTATTTCTATAATAGATGATCTAAGACCATTTGCCTTCTACATTACCTTAAGTAGCTGTTGTATGAGAGCTTGTATCACTTTGTCTATACCTCTCCCACTTGGTTACAAGTGCAGGGATAGTGTAAAGAAATGGATTTGCAGCAGAGTTTATGGGAAGAACGACAACCGTTGTCCAGGCATAAACATCATTGCTGATCTCGTGTTTGCCAAGAGTCAATAAGCCCATGATTCCTACAGGAAACCAGCAGAGAAAGTTGGACAGAGCTACAAGAGACAGTTGTTTGGCCACCATTATATCTTGTGGTCGACGGGAAGCTGCACTCGATGTTGACCTAGTTATTCTGTTCTCTGTCATGGATCGGTAGATGACTATTTGACCACAAGCTATGATAAGGAACATGACGAAATTATACACGATGAACAAACCAAACGAGTATTCCCAGCCTGTTAGTCGTTTAATTGTCAAAGGTAAGCCAAGACACATCGCGTTTGTGGAATATATTTCAAACTTGAACACTATTGGTGTCAGTGCAAGAAGAAAACTTATAGTCCACGACAAGAGAAGAGCGGCAACTCTACTGGTTTTAGTAAACTGTATTTGGCCGAATGGAAACTTCATGACCAAAAATCTGTCAAATGTGATTAAAAAAATTAAAAATGTTGACATTTCAGTGGAGAGAGTAGCTAAAAAGCCAGCTAACTTACATACACCACTTTCTCTCCAGTATTTGTCATACACGACATAAATACCACGATAGTAATAATCAGCTCCACCAATAATCAATAGATAGACTCCCATAATAATGTCAGATATGCCCAAGTTTGTCACAAACAGCCCATAACCTGCTTCACTAAGAGACCTATCCCAAACTGAGCGATAAACAATAACCGTCATGTTCCCGATAACTGCTAGAACCGCTACCAGCCAGAGAATAAATCGCTGAGCTGGAACCCTTACCAGATCAAAACAAGATGAAATAATGTCTTCAGGTGAGTGACACGTGTAGTGTGGGATTTGTTTTCCTCTGATCTGTGGGCAACACATTGCAAATGTGTCCGTGTAAAGATGTTGCCTGATAGTGAGCCCGTTGAAAAAATCTTCTTTAAAACCATGTGTAGGCAATCCTCGTAAATCAAGTGTCTGTAAGACGAGGTTTGAGGAATATGCAATGTTTGCGATATTAGAAATAAATGTATAGCTCAAGTTCAGATGGTTTAATTTATTCAACTCTACAAGGAAAGACTCATTTATATATGACAAACCTGTATGTGAGAGATCGAGTATTTCTAGAAATCTGAATCTCAAGTTGCACACCGTAACAAGTTCTTTGTTATACGATACATTAAAATAACGAATATTTTGTAATATATGAAAATCCACATCAAGAAGAATGATAGATTTTATCTTGTTGTAGCTAATGTCTATTGCTTGGGCGCTAAGTGGCAACGTTTTAATAATAGTATTGAAAGAGCTGATATTACAATTAGAATATACAATTGTTATAGCGTTGCTATATTTATTGTCGAGTACAAATTTATCCGACACATATACTCCAGACAAATTCACGAATTTTGCATTAGTGCATATCTGACCGTAATGTGCTATATCTTTTATTATGTTGTAGTCAGAAACAGTGACTGTCCCTGAAATACATCTGAAACCTCTGACAGGGGAAAGTAACTCGCAATCAATTTCGTCGTCTCCTTCTGGACATTCAGGATGTCCATTACAAACTAGGTCAGGATGAAGGCATATGTCACTGTTCCAACAGGCAAAATTTCCCGAACATGGGCCAATAATATATTTGTGTTCGTCTTCTCCCATCGGGCAGTCTGCGTTTCCATCAAGGGCGTAGTGCTGTGGTATGCAAAAAGTGTTTGGACATTTAAAATACCCCTCTGGGCACTTAAAGTGCATGCAGTCACTAATATGAGACAAATCCCTACATCCCAAAACAGCTCCATATCTATCTTTGACTAATACACACCTAGGCGCCCATATGCTATGACCCATAATGTGGTTACAAGTATTTGCTGTTTCCAGCTTTCCTAAAGTCACATCTACTTCATCGTCCTCCTGACAATGATTAATTACATCGTGAAGATCGGAGAACTGTATACAATAGCCTTTGTCACAAATAAAAATGCAGGTGCGGTTTTTCTCCAACCGTTTGATAGGACCATTCGTTTCGTCGTTTGTTACTTTACCCGTTCCCGTGGTACAGACAGTGCAGTCAACTTCTCCATCATTAGCCCAGCGTTCAAGCAAACAGGTACCATCACAACACCACATACCGTCACAATCACGATCATGAATGTACGACAGTGTATTGTCTAGACAGCTGCTAGGATCACGTATTTGTAGCCTGCATGAATTTTCATCTCGTCTGTTGTTGCAGTGATCGAAAGAGTCACAGACAAAGAAATAGGAAATATATCTGGGATAGCCTGCATCCTCCCCGCAGTCAAATATGGGGAATTTGCTTCCCGATTCATTTACATAAGGGAGACTATTCATGTTTTCCAAGTCGACCGAGACAGATACAATATTATCACCAAATTTCTTAAATATCGCTTTACTTAACGTTCTAGTGAAACTATATTCTCCTGCTGGTTTTATTCCTATGATGGTCATGTCCTCAAGTCTACGAGGTAGAACCACCTCACATAAACTCAAATGACTTAATTTACTTCTGCACCCAACGTCTGCCCATCCGTCAACAAAATCAAAACCGTTAGCAGAATCATTTGTTCGATTCTTCTGACTGTTCCAGACAAATTGCCACACGCCACACGCAGCGTTGTTGTACCCACTAGAAGGTTGACCAGGCATCCAATTATTAATCACCAAGGGACGCTTTCGATCATCCTTTCCGAGTAACCACTGAAATCTTTTCGCAATGCTCTTCAAGTCTCGATGAAGACCAATGTAGACTTGAGCCAGGTTTTGATGATCATCTCCCTTGTTATCTCTAAGTGTTAGACTTTCTGTGAAATACCATTTAAGCCATGTCTGTAAAAATTGTAACTCTTCTTGAGTTTCTATTCCTGCCAAATACCCATGATGCATATCACAATTTTCCATAGATGAAATCCAATCTTGTCTGTTGTAGGACGTATCGGCCATAAGATAGCAAGATAGAAAGCCAGTGCTGTTTTCATGTTCAAACACAAACCACCCGTCTGTACATTGTTTACAAATTGCCATAGGCAGAACATTCTCAAATGAAATGGTATCACAATGCAGTAGTAGTGTATCACTCAGATGAATCGATTCTTTTAGATTTTCAACACCAAACACCACAAGAAATATCTTGATCTCTGTCCTCTGCTCTTGTACTATACGTGGCAAGTCTCTAGCTTTATCCAATAAATAACCTGAACAATCTAGATATATAACAGCAATGTGGGTCGCGTTCTCCCTGACTCCAGACATTTCAGAAAACAAACGTCCAACAAATCTGATTTTAGCTAAAAGAACCTCTCGTACAGTTCTCATGTACTGATACTTACTCGTTCTGTCATATGTGCTATAAGTCTGTGAATTCATACAATTACCAAACTGCCAATCGCGTATGTTGACGTTTGGGTTTTGCTCATAGAATGTATCAACTATACTAACACACATCGCTCGCATGGTTTTTGTGATGGAAGGAAAGTTTGAAATATGACTTAAAAAATAATTGTGCAGACTCGTTTGGATTGAATTATATCTGAACCCTGTCTCTTTGACCAACAACGAGAGTATGTCCATGTGGTTCTTAGCACAATCATCTAGAGGGAAGCTGCTTGAATCAATTCCAGGTATCACTGTAACGAAAAAATTATCATGAATATAAATGACATTATTTCCTCAAACCACTGTTTAAATGAACACTAATTAAAGTTGCCAATCAATCCTTAGTTGCAGTTCTTGTTAGAAGTTGAGAGACAAAAGCAGTCCTGTGCCCAGAGACACCCTCTTTTTGGATATAAACCAGAAAGAATAAGACTGACATCAAGGAACAGTTTTCTACGGACTGTACAGTCTTCAGAACAAAGCCCCGAGACAAACCGCATATAAAAGTACCGCCAAAAGAACGGTAAAGGTTGGATGAAGATTAAAGGACAACTTGCATCTGGATATGATTTGTCATAAACTACGTCGAAATCTCTGAACAGGTTAAGAACAGATGTGCCCAGATGTAGATGTAACCTGAAATATGGAGATATCCAGATGATTAATCTTGCGAATGTGGTCCAGTCCAGGACCCGGAACACCTGATTATATGTTCCAGAATGTAGGAATCCGTTGGGATTCCGTGCCGAAGTGCTTAAGCAGTCAACCTCGTGATTAAGTGGTGTGGGTTCGACTCCCGTCTCCGTCGTCTTTTTCACAGATGTTTGATGCGGAGTCCCCTGCATCTCGTAGTCGCCTCCTAGTCGTCTTGTCCTTGACTTGCCACTGGGGTCGGGCAGCTCGAGACGAGAGAGTGAGGATAACAAGTAGCGCAGTTAATCCTTGCTAAAAATAGTGCTAGGAAAATTAATTATGCCATCATCGTCTACGATGGACGGCGGCCTTCGTCTTTGCCCTTTAGGAATCCTGTACAGTGGGGGATATGATGGCTGCAAATGAAATTGCACTAATGGTGGCTGGTTTGGGAGCGACGACGGACATTTACCATCAAGATTATTCTCATGTAGCCCTTTCAGAATCTAGTTTGTTCTCGTTCAGCCCATTTACCATCAAGATTATTCTCATGTAGCCCTTTCAGAATCTACTTTGTTCTCGCTCAGCCCTAATACCATCAAGATTATTCTCATGCAGCCCTTTCAGAATCTACTTTGTTCTCGCTCAGCCCATTTACCATCAAGATTATTCTCATGTAGCCCTTTCAGAATCTACTTTGTTCTCGCTCAGCCCATTTACCATCAAGATTATTCTCATGCAGCCCTTTCAGAATCCACATTGTTCTCGTTCAGCCCATTTACCATCAAGATTTTTCTCATGTAGCCCTTTCAGAATCCACATTGTTCTCGTTCAGCCCATTTACCATCAAGGTTATTCTCATGTAGCCCTTTCAGAATCCACTGTCCTCATTCAGCGCATTTACCATCAAGATTATTCTCATGTAGCCCTTTCAGAACCCATAATTGTCCCCACGTTTGACGTTCTCCGTCGAACTTCCTCTCATTACAATAGAGCTTGTACGCTCGTCCACCTTTAACCACTAATAATGTCGTCTTGCTACACTTTCATAGCCGAACTTTACCTTTCGGGACTCTAAGAGTGACTGAAGTCTCACACCAAACAGAAACAAAAAAAACGAAAATAGAAAATGGCGCAAATCAATATTATTCTGGACATAAAGAATTACATTCTGGACAGTAAAAAACAGATGTAAAATATGATGTAAACAAAATTATACTTACCTCCAACCAGAAAAACGGTTGTAAAAACAATATACGATATCATTACAAAAGCCATATTCCAAGTGTTCGAGTCTCAGGTCGGTGCCTCTATAATAAACTCTGCCACGCGACTTCGCTATGTTAACCTCAATATAACATATAGATAAGTTGGGCGGTTTTTTTAGAAATAAGCGGAAAACGTGTTTTATCGGGGAACCAATGGCACGCCATGCTGATGTTTGCTGCAACGCCACGTCTCACATTTAAATACACACGGAATTCATGAAATGAACTAGTCAATGATAGATATAATTATGTACTTTGAACACTATTTCTAAGATTGGATCATCCGACTGTTTCAAACGCTTTACACCATATTCCCCAATGGCTCTATAAGTACTTGGCTTGGCTTTGTTCGTTCTCAATCTCCCGCTACCAGGCCCTGAAAGGGCTTAAGTAGCAGAATGTAGTCCAGAAAACGGATTGCGTTGTGTCGTAGTTTACAGCTTGACTGCGATATTTGCACCTTTCGGTCCAACACATCCAACTTCAGCAACCATTTTTTGAGTACCGGGTTAGCATTCCCTCTTTGATACCTTCTTATTAGCCAGTCTGCCGGCTGCAGCCTGTTATCCAGGATCCCTGCTTGGAGGGGTAGAAGGGTCTTGGCAGTTCTAGTTCGCTGGTCCTGAAGATAGCAGTCAGTTATGGGTCGCTGACCACTGCAGCTCATGCGCTGCTCAACATCTCGATCCTCTAAAAGTACATGATCTATGCTTGCTACTATGTCAGGAGCAGAAACCGTTTCGCAATGATAATCTATTGAATAGGTACTACAATGGAGTGGTTCAAATGCTCTTAGCTAACAGCATATGTTATATGTGTTGTATTCGTTAATAAAAAAAAGGTTAATGTGGTCTCATAATGCCCACTGTCGTCGGGGATGAATGTTAGATTTATTAAGCTAACTAATGTGCATCTGAGATGAGTGAGATCTTAATCTGATTTTTTTTTAAATATGTATCCATTATTTCTGGAGCTTGTCCTTTTTGAATATATTCTCAGTGTCTGAATGTTGTTGAGATTGCAGTGCCTATGACACAGTTCATGAGTCCTATAGCGTAGAAGGTCGTTGAGGCGCCGGTATCGCAGTTTGTAGTACCAGCTCTCGCCATACAACAATGGTATGTCTTGGGCCGCTACACGCCTGACGGAGCCCATCCTTCTCCAGGTGGCAGTTCATTATAGTTGTGTCTAAATTTCGTACAACAAAGAGGACACTGTCTTCAGCTAGGGCGAAGGGCACCAATCTTGAGTAGTTCAGCCGGGTGAACTAGACCGTGAAATATGACACACGTTTAAGTGTAGTGCTATTAATATAGCCGGTGTTTATTCCAGGATAATCAGGCGGAATAAAACACACAAAACGACCGAATTAACCAGTCCAAATAGTAAATAACAACACGTTTCCGTGAACACAAGTGTAAATCGTCGACTAGTGTGAATTCCCGGCAAATCCATGGTCTGGCAGCATTTATAATGAACTAAAACAGAAGATCAATGTAGACCCGCAGCCAGTTAGGGCCCCATATGTGTTACCGCTGTTGACGCAGTACGCTCCCGAAAACATCGTTGAGGGCCTCCTACATTTGCTTACGTCCGTTCAGAATCACAGTGAAGATCAGAATCTAAGATAATGTCATTTGGCCCACACACAAACCCCAAACCAAGATCACCAGAGGTAATGAAGAAATTGAACACGTGGATTACTTTGAATACCTTGAATCTTTGATAACAAATTATGGGAACTGTACAAGGGGAATAAAGAGACGATTGTCCATAGCGATGCAGAAACTGAACAGTATGCAGAATGTGTGGCACAATACTAATAAAGAATTAAAACTGAAGATCCTCAGAACATGGGTTTTCCCGGGGGCAATATACGGATGCGAGACATGGGCCATCACACAAATATTAATAAAAAAGATCTGGGCTTTCGAGACAAAATGTTACAGGAGAATCCTCAAAATACCTTGGGTATCGAAAATAACAAATAAAGCAATCTTGTTGGATATGAGTGTTGTAGAGAATTGGCTTATAAACCACGTTATGTCCCAGAAACAAAACTTTTTTTTCGGCCACATCAACCGCCATGACGGACTGGAAGCAGTTCTGGGGGGCATTGTTCCAGAAATACGAGGCAGAGACCTACAAAGGCGTAGATGGACGCAAGATATCAAGGAAATTCTAAACATGAACATGGAGCAGGCAATTAGACTGACTGCTGATCGGGATTCCTATCGAATGGATGTTCTGTCAAGGATATGCTACATGATGATGATGGTGTAGTGGATGAGAAGGCGTTTTGAGTTGTACGCCCATTGTTTTGGCATCTGAAGATTCATCTTTCTACATTACTTGCCTCCGCAACTACGAACCAATTTGTGTAAATCTGCAATTACCTCCGCTCTGCGGCGTATCTCGCGTAGCGACGCCCTCGCCCCTCTTGGCAATGTCTCTTATCGGATGTTCATTTCTTATCCTCAGACCTCCTCTGTCCGTGAGATCTTCTTCTGCTAAGTCTCTATCACGTATGTAAATCCTTGGGGAGGAATACTAATGTGACATGTTAGTCAGGGTCAGGCAAAATATACTGGCCAAAACTCTCACTTCGACTTCTTCGTAGACAACAGTAGAAACGGGCTGTTTTCATGGCAGACTGGCTAACAAATTGAGGGATCGACGTGATCGCCGTAGTAGTAATCGACAGGAATAGCACTACCGACTGAGGATCCCAGTCCACACTCATTAGCACGCTTGGGACGTAAGGAAAGCTACTACAACCCGCCACTTAACGTCCTTTTCACGCGCACTAAAAAGAAATCCTACTCATTGTGGGCATTAAGCAACAACAATATGCATATCCTTACACACATGTGCTATTTTCTTAAATTCTTCTGGAAGCCCACAGACAAAATCGAGACGTGTAAATTGTTTGTTAGAAGCGAACTCAAAACTCAAAACTTCTTTTTAAGCGCCAAAGCGCCACTTTGCATTTCAAACATTAAGCATATTTACGTAACTTTTCCACATCTAATCCAGACACAGACTGCGCCCTTCCTTCGTTAGTTTCTTAGATAAGAGATATGTTCACTTGCACATCTAAAAACCTTATCTACGATATTCTTTGCAACCGTCGCAACATGAAATGCATCGGGGAGACTTGTCTTGAACTAGGAGGTTACTAAAATCATAGATAAAGGGGAGCCAGTGGACGTTATTTATCTAGACTTTGCAAAGGCCTTTGATAGAGTACCTCATCAAGATTATTTCGAAAGTTAAAATCACATGGAATAGGTGGGGAAGTTGCCAAATGGATTGAAAATTGGTTAACGGGAAGAAGGCAGAGGGTGGGCATAAATAAGGAGTACTCTGAGTGGTGTGAAGTGAAAAGTGGTGTGCCACTGGGCTCGGTTTTGGGACCAATTTTGTTCTTGATATATATCAATGATTTGGACATTGATATGGGATCCATGATTGCAAAATTTGCTGATGACACAGAACTATGCAATAGTGTCTCATCTAAAGCGGAAGTGGATATATTGATGTCGGATTTAGATAAAATTCCAGAATGGTCTGTAAGCTGGCAAACGGAGTTTAATGTAGATAAATGTACAGTCATCCACATGGGTAGATCCAATATGGAACATAATTACAGAATGGGAGAAAACAATATTAGACAGATAGATAAGGAAAGGGACCTATGGGTTATAATAGATCATACAGGAAAGGTGAGTGAGAAAGTTAAGGTAGCAGTGAAAAAGGCAAATGCAATGTTAGGTATGATAAAAAGAAATATTAAACATAGGAGCAAGGAAGTGATTGTCAAACTGAATAAAGCTTTAGTTAGACCTAGATTGGAGTACTGTGTACAGGTGGGGAGTCCTTATCATAGAGGGGATATAAACATGCTGGAAAGAATACAAAAAAGAGCGACAAAGATGATAGTGGGATTCCAGAATTACAGTTATGAGGAACGACTCAGAAAAACCGGCCTACAGTGTCTCGAAGAGAGAAGAATTCGTGGTGACTTAATACAGGTTTATAAGATGATCAGAGGAATCGATGAATTAGACTATAACAAGTTGTTTTTTTAAATACAGCCACCCACAATAACACGAAGACATAGCTACAAGCTGACTAAAGAGAGGTCCAGATTAGATATTAGGAAATATTTTTTTAGTCAGAGAGTGGTGTCTGCTTGGAATGCATTGCCAGGGGAGGTAGTGGAGGCAGGGACAGTTAATGCATTTAAGAATAAACTGGATGCGCATAGCTTTTAGAGCAAGGTGATGTAAATGTAACTGGTTGTATACAGACTCTGCAGGGTCTTCTAAACCAGTATAAAGACGTTAAGTTAAGTTTAGTTAAGTTAAGTTAAGTTAAGTTAAGTTAAGTTACATACCCACTTCCGCTAAACACTTCAATGACATTTCCAAAAACATTGGTTCTCCTGTCGCCAATGACTTCGTTAGTCATTGACGCATGAGCAAGATATACATTATAGTCACTGGCATCGTTTCCTACTCGTCATATGAACCAGTTTCAGCCTGAGAATCGTTGGATTTGTCTGTATGAGTTGCCTCAGACCTCATGGACTGAATACATTCCAAACGTTGCATAGGATTCCTTTCTCATTCCGCTCACTTGTCTTGATTCAACATCACTTCTGTCTGGATGACGATGGCTTTGTTCATAACGTCAATGAGATGCTTGACTTCTTGCATGAGCGTCTATACCAAGAGACCACTCTCACCTCCGCCCTCCAGCAGGTTCTCTCTATCTCCTCCACTAACGCCCTCATTTCGACTCACTGTCCTCTTTCTGACTGTGTGAAACTTGTCCTCACCTACCACCCTGTCTGCACCTCTGTCAGAGATATTGTATCCATTATCCCCCTCCCCCCCCCCCCCCCCCCCATCCCTCACTCCTGTTACTACCAGTATAGTATTTGCTGATCCGTCCCTTGTCGCCTACACACGTGACAACATTATCAGAGTTTTGCTTGGTAGTAATCTAATGCCCACTCGTCCCCCCAGCCACCTTTGCACTGGGCCGTTCAAGAACTCACTTGTATGTGTTATTTGTCATCATGTTATCAAGACACGCTCCACCACAAATTAAGGTTTCAAATGCAACTCCTCCAAACAAATTAAGTATGTTTTACATTGGAGAAACTGATTTAGAACTCCCTGCACGCTTCTGGCAGTACCCCAATGATAGTAAAAGCCACACCGATTTCCCAATCGGCATCCACTTCAATAGTCACGTAGAACGACGTAAGGCTGATGACAGTGTCACATAGGTCATGTCTTGCTCGCCTAACGATCGTCATTGCTTCCCACTTGGGTCGCCTTCAACCGTACGTCATCAACATTGTCCGTATCTTAACCTAGTCATTATCTCCCCTGTTGGGTCCATTTAGACTGTCATAGCCTTGATATTCCACAGTTGCTACATGCTCCTAATGCTTGAGTCAAATATAGTCTCTGACAGACATGTGCAACCCCTGACTTTTCGTGTGACTTAAATGAGCCCAGCGGTACTGTTGAAACTTACAGTGGCAGGACAATTACTTACTGGCGCCTTAAAACCAGTTTTCTTCAGACACATAGAGTTCGTTGTATTGTTTCCAATGTCCACAAGCTAGGTTTACTCTTTTGTGCGCCCTAAAAAGGATGTAGGAGCAGGTTGTAGTAGCTTTCGTCCCATCCGAGCGTGCTGGTGAAGGTGGACCGGAGTCCTCCATGCGCGTGTGCTAAATTTGCCTTCATCTGCGTGTTGCTCACTACTACAGGGATAACGTCGATCCATCACCTTGTTAGCCAGGCTGCCGTGAAAACAGCCTATTTCCAGGGAGGGCTACGAGGAAGCCGAGGTGAGGATCTTGACCAGCATATTTTGCCTGACCCTGACTAACAAGTCTAATCAGTATGTTTTGCTTGACCAGACGTTAGTCTTCCTCCCATTGTGGGAACATGAATGCGAAGAACCTTGAACAGAGACTAAGAACTATTGCTGAAACTCAACTTTTCACAGCTGAATTTGGTTTTCGCATTGCTTTTGATTGCATCTTGAGGCAATTAGTTAATATACTATTACAAAAATATGTATTTGTTTTCCTTGACCAAGTAAAAATCGTTCAATAGGGTAGACATGATTATTAAACTAATGAATACAAATTTGGAAAAGAATATTGAAGCGTTCTTCTTATTCTTCTTATTCTTCTTCTTCTTTTTACGCTGTCAGACATCAACCTTTATTTTTTCGAAAAAAGCAGCTGTCATCCTGAGGCTGTCGACACTGCCATAGAGCTTGTCTAGTGTTGCCACTGGTGATGGCCACATCTGCTTTCTCTGATCCTCGTATGTCGGGCAGTTTTGCAGCAGATGTTCATCGGTCATTTTCCCGGTACCACACGAGCATTCGTCAGTGCCACCTATCTTCAATTTGTTGAATAGGTGGTACCTCAGTCTATTGTGGCCAGTGCGAAGTCTGAAGACGACGACCTGCTCTCTTCTCTTCAACTAGTAATAGGCATCGTTTTTGTGTAGCCAGTATGTTCTGTTTCCCATTTGGTCATGTGTCTGGCTCTAATAAGCCTTTTCGAATGTCACACTAGTATCTGGTTGTGGTAGTCTTGCACCTTTTTTTGCCAGTCTGTCTGCCTCCTCGTTGCCTTGGATGTTACAGTGGGATGGAATCCACTGTACCACTATCCTTTTTGGTGCGGACTGCTGGCATAGTTGACAAGCGTTCGAAATGTTGGTATGTAGAAGATATTGGGTCGCATTTCTTGGAAAGAGAAGAAAACAAATTTGGAGGTGTTGAAAATGTTGTGTATGAAATAGAGAATAAATGACCGAAATCAGGATTAAATAATTACATAATTTTTGGCATATAACAAGACATACTTCTTTGTTGACGAGCATACTGGAAGGTTGGCATGAAGACAGTCGTTAAAGAGGCAGACAACGTTTTAAGTGGGCGGATAACCTCAGGAGATGGACTGGAAAAAAGCTTCTCAGATTGCATCATTACAGCAAGAGAAAGTGTACACAGGAGACCATTTCAGCCGACCTTCGATGCGAAGATGGCACATGAACTGAACTGATTAAACTGTGGACAATACTGGAACACTATGGTGTATACGGTCTCCTACTTGATAATGTATGAAATCTGCATCATACAAGAAAGACCGACTGGTACCGTCACAACTGCTTGTGAAATCGTTTCGACTGTCAGGCATCGGTGTGTGCTCTCTCTGATGTTGTCTAGCTTATGCATGGAAAACAAAATCATAGCAGAGAACATTGAGATTGCAGAAACAGAACAGAATTCAATACAGGACTTGCTCTTTGCATATGATCAGTGTCTGTTAAAAAAATGATGAAAATAAACTTTCAACTTCATAAATTGATACTAGGTGTCAGAAAGCATGCGATAAATTAATGTGACATATCCGCTGTCACCACTGCATAGTCACCAGGTCATTAGTTTAGCCACAAAGCAACGGATGGTGAACATTATATTTATACAGACTTTGTGCCACCAGGGCCAAATATGGTATCCACACCACGTGGTGCAGAATTCCGATGTATGAAATGAAGTGAATGTGTAAGGTCATTGGTGTTACCATGAAACTAAAATTGCGAATCGAGAACATTCGAAGTATTGTCGACACTACGTTTTGTACAGAGTATATTTTAGGTGCAAAAAAAAAAAAAATCGGTCATGTCATGAGAATATACCCTCATTAACAATTACTGATGGCTTACAACACTGGTCTACATGGATCAAGGACAAACGCGATGCAGGTGGATAGATGACATTTGAGTGATTGTGCAACGACATGTAATCACAACGACAGATGCAACGCACTTGGTCAAGGACAAACGTTTTAAGCTTCCAACGTTCGCACAACAGCACAAGTGGAAAGAACATTAATTTTAAAATGAAGATATAGTGGAAAAATACAAAATAATCAAATATAACATGCTGTGACATGAAAGGAAATGTAAGAACTGCTGAAGTACTGATCATTTTAACAATACATATTGTTGTGAAATTAATTGATTCTCTAAGCCACGTATCGTGTCTCTTGAGGACGAGTCAATCCCGTCCATATCACTGTGTTCACAGAACGAGATAACGTATACATAATGTAAAGTGTCTCCAGTGTAGATTTAGAATTGTCCTATATTTATTTACATTTCCTTCCACGTGTGCCATTACGCGATGTAGGCTGTTCACGTTGTATTTCTTGAGTCAAGTGTACTTCGCCGGCTGTTGTACGGCCATGTTGTCGTTGGATTCGTGTTATGTCATATGCCCATCGAATACACTGCCTACATGTTACATGGATATAGATCTTCATGTTTTGACAAAGTAAAATGGGAGTTGATAAATATATTGTTATGAGGTGACCAAGCTTTCAAGATGCGTGTTAGTACCAAGACGTAATTGTCACTATATTATTGTACTGATGTCATCATATTATCTCATCTCATTAAAACGCCAGTATGGGAAGAAAGACTAACGTCTGGTCAGGCAAAATATACCGATCAGACATGTTAGTCAGGTTCAAGAAAAAAACCTACAGGACAAGACCCTCACCTTGGCTTCCTCGTAGTAATTTTTTGGAAACGGACTGTTTTCATGGCAGTCTGGCTAACAAGGGAAAGGATCGACCTGATCCCCGTAGCAGTGAGCAACACGCATATTAAGCCAAGCATAGCACAACCGCCTGGGGGACCCCGATCTACCTTCATCAGCACCCTTGGGATGTGAGGAAGGCTACGACAACCCGCCACTTAACGTCCTTTTCATGGCGCACAAAAGAGTAATCCTACTCATTGGGCGCATTCAACAACAACAAAACTTCAATGTCACTGCTGTAAAAACAATATCATGCCTGTCGACTGACTAGGTCAGCCAGAACAGTTCCAACTCCCATTTCACCAGTGTTGTTTGGGATTGGGGGGGGGGGGATATTACATTCCTCGGTCTCCACTTCCTACGACGCAGACATGAGATTAGTCTTTAAGGAGATTCAGTAACATGGTCATTGTTCAACCTCTGAACGAGCCGTAAGATACGATAGAGTGATTGTGCAACGACATATAATCACAACGACCGATGCAACAAACTTGGTCAAGGACAAACGTCTTAAGCGTGTTGTACAATTTATTGAGAACTTCCTCATGCAACAAAAACGTTCTACAAGAACTATCACGACAAAGAAACATTATTTATTCTAAGAAAACCAAAAGTAAGTAGTAAATTTGCTTAGGTGTTAAGGCTCGATGAGTCGATCGGCCAGAACCATGGCACGGTTCAAGGGCTTGTCCAGAGCCGAAGGGTTAAAGGATGATATAACTCTTCATGTAGCATATCCTTTATAGAACGTCGCTCCCATGTCAGTCTGTAACTAACTGTAACATAGAGGATGCTATAACTCTTTATGTAGCATGTCCTTTATAGAACGTCGCTCCCATGACAGTCTGTAACTAACTGTAACATAGAGGATGCAATAACTCTTCATGTAGCATGTCCTTTATAGAACGTGGCTCCCACGACAGTCTGTAACTAACTGTAACATAGAGGATGCTATAACTCTTCATGTAGCATGTCCTTTATAGAACGTCGCTCCCATGACAGTCTGTAACTAACTGTAACATAGAGGATGATATATACTAGAAAGAAATTGTGCGGAGACGGCGTCATCTGTGCCTCCAGCCAGTCGGAACAAGTCCATTGACACAAAGGACCGCTTTGTGAAGTACAAGTATCTTATTGACTCGTTTTTCCTAGTCCATAACATGACATGAACACGGAGACTCGGCGGTGCTCCAATATTTCCGTGACTGGGTGAGTCCTGTTTTAGCACATACTTCTACGCCGTGGATGTAGTCATGATATCCGAAGATCAGGATATGCCGTTGGTTGCGCATGTAGAAGGCTTCTAAACCCGAAATATGTTTAAGTAATTGCCAGGTTTCTGAGCCGTGGAGGAATTTATGTTTGAGTAATGGCCAGGTTTCTGGGCCGTAGAAGAATTTATGTTTGAGTAATGGCCAGGTTTCTGTGCCGTAGAGGAATTTATGTTTGAGTAATGGCCAGGTTTCTGGGCCGTAGAAGAATTTATGTTTGAGTAATGGCCAGGTTTCTGTGCCGTAGAGGAATTTATGTTTGAGTAATGGCCAGGTTTCTGGGCCGTAGAAGAGTTTATGTTTGAGTAATGGCCAGGTTTCTGTGCCGTAAAGGAATTTATGTTTGAGTAATGGCCAGGTTTCTGGGCCGTAGAGGAATTTATGTTTGAGTAATGGTCAGGTTTCTGGGCCGTAGAAGAATTTATGTTTGAGTAATGGCCAGGTTTCTGGGCCGTAGAGGAATTTATGTTTGAGTAATGGCCAGGTTTCTGGGCCGTAGAGGAATTTATGTTTGAGTAATGGCCAGGTTTCTGAGCCGTAGAGGAATTTATGTTTGAGTAATGGCCAGGTTTCTGGGCCGTAGAGGAATTTATGTTTGAGTAATGGCCAGGTTTCTGAGCCGTAGAGGAATTTAAGCACGTATAACCTTGGGATACAATATATTCTAATACATGTCTTAAATATGTTCGATAAAGATATTGTATGACGTTCCATCAAGACCACTCCTTTCTCTGTGGTGTTGTTGTTGATGTTGTTGTTGATGTTGTTGTTGATGTTGTTGTTATCCCATAGCTAAAAGAAACGATGGACTTTCGAATCTCACAAGTATCATTGTGACCCCTGGTCTCACGGGATGTGAGACCAGATTGCCTGCATCCTCAGATGCCTCCAGTCGTCTTGATAAATGTCTTGCCACTGATTTAAGGTAGATCGGGGCCAAAGAGTGAGGTCGACGACAAGAGCAGTTTCTTCCTCACTATAATCCAAATGCAGCGCAAATATCATGATCAAGACAAACCCGTCTGTTGATGTAGCCACAATTGCTTGCGATGGGTAACTAAATAAATAGTTTCTGTTTCATTCCAAGTTATAATTGAACTTGTCTTTTGCCCTGACCTATGTTTGTTGTAGAGTCTTGTTCTTTAAAATATTTCGAGAAAAATATTTTGTAGATGTATCTGCAAAAGCTTAACTGGAGAATCAAGTCTGATGTAGCGACATGTTTTTCTTTTGTGTTATAGCGATGTGGGAACTAATTATAACCCTGCTACAGTCTATTCAATCGATATGTTTCCTTACATGAATCGGATACAGTCTATTGTGGCGATCTGTTTCCTTACATGAATCGGATACAGTCTATTGTGGCGATCTGTTTCCTTACATAACTCGGGTACAGTCTATTGTGGCGATCGGTTTCCTTATGTGACTCGGGTACAGTCTATTGTGGCGATCTGTTTCCTTATGTGATTCGGGTACAGTCTATTGTGGCGATCTGTTTCCTTACGTGACTCGGGTACAGTCTATTGTGGCGATCTGTTTCCTTACATAACTCGGGTACAGTCTATTGTGGCGATCTGTTTCCTTATGTGACTCGGGTACAGTCTATTGTGGCGATCTGTTTCCTTATGTGACTCGGGTACAGTCTATTGTGGCGATCTGTTTCCTTACGTGACTCGGGTACAGTCTATTGTGGCGATCTGTTTCCTTACATAACCAAAAAATATCAGATAAATAAATATAAGTTTAACATGAAATGTAATGCTGAACACATTTTCGTGCCAGAAGTTTATCATAATGTGAAAACAAGTCTATTCTAGTACCATCCCATACATCCAAAATACTCATCTCAGAACTGAATATAATCTATTAATTTCCGTTTCATTAGCTGTCTAAATACGTGAACCTATTTTGTTAATTCTTTTTAATTTTAGAAGATGTGTCTACCCCCGATTCTTTTGCGAAGCAATGAGCACTTTTAGAAAATACAAAATTAGGTTATTTATAAGTAAACTAATTATTTCGCCGATAAAGATCAAATAAACTTGTCAGTTTAAGAAGAATACAGTATCTGAACTATTATTAATTATAATATCTTATTGTCATGGGAAATGTAAGAAGCATGAAAAAATTATGTCGAAACTTGCAAGAGTTCTGGAGATATTAGATTAAATTATATATATATATAGATATATATAGATCAAAGGCAAAGGCCGCCGTCCATCGTAGACGATGATGGCATAATTAATTTTGCTACCGCTATTTTTAGTAAGGATTAACTACGCTACTTTTTAATCCTCACTCTCTCGCCTCGAGCCGCCCGTCCCCAGTGGCAAGTCAAGGACAAGACGATTAGGGGACGACTACGAGATGCAGGGGACTCCGCATCAAGCACGCGTGAAAAAGACAGCACAGGAAAACAAACATTATAAACATGCTCTGTGGTGTCAACTGTGACAACGATCCTCTCTTGGTATTCAAAAGTATAAAACTTCAATTTTATATGGCACCGACAATTGCATTTTATGCTTCAAAAACATACACGAAGTGAAGGACCAGGCATTGGAATAATTAAGTCATGAAGTGGAAACAGACCATTGCAACGATAAAGCAAATCAAGAGAAACATACACGAATGACTGATGAGATATTGCTGGTCTGATGTGTTGGACCGAAAGGTGCAAATATCACAGTCAATCTGTAAACTACAACACAACGCATTCCGTTCTCTTGACTACATTCTGCTACGTAAGCCCTTTTCAGGGTTTGCTAGTGGGAGATTGAGAATGAACAAAGCGAAGCGCGAATCATGAGATTTTGCAGTCGATGGACACAAGACGGGTTAAGGTGTGTATAGATGAGCAAACAAAGACATGCAAGAGAAATACGAAAAGGTAAAATGTAACTTGCTTTGAAATGAAAAGAAACATAAGAGCATCTGAAGTGATGAGATGCTTATATGAAAGATGGTTGTTTAAGAAACTGATCGTCTGCACATGTTGTCGTTCCAATTAAAGGGGAGTTACTCTCGTCCATATTACTGCACTCACGCGAGGAGATAACTTTAACTAAATAACAAGTGTCGCGAGTGTGGATTCGAGATTTCTTTATGCATACTTACTGACATACTTGTTCATATGCTTGCACAATCAAGTGGCGTGTAGAGCCCACGTTGGAATTCTAGTGCTAAGTGTATGGTGGTTAATGTTGTAAGCCTGTGTTGTGATCGGATTTATGATATGTTATCTTAAATCGGACGAATTGTCTTCATATGAAAATGTAGAACGATGTTTTTGTCGTTAAGACGCGAGATGGTAGTTGATCAAAATGCATTCTCCTTAAATGACCAAAGCATTTAATTGTATGCCTTAATAGGAGGGGCATGGGTATTCATGGGCCTACCAAATGGCAAAAAAACAACACTATCAGTGGCAACTGGAAAATACTCAAGCAATTTCAGAACGGAGGCAGAGGCACTGAGGGCTGCAGTAGAAGAAATGGTGACGTGCAAAAGAAATGAAAGCCATATAGTCCTGTTTATAGATGCCCTGGCCGTAGTCACAGCACTAAAAAGTCAGAAAAATACTGTACTTAATGATTTAAGAGCAGTACTCTGTCAACTATGCCAGCAGTCCGCACCAAAAAGAGTAGGGGTACAGTGGGTTCCATCCCACTGTAACATCAAAGGCAACGAGGAGGCAGACAGACGCAAAAGAAGGTGCAAGACTACCACAACCACATTCTAGTATGACCTACGAAGAGTCCAAAAGGTTTATTAGGGCCAGATACATGGCCAAATGGGAAACAGAACATACTGGCTACACAAAAAAATGATGCCTACTACCAGTTGAACAGAAGAAGGGGGTGTAAGCGAGGCTGGGGCTGTACGTCCCGCTCGTTAAAGAAAAGTGAAGCATCTGTTATAGCCTATCATTTCCAGGGGCAGAGATCGTCTCTGGTTTGACTGTTCGGCTTGCCGTGGGCAGGAGTTTCCTTACAAATGGCCTCTACAACATTATTGTGTCCACAGCGGCACCTTCACGAGGAACCACGTTTTCTTAACGAGCCTGATGTGAGGCGCGACCGAGTACCTGGCGGTACTGCTGTGTGGACACATTGGGCTCATTAGCCTTGGTTTGGCAGGGAATTTAATGAAAGGTATTCTCTGACTCTAAACCTGGACAGGCGTAGCCAGTTTAAGCAATTTGTCTAGGAGACCGGAAACTCTAATATAAAGTCACAAATGAAAGGAAGTGCTGACTTGTCATAGGACGACGAAAGTATCGTCGGACGCTTCTAGTAGCTAACATCAACGTCAGCAACCACGGGTAAGAACTCCACTGCTTTGTGGAAACCTCAGGAGAAGGTAGGACTACGGGAGTAAACCCAGTCAGACTAATATACTACCTTGTAGAGAACTCGTGAGAGAGTAAAGTTGTAGGATTAGACTCAGATAAAAAAAATACGGAGTGACAGCGCACAATGCGGATGGTTTAAAATGATGAACTCATTTTGGCAGATCTTCTAGCTGAGCTGGTGCCTAATTGTCATGTTTTGCATTTCTTTAGATTGAACCAGTGATGCTGAGGGCGCATCTTGTAGTCAAGGTAGCTCAGGATATTCATATTCAGCGCCAAGACTTGCACAATAGATAGGCCAGTCCAGCCTTGCTCTTAGTGGGGAAACATCCCCGAAGGTGGCAGTCTAAGGGTTATAGGTCCCACAGGACTGGAGTAGGGAAGTTGTGACCGGATACTACATACATCACAAACTAGGTGCATACAGACGGACATATGCATACCTGAAACACTAATATAGGTACATACAGACGGACATATGCATACCTGAAACACTAATATAGGTACATACAGACGGACATATGCATACCTGAAACACTAATATAGGTACATACAGACGGACATATGCATACCTGAAACACTAGGATAGGTACATACAGACGGACATATGCATGGCTGAAACACTAATATAGGTACATACAGACTGACATATGCATACCTGAAACACTAATATATGTACATAGAGACGGACATATGCATACCTGAAACACTAATATAGGTACATACAGACGGACATATGCATCCCTGAAACACTAGTATAGGTACATACAGACGGACATATGCATACATGAAACACTATGATAGGTACATACAGACGGACATATGCATACCTAAAACACTAGGATAGGTACATACAGACGGACATATGCATTCCTGAAACACTGATAAAGGTACATACAGACGGACATATGCATTCCTGAAACACTAATATAGGTACATCCAGACGGACATATGCATCCCTGAAACACTAGGATAGGTACATACAGACGCACTCAATCATCAAAGGACTGGTTAATACGTCCTGATATCGATTAAAAGACTACAGTCCGAGGTGGAAAGGACCGGGCATCCACCAGTAGAATACAGAGAGATAAAAAAGAAAGGGTCGCCACGGGTCAGCTTTGATGTTGGGAGTGACCGTCGCGCTCTATCGATCGAATACCGTTCGCCTTATCCGTACAGCCCCAGGTCAGTAAGGTGTCGACTCGCCAACATCGATGATGTGGGTGCATGGAGCTTAGTGTATGCATGACAAGTGGATGTTAAATTCGCACTAGACAAAACCAAACACAAAAAGAGTACTTCAGCTCTTCGACGTGCAAGCTGGAACGTGCTATACGATGTGAACAAGAATCTCCCATAATCTTAGAGAGGTCGGTGAAGCCAGAAAGACAGTCATCATCGATATTGAGATCTCACTATAGGATGTCCAAAGTTCATATAAACGAAGCACTTTGTGTTCTTTTAACAATGAACGAGACCCAAACAGCGATCCGTCAATTCTATTTCTTGTGAAGCTGTCAGCTCAAATTCAATCCATATTGAGGTCTGATGAAATGCGGTAAAGTTGTTTTGTTTTCTTTTTTTGCGTTCGCCTTATTTTTCTAATTCCCAAGCCGGTGTGCGTTGCACTGTGGCTTTAATTTTGCGCCTGTCGGCTCAGTGCATCCGACTTCAGCGTGCATGTTATGTAAGGTTCTGCTCTTTCCTGCATTTTCTAAGGGTTTGCTTATCCTGGGGTAACGGCCGGTGATGTGATGGGGATCAAACCCAGCACCTTCGGGTTGTGAACCGTACCACTTAACCACTAGCCCACACCGTGCCCAGGTAAAGTTCTAACAGAAAAGCTTCACATGGTCCAACTTCCCTCAGGATCTCTAGGAGGCATCAGTTATGCATCTGACTAAAAGCGAAGGTAATCGTCAACCCTTTAACAACAACCGAGGCAAAGCTCTACCATCAACCCCAGGGAAGAAACTCGCCAGAATCCGTTATAATCGCCTCACGGCTCATCTCGGCGAAATGTCAGTTCCCGGAAGAACGTCGGACCTCTGATATGCTATTCACGACAAGACAGCTGCATGAGAAATACCTAGAACATCACTGAGACATGTATGTAACTTTTGTCGATCTAACTAAAGCGTTCGACACCTTCAATGGAGAGGGTATGCGAAGGATGTTAGTAATGAACGGATAACTAAAGAAATAAATATCAATAGTACGTGAACTACATCATGGAATGCAAGAAAATTTAGATCTAACGAAGTCATTCCCCGTCACACATTCCCCTATACAGTGTTGTGTGTTTGTAATGTGCTGATCAGTATAATGGTATTTGCTATGCTGACTGATGCTTTCAGCGGTGTGGACATGGGATGGATATCAAATATCATTTTGATGAGAAAGTATTTAAATTCACAACGATTCCAAGAAAAATCAAAGTAAAATCACACATCATAGGAGATATTCTATTTGCTAACGACTGTGCCCTCATTGTAACCATCATCACACTATAAATAGAACACATGCAGTGCCTCCTGCCGGATTTCATCTCAGGCAGTAAGGACAATAATCCTTCACTTGGAAAACTAATCCACTGGCGGCATTTTTACATTCTCTCGAGCTATTCTCAAATATTTTAAAAACTAAACATGTTTATAAAGAGACACGGAGAAAGTCACAGAGAGAAGATATTGGGCTACCTGAGAGAATCGTACGGGCAACAATCAACAACAGAGTTGGTAAACGACACACGTGATAGAAGTGGATTGAGCTGTGCTGCCTCCGGTCGTCTTGAGTTCGTCTTGTCATCGGATAAATGTAACAGGTGACAAGTGAGTGAGATTGACGCAGCACACGTCTTTACTATTGTAATCTCTTCAAGTGCAAGTTACAGCATCAGACTAGTCTGCAAGACGGGGAAGGCTTTCATCTTCTGTTCAAGGAACTTTCGCTCCCTGCTCGACAATGCCAGAGCATTCAAACCGGAACGATGGACAAAACTTTTAGCTGGCGCGCTACCGGGTGGACGTGGCTGTCCTTAGCGTGTTAGATTCCCATTCAGATTCCGCCTGGGCCAAGAGTTTGATGTGCTCCACACCCATGAATGTCAATGAAAGGCTAATGTATATTCGGCTCTCGTTGTGTCGAGTGCAATGTGCTTCGCTGATCAGTCTAAATGCCCCGATATCGACAAACCCCAAGTTGACACTGGCATCATTCATCAGGAGTCACCACAGCCTAATTCTCTCCGTCATGTGCGACGAGATCGTAATCCATTGAAACATGCGGAGCATTAAGTGCAACAGTACTGGTCAACTATAGCTAATCACCTGTGTCTTTTATGATCTTCCTATCACTAACACCATGTTTCGTCTGCCCACTGGACCACACACACACACACACACACACACACACACACACACACACAGAGAATAACAACAATGATCGTGTATGCACATTTGATTTGAGCAGTGGCATCTGTTTGCGTCGGCATCGGGGACGTAGCCTGTAAATAGATTCAATTTATGCAAACTACAAAGCACTGTGCATACACAGACCGTTACCAGTGACCTGAGCGGTCATCTGTCGAGAATTCTGCCTCAACTGAGTACTTTATAAGATAGATGGGCCTTACTAATTGATGAAATCTACTGTTCTGTAAGGAAGTGCTTAGGGCATACGGATAGTACGATTAATGATTGGTTAGCCAACAACAGCGCAGCTATTAAGATCCTTCTAAATAAAAAAGTACCGTTTGTTTGGACAGTTTCAAAGCAACCCTTCATCGGCGTCTTGAAGAACTGCAGCCCACAACATACGTACGGTTGTGCAACGCAGAGTCTGTCAATGCAGGGAATCCTGACTTAATGACACGGCGGTGGAGATTTACGTATATGGTGATAACAATGACGCAATACGGTTTTACTGTACCCTGAAGACGGTCTATTACCTTACATCCCATCACACATATCCTGTCATTTTCGCTGACGGCACGGCGCTATTGTCTGTCACAATCCAAATTTTGGAGTGCTTAACGGCTCGTGTTGACGCCATCCTCAACTGTCTGTCCATCGTCGCTGAACAAGCAATATTCTCGTTTGGATCAAATTCGTATTAACCTCGAACCATGCCAGACTGACGTCAGAAGAACAATCAGATCGATGTCCAAAAGTCTAAACTCTACCAATCTTACCAAAGTGTGTTTTCGTTTCTAGCATTTCCTTTGCAGAACGCTGCTCCTATCATAACACGTTTGAAAGAAGCTAGCTCTCATACCAAATCTCCAGCCTGCTCTAGAATCATGCCCAAGCATTCTTTGGCATCTCTGTGCGTCGCCATCTTGTCCTGCTTCTGCATCACTTGACAAACACCATACCTTCCATTATATTTCTCTCAAGATCATTGTGTCAATTTATGTGGCAGAACAATTTCAATTTCCTTTTCATGATGGAATTGATGAACAAGTTCTTCTCTCTATGTTCAGCTCTTGTCGAATGTCTATATTCTTCTTTATTTTGGTCCATGTATTCTGAGGACTTTTCTATAACATTTTGACTTGAAGGACTCGATTTTTACCTTGCGATTTGGGTAGCTGTCCACGTTTCGTAACCGTATGTTGCCACATGAAAAACAACGTTATTACAAATGTTACTTTTTTGTTTGCTGGTAATATTTTTCATTAAGCCCATGCATCACCTATCTGTTTGGTCCATTTCATTCTACTTTTCAATGATAATCCTGAGATACGTTGATTTTGTTCTGGTGGGAGAACGTTGTCGTTTATTTTCAGTGTCGCTGTCTGTTTGATGTTAAATAAACTGAAGGAAGTGTATGAAGATTTATTCTCGTTAATGGCCAGCAGCCACATTTCTGTCCTGTTTTCAATTGTTGCCATTGTTCCCTGTATTTTATTTTTGATAAATGTACCGACCACGTAGTTACATTGTGTATTATAGTGTTGAAGAGCATTAAGTTGATTACGTCCCTTTTTACTGGCTTTGTGGACTAGGAAACATCTTTAAGACCGGTATTCAATATAGATAAGACTGCGCCCCTATGGGTTTTTCAAAGAGTATCTGCAGTGATTTGGAAGATTTACGACCATACACATTGTAAAGGGGGGGGGGGGGGGTGACAGAAGACTTGCAACCATACATACAATGTAGAGTGGTGACAGAAGATATAGGGCCATACATACAATGTGGAGGGGTGACAGAAGACTTAGGACCATACATACAATATGGAGGGGTGACAGAAGACTTAGGACCATACATACAATATGGAGGGGTGACAGAAGACTTAGGACCATACATACAATGTGGAGGGGTGACAGAAGACTTAGGACCATACATACAATGTGGAGTGGTGACAGAAGATATAGGGCCATACATACAATGTGGAGTGGTGACAAAAGACTTACGACTAAACATACGAGTACAATGTAGGGTGGTGACAGAACACATAATACTAAACACACGATTACAATGTAGATGGTACACAAAGGTCAGTTGTCCATGCACTCTCATGGACGGAAGTTCGGCAATGATCCATATTGTCACCGTGCCCCTTTGTATTTGCTTTCAGGTCGATCATGAAGACAACGATGGCATCACATTATGGTAGTACACATTGATCACTGTCGACACATTGATTTAAACAAAAAATTGCAGATGACTTGACCCTTTTGACCCAGAGCCGAGATTAACACCTAGGACCCACGCTGAACACGGAGTTGAACGATTTTGATTGACTGCTCAATTAATCGATTGATTGATTGATTGATTAACATATTTCTCAATTGTCCACTGGGGGATCAAGACGCTGAGCAGCGCATGAGCTGCAGCGGTCAGCGACCCATAGCTGACTGCTAGCGTCAGGGCCAGCGAACCAGAGCTGCCAAGACCCTTCTACCCCTCCATGCGGTGATCCTGGATAACAGGCTGCAGCAGAGCAGACAGACTGGCTAAGAAGAAGGGATCGAAGAAGGACTGCTAACCCGGTACTCAAAAAATAATTCCTGAAGTCGGATGTGTTGGACCGAAAGGTGCAGGTATCACAGTCGGGCTGTAAAATATGACATAATGCATTCCGCTCTCTGTACTACATTCTGCTACTTACGCCCTTTAAGGGTTTGGTAGCGGGAGATTGAGAACGAACAAAGCCAAGCCAAGCCAATTGTCCACAGTACCAAGTCGTCAGCATACAAAACATTGCGGAGTTTGATCTTCAGTCTATGTTTCCAAATCCTGTCTAAACCCGTTTCAATATATTAACACCGTTATTGTGCCCTTTATTTCCTGAACGCTTTTCTCAATCCCCTGTGAATTATGATAATAAAAATGTTTGTTTGGGTATCAGAGCAATATCCACTTCATATATCAAGCCTAAGCACCATTTCATGACATAACCGAAGGTAGGCCTTGGTTACAATGGGTAGGCGAAGAGCATTTCAGGTATGTGTGCCTTAGGAATTGTTTAAATTGAAAGAGGAATATTGGAAAGAGATATTTTTTTCGGTGCGTATCGTTGCCTTGTGACTTGTTTAATTGAAAGCGGAATATAGAAATGAATATTTTAATTCGATGTTATTAATACTTTTATTTACTATTTTTTTGTATTTGACTTGCAAGAATTAAATTAATCTCAGCAACGTTGACGTGGAAACTTATTCGATTTTTAAGAATAAATATTTTTTATAATCTTGATATCAAGAGCAACTTTAATATGGGTCGTGTCCATAATTACATACAATCTGGTCTTCAGACTACAACGTTTCAAACTATTGGATGAATGCAAATAACAACAATAACATATAAGACCAAGTTTCATTTTTGCAAGTACTTTAGTTTTATTTTACAACACAGGTAGTTAAAGGTAATGGTTTTACAACACAGATAGTCAAAGGTAATAGTTTTACAACACAGGTAGTTAAAGGTAATGGTTTTACAAAACAGGTAGTTAAAGGTAATGGTTTTACAAAACGGGTAGTTAAAGGTAATGGTTTTACAAGACAGGTAGTTAAAGGTAATGGTTTTACAACACAGGTAGTTAAAGGTAATGGTTTTAAAACACAATAACAAATTGAAGACTAGGTCAAACAAGAAAAAGCTCGTGTGTGTCAATTCTGAGCAAAAGCAACATGTGCACAACATATTTATAGTTAGATTGAGAGCTAGTTATCATAAATAAATATGAATTAATTTACTTTTTCATAGTTTGAAGCTTTCGTTTCTTTGCATGTTGTATCATTTTTTTTCCTTTGCAATAGTTCTTAATAAATGTATTTGTGGCTGCCATAATGACACATTTTGTGACTAAGTCAATAAGGTGTCTTTCTAGACAATCTCCGCTTATTCATATTTTTTTTCGCGGAGTATTTTCGTTACAAGGGTAATTACAAAATGTCGTTGATTGATTACATTTAAAAATAGTCTTTCGAAATTCGGAAACAGAAACAAGTTTTTGGATGACAATATGTATGTATTTCAATATCAATAACATCAGGTTAAGGACACATAAGACCTCCTCTGTCCAATTTTTGTGTTAGCTTATATTGGGCATGTGTGACATTCATATAAATATCACCAACTGTCAAGTACAACTTACATGCCGTGCATTTCAATGTCTTTTCAGTTTAAAATGTACAATATCCTGTTAAAAATGTTAAAATCGGGATTAAATCAATGACATTCTACAATTCACCATCAGTAACAATTATTTTTCTCTTACATATAGGAACTTATTCATCTCTAACATCTTTGCTAAATTCACCAACTTCATTTTGATCTAGTAAAGTAAAGTAAAGTAGCCCATAGCATTACTGCCGTAGGGGTATGAGATGTTAGCGATCTCACATTTCAAAGGCTCGGCTGTATGAGGTCGGTAGCCATCTCCTCTCTCTCTCTCTCTCGCCGCCTTTACTTCCCGGTCTGAACCAGTACCCATTTAAGGCTGGGTCGACCTGGGCACCATTGCGGTCTGAAAAAAACATTACCGCCTCAACTGGGGAATGAACACAGGACCACTCAGATGCGAAGCCAGCTCGCTAACCACTGCGCTACATGAAAGTCCCCAAACTTTGCTGAATTTATTTTCAGAGGGTTAATACTCTACAAACGTAGTTTACTTTCCGTCTCAAAGACCTGTCGTAAAGAAATTAAGTACTGCGAGCCAGCAAGTTTGCAAAACTGTCCAAAACTACGTTCCATGGCATTTGTTTGAATTGTTCTTAATAAAATGTATGCAAATCTCAACTCTTCTGCACAATACGAGGTTAGCTCTAATACTGCATGTGTTGTGTGTCTTAAAGAATTAAATGTTTCTCTAGTAAAACTTATGTTGTATACTTGCTGGCCCTCTATTTGTCACGCCAGTTACAGAATTGATTTAAGAATATGTTGTTTTTTTTCCATTATTTCTATCTGCAGTAAGCGGCTCTTGATATTTATTCCTTTTGTGCTCCCCCTTAAATTTGCTTTTCATATTCATTATGGACCACAATGTCAATCTGATATATTCAGATGTTTTGGGATCAATAATTTGTCCTCCCGTACTGAACTAAACCTTCTATTACATGTTCATTAAATATTTATAAAACCAACTTTACATTTTAGCGCTATATGCTTGTTGGGCAAAGAGATTTTAGGGTTACACCATACGCATATGTCACTAAATTGTCAGCCTCTGTTGAATAAAACTTGTTTATGGTGTCAAATACTGCTGTTTTGGTCACAAAATAATTTTCACAATCAAGATAGTACATGCGTTGACCAAAATGTTTTTCTCATTTAGCCAATTGTTCCGTATGCATTTCAAAATGTGCACTGGGTCCAAAATAAAAGACAATGGTCTACTTGGGTCACTAGGATGTTTGTACACAATGGTCTACTTGGGTCACTAGGATGTTTGTACACAATGGTCTACTTGGGTCACTAGGATGTTTGTACACAATGGTCTACTTGGGTCACTAGGATGTTTGTATACAATGGTCTACTTGGGTCACTAGGATGTTTGTATACAATGGTCTACTTGGGTCACTAGGATGTTTGTATACAATGGTCTACTTGGGTCTCTAGGATGTTTGTACACAATGGTCTACTTGGGTCACTAGGATGTTTGTACACAATGGTCTACTTGGGTCTCTAGGATGTTTGTACACAATGGTCTACTTGGGTCACTAGGATGTTTGTACACAATGGTCTACTTGGGTCACTAGGATGTTTGTACACAATGGTCTACTTGGGTCACTAGGATGTTTGTACACAATGGTCTACTTGGGTCTCTAGGATGTTTGTATACAATGGTCTACTTGGGTCTCTATGATGCTTGTACACAATGGTCTACTTGGGTCTCTATGATGTTTGTACACAATTATCTAATTGGGTCTCTAGGATGCTTGTACACAATGGTCTACTTGGGTCTCTAGGATGTTTGTACACAATTATCTACTTGGGTCTCTAGGATGCTTGTACACAATGGTCTACTTGGGTCTCTAGGATGCTTGTACACAATGGTCTACTTGGGTCTCTAGGATGTTTGTACACAATTATCTACTTGGGTCTCTAGGATGCTTGTACACAATGGTCTACTTGGGTCTCTAGGATGTTTGTACACAATTATCTACTTGGGTCTCTAGGATGCTTGTACACAATGGTCTACTTGGGTCTCTAGGATGTTTGTACACAATTATCTACTTGGGTCTCTAGGATGCTTGTACACAATGGTCTACTTGGGTCTCTAGGATGCTTGTACACAATGGTCTACTTGGGTCTCTAGGATGATTGTATACAATGGTCTACTTGGGTCTCTAGGATGATTATACACAATGCTAACGCCTGGGCGAGAGGAAAAAAGAGACATTGCCTTGTCATTAATTGCGTTGTTATCTGAGCTTACGCATATAACTTTGAAGCCAATTTTTTCCACGCCCATGTCAACTTTCTTAATGACAAGAAAATTTCTTCTGCAGTAATTTTAATCAGTAATTTTGAGAAAACTAATTATCATATATATATATGCACTGTTTGCAGACTGTTCATCATTATACGAAGAGCCTACAATGTTACCACCCTTGAAATCAAGATGAGCTTTAATATAGATATCGTCCATCATTAGACACACAGTGTGGTCTTCAGACTGCAATGTTTCAAACCGGTGTTTGGCATGTAAAAAAAATGTTCACTGAATTACTCAAGGATGGATTTAAATTGAATGCGTAGCATACCTTGTCAATGGTACATGGATGCGAGAGTATAATATGCCCAGAGCTCCGCAATATTTTGTATCAGTGTAGTGATATTAAAAAAAGCAAACTAGCAAAAATTTAACATTCCATGCTATACCTAAATTGATGCTTTTCACTAATATTAAGAGAGAATTGTTATATTACAAAATCAATTAACATGTGTTTGTCTAGTTAGAAAGTCACTTATAACATTAATAGTTGTTTTTATTTCCCTATCATTATGGGTCTGACCTAGAAATTCTACATGATCTATTATCAATTCATGTCATAGCTAATTGTATAGACGTTAATTTCCCCACTCAAGTGGATACCCTGTTTTATAATTACTTTAAAATTAATTTATCAAATAAATATGCACTCTGGCATTATCAGTTGGATTTGAAGTTTTCTCTGCTTAAGACTAAGTCTTATCCAATCTTTTCGAAACAGTATATCGTCTGGGAACTTAAAAACCTAAACACGTGGGCCATTTTTACATTTATATAATTGCCACGACAGCCTGGAGCAGCACAATGATAAGGCATCGTTAACTACGACTTCAATGAAATATAGTCTAAATTATACTAAACACGTCTAAATTATGAAAACGTTCTGATGAGGTAAGAACACAGATGTTGATATGAATTTAAAGATAGCAGACCGGAAACTTGTCACTGACTTCCGTTGTCGACGTCACTTCTGCAATTTATTGTGCTTTGATCTAATATATATAGGGGGTATTGGTCTGAGACCCGTTGCGTTTGTCAGCCACATCAACGACCCACAGCTATGTCGTGAATCCAGGCCTCGTTCAGTGGGAGAATGAGGTTGCTATTTGCTGGAGCCATACTGTTGGGGGACGACCTCTTCTGTCCTTCAGCCGGTCGGGGGGAAGACGTTTGGCGCTGAGGAAAGACTTGTGTAGTATCTTATGGGCAAGTGTTTTCTGGTTCAGCCGTACAACATGACCGAACAAAGAAACTCGGCGCCGGTCAAGTGTTTCCTGGTTCAGCCGTACAGCATGACCGAACAAAGAAACTCGGTGTCAGTCAAGTGTTTCCTGGTTCAGCCGTACAACATGACCGAACAAAGAAACTCAGTGTCAGTCAAGTGTTTCCTGGTTCAGCCGTACAACATGACCGAACAAAGAAACTCGGTGTCAGTCAAGTGTTTCCTGGTTCAGCCGTACAACATGACCGAACAAAGAAACTCAGTGTCAGTCAAGTGTTTCCTGGTTCAGCTGTACAACATGACTGAACAAAGAAACTCGGCGCCGGTCAAGTGTTTCCTGGTTCAGCCGTACAACATGACCATACAAAGAAACTCGGCGCCGGTCAAGTGTTTCCTGGTTCAGCCGTACAACATGACCGAACAAAGAAACTCGGCGCCCGTCAAGTGTTTCCTAGTCCAGCCGTACAACATGACTGAACAAAGAAACTCCGCGCCCGTCAAGTGTTTTCTGGTTCAGCCGTACAACATGACCGAACAAAGAAACTCGGAGCCGGTCAAGTGTTTCAGATATTGGGTGGAGGCCTGTTTTAGCAGAGACCACGCAGGAATGGTAGATATGGATTTTTGTCCCAAGGAAGATCTTTTCTACACAGGTGACGGTGTGGCCTAGTGGTTAAGTGACACGGCTCACAACCAGAAGGTGCTGGGTTAGATCCCCATCACAGCACCGGCCGTTACCCCGGTGAAGCAAACCCTTAGATAATGCAGGAGGAAGCAGACCCTTACATAACATGCGTGCTGAAGTCGGATGCACTGGGCCGACAGGCGCAAAATAAAAACGCAGTGCAACACACACCGTCTTGGGGATTGGAGAAATAAGGCGAACGCAAAAAAAACAAAAAAAACAATGTCTCTACACACGTCGGAGGCCGCGCAAAGCAGACACAGCTAGTCTGATCAGCCTTGACATATCGTTTTATATCTTGGGTAGTTTGTCCATTATTGGTCCTCACCTGGCACTCAACTCTCACTTGTGACTTCATGTAGCTGCCAGCATACGGCAGCAGCCACATCCCAGGAAACGGTCTCGACATGACCGGCTAAACCAAGTGAGGGTAGCCGATGGATCTAATAAGCCTACGATGATATTAGGGCTTGTCTACCTAAACATGTGAAGACTGGATTCGGCGAACTGTGCGGAAGAACCACTAACTGGTCAGGGGCAGCACGGCGACCACCAGCACCTCTATGTAGAGCGTTTATAGCAAGGCTAAACACAGAAGATCCCCTTGGTGTCCACTGTATCCGGATTACTTCTCCAGTCATCTTAATAATATCTTTTCACTGGATCAAATGAATCAAGACGAGAGAGTAAGGCTGACGGTGCGCAACTCACCATCACTTAAATCGAATTCCCGCGCAAGTTAAATTGTCATCTCATCCCATCATCTATTAAAAGAGAGAGAGAGAGAGAGAGAGAGAGAGAGAGAGAGAGATGGACTGACCATCTTGTCCAAATGCCAGATCAGCGGCTTCCAAAGAATTTACTCTATGGCAAGCTTGAGTCGAGCAAGCGAGCTCAAAATGGCGAAATAAAAAGTTACGAAGATACTCTGAAAGCCTCACTGAAGAACTGCGACATTGACACTGTGGTTGGGAGAACGTTGCTGCTGATCACTATTCCTGGCGTAATCAAATCTCTTCTGACACAACACATATGGAGCAGACACGAATCAATGAATCTGAACGGAGACGAGCGACAATTAAGGCAAGATACGACTTGTCTCCATCTGACAGTCAGACAATATTTATCTGCCCTCAGTGTGACAGACGCTTTCGGACTCGGATTAGTTTGATCAACCAACTAAGAATCAACTCCAGGATTGACGGGAGACAATGTGACCCTCTTAGGAAACGATGGACAAACAACAATATATTTTTAAACGTATAGTTATAGAGAATGATCCATTAACTTAAGAGTTTGAAAACGTCTATATTACAAACCATAATAAATGTTTTTTGTGGCTTCTTTAACCATCAGCCTTAAAACGATGAGAATGAATAAATACTTCTTCTTCTTCTTCTTCTACTTCTTCTTCTTCTTCTTCGTACGCTGTCAGACGTCAACCTGTATTTTTTCGAAAACAGCAGCGGTCATACTGAAGCTGTCGACACTGCCATAGAGCTTGTCTAGTGTTGCCACTGGTGATGACCACATGTGCTTTCTGTGGTCCTCGTATTTCGGGCAATTTTGCAGCAGATGTTCAGCGGTCATTTTTCTGGTACCACAGGTGCATTCGTCAGTGCCACCTATCTTCGGTTTATTGAATAAGTGGTATCTCAGTCTGTTGTGGCCTGTGAGAAGTCAGAAGACCACGACCTGCTCTCTTCTGTTCAATTGGTAATAGGCATCATTTTTTGTGTAGATTTGTGATACAATATTTAAGTATTTCGAGATTGTAACGAAAAGCAAAAACGAACAAAGTACAAGTCTCTGCGTCCAAAAAATAAACATTAAAATGATGTCAGATATAAATAATAAATAAACCAACAAGGCTGCAAAAGCAGAGGTGAAATATATAGATAAGTGGTCTGCCGTAGTGTTTGTGTATGACATGGACAAGAACAGTACCACTGCCTCACAGAGAGCATGTCGTAAGAGGCGACTAACTGTATGACATGGCATAACACCGGCTATGGTTAAGCGGTTTAATCAGAGCAGCACAGATGCGGTTTTACTTTGCCGTAGTGTTTGAGTCTATTAAGTTGAACTCGCACATTGGTTAACCATATTCCGTAAGCGCGTGTCCCAACGCAGCGGAGTATTAAGCTGATCGAGCATAGTCCGCTAAGCAGGAAATCTTTCTCTCAATTAAATCCAGCTCATACCAGATATGAGACCTCCAAAGAGACATCTGCCCCTGTAGAAATACAGATCGACTAAAAACTAAGAACTAGTAACAATCATTTAAAATTAAAAGAAATAGTTTCTAGACTTTTCATTTATAGACAATAAAAAAAAACCGTCGTCTCCTATAATCCTTTAAATGATGTTCTGTGAGTGTCTGTCGCCAATGTTGTACTTTTAAAAAGTGTTCTCTAAACGCTAGTATCACCAAATCTATACTTTAAGTAAGTGTTCTCTAAGCGCTAGTATCACAAAATCTATACTTTAAGAAAGTGTTCTCTAAGCGCTAGTATAATCAAATCTATACTCTAAGAAAGTGTTCTCTAAGCGCTAGAATCACCAAATCTATACTTTAAGAAAGTGTTCTCTAAGCGCTAGTATAACCAAATCTATACTTTAAGTAAGTGTTCTCTAAGCGCTAGCATCACCAAATCTATACTTTAAGTAAGTGTTCTCTAAGCGCTAGCATCACCAAATCTATACTTTAAGTAAGTGTTCTCTAAGCGCTAGTATAACCAAATCTATACTTTAAGTAAGTGTTCTCTAAGTGCTAGTATCACCAAATCTATATTTTAAGTAAGTGTTCTCTAAGCGCTAGTATAACCAAATCTATACTTTAAGTAAGTGTTCTCTAAGTGCTAGTATAACCAAATCTATACTTTAAGTAAGTGTTCTCTAAGCGCTAGTATAACCAAATCTATACTTTAAGTAAGTGTTCTCTAAGTGCTAGTATCACCAAATCTATACTTTAAGTAAGTGTTCTCTAAGCGCTAGTATAACCAAATCTATACTTTAAGAAAGTGTTCTCTAAGCGCTAGCATCACCAAATCTATACTTTAAGTAAGTGTTCTCTAAGCGCTAGTATAACCAAATCTATACTTTAAGTAAGTGTTCTCTAAGTGCTAGTATCACCAAATCTATACTTTAAGTAAGTGTTCCCTAAGCGCTAGCATCACCAAATCTATACTTTAAGTAAGTGTTCTCTAAGCGCTAGTATAACCAAATCTATACTTTAAGAAAGTGTTCTCTAAGTGCTAGTATAACCAAATCTATTCTTTAAGAAAGTGTTCTCTAAGCGCTAGTATCACCAAATCTATACTTTAAGTAAGTGTTCTCTAAGTGCTAGTATCACCAAATCTATACTTTAAGTAAGTGTTCTCTAAGTGCTAGTATCACCAAATCTATACTTTAAGTAAGTGTTCTCTAAGTGCTAGTATAACCAAATCTATACTTTAAGTAAGTGTTCTCTAAGTGCTAGTATCACCAAATCTATACTTTAAGTAAGTGTTCTCTAAGCGCTAGCATCACCAAATCTATACTTTAAGTAAGTGTTCTCTAAGCGCTAGTATAACCAAATCTATACTTTAAGTAAGTGCTCTCTAAGTGCTAGTATCACCAAATCTATACTTTAATCAAGTGTTCACTGAGCGCTTGTAACACCAGTTTTGAACTGTTCCCACTTCCTCTCAATAACAAGGATAATGTAAAAAAGTGGGGTTACAGCAGAATTTATAGGGATAACAAAAGCCATTATCCATGTGTAAACATCATTGCTGATCTCGTGTTCACTAAGAGTCAATAAGCCCATGATTCCTACAGAAAACCAGCAGAGAAAGTTGGACAGAGCTACAAAAGACAGTTGTTTGGTGGCCATTATATCATGTGGTCGGGGGTAAATTGTTGTTGATGTTGACCTAGTTATTTCATTCTGTGACATGGATCGATAGATGATTATTTGACCACAGGCTACGATTAGGAACATGATGAAATTATACACAATGAACAAGCCAAACGAGTACTCCCATCCTGTTAGACTTTTAATTGTCAAAGGTAAGCCAAGACACATCGCGTTTGTGGAATATATTTCAAACTTGAACACAACTGGGATCAGTGCAAGTAAGAAACTTATTATCCACGACCAGAGAAGAGCGATAACTCTACAGATTCCAAAGAACGGTTTATGCTCGAATGGAAACTTCATGACGAAAAATCTATCCAGTGTGAAAAGAAAGATAAAGAATGTTGACGCTTCAATAGAGAGAGTAGCCATGAAACCAGCAAACTTACATACAACACTTTCTCTCCAGTTCTTATCAAACAAGACATAGATACCACGATAGTAATAATCAGCTCCAGCAATAATCAATAGATATAATCCCATAATAATGTCAGACATGCCCAAGTTTGTTACAAACAGCCCATAATCTGCTCCAACAACTGACCTATCCCAAACTGAGCGATAAACAATAACCGTCATGTTCCCAAGAACTGCAAGAACCCCTACCACCCAGAGAAGAACCCGCTGAGCTGGAACCCTTACCAGATCAAAACAAGATGAAATGCTGTCGTCAGGTGAGTGACACGTGTAGTCTGGGATATTTTGTCCTCTGATCTGTGGACAACACATTCGAAAATTGTTTGTGTAAAGATGTTGACTAATAGTGAGACCATTGAAAAAATCTTCGTAAAACCCGTGAATAGGCAGTCCTTGTAAATCAAGAGTCTGTAAGACGAGGTTTGAAGAAAATACATGTGGGAAATCAGAAATAAAAGTATAGCTCAGGTTCAGATGGTCTAATTTAGGCAACCCTGCAAAGAAAGAGTTATTTATATATGACAGACCTGTATGTGAGAGATCGAGTATTTCTAAATATCTGAATCGCAAGTTGTCCATCAAAACAAGTTCTTTATTATACGAAATATTCAAATGACGAATATTTTGTAATATATGATAATCCACATCACGGAGAAGTATAAACTGTATCATATTGTTGCTAATGTCTACTGTGTGTACATTGCGTGGTAAGCTGTTTACAATAATATTAAATGACTCAATCTCACAATTGGACAAAATAATGGTTACAGCGTTCTCTAATGTATAATTCACCAATAAACTCGACAAATTTACTCCAGACAAATCCACATATTTGGTATCACTGTATATGTAACCCAATTCGCCAAGAGGAATCGATCTGTTGTAATCAGAAACAGACACTGTCCTTGACACACATCGGAAACCTTGAGGACACAAATCATCACAATCCATTTCATCATCTCCGTGTGGACATTCAGGATGGCCATCACAAACTAGGTCAGGATGTAGGCATATATCACTGTTCCAACACACAAAATTTCCTGAACAAGAGCCAATGTTTCGCTGTTCGTCTTCACCTGTTGGACAGTCTATATTTCCGTCAAGGACGTAGTGTAGAGGGATGCAGTAATTGATCAGGCATTTAAAATATCCATCTGGGCACTCAAAGTCCTCGCAGTCTTTAAGATGAGACACATCTCTACATCCCATAATAGCTCCGTATATATCTTTGATGTATACACATCTGGGCGCCCATATTCTATGACCCAATATGTGGTAACAAGTGTTTGCTTGTTCCAACGTTCCTATAGTCTCGTCCAATGCATTTTGTTCATTGCAGTGATTATATCCATCGTTAAGATGGGATACATGTATACATTGGCCAGTGTTGCAAATGAAAACGCAGGTTTCGTTTTTAATTGAAAACTTGCTGAGACCTTTAGCTTCATCATTTATTATATCATCTGTACCCACCGGGCAGACAGTACAATCAACTTCACCATCATTAACCCACCGTTCATGCAAACAGTAACCATCGCAACACCGTACGCCTTCACATTCACCCTCGTTCTTGGAGCCCAACGTGGCGTCAAGACAAGTATTAGCACAGCGTGACTTCAACGTGCAAGAAGATTCATCTCGTCTGTTGATGCAGTGATTGATAGAGTCACAGACAAAGAAATAGGAAATATATCTAGGATATCCTGCATCTTTCCCACAGTCAAATACAGGGAATTGGCTTCCTTGCTCATTCACAAATTTGACTCGATTATTGTTTTCTAAATGGACCGAGGCAGACACAATATTGTCACAAAATTTCTTAAAATTCTGTCTGCCTAACGCTTTTGTGAAACTCTCTTTGTTGGCAGGATTTAATCTCATGATGTGAATGTCATCAAGTCTACGAGGAATAATCACTTCACACAATATCAGATTACTTAATTTATTCCTGCATGCGACGTCCGCCCACCCTTCTACAAAATCATCATCATTACTAGAGTGATTTGTGCCATTATTGTGACCGTTCCAGACAAACTGCCACACTCCACAGGCAGCGTTGTTATACCCACTAGAAGGTTGGCCAGGCATCCAATTATTAACCACCAAGGGACGTTTTCGAGTTGCCTTTCCTAGTGACCACTGAAATCGTTTTGCAACGCTCTCCAAGTCTCGATGAAGACCAATGTAGACGTGAGCCAGATAGTGACGGTCATCGACAAAGTTTTCTCCAAAATGTAGACGTTCTTTGAAAAACGATTTAAACCATGTCTGTAAGAAGATTAACTCCTTTTGAGTTTCTATTCCTGCCAAAGAACCATGCAGCATGTCGCATGTGTCCATGCTACTAATCCAGTCTTGTCTTTTATTTCTATTTTCGAACATACGATAACAAGATAACATGTCTGTGCTATTACTATGTTGAAAGACAAACCAGCTCTCTGTACACAGTTTACAAATTGCCATAGGTAGCAAATTATGTAAATCAACAGTGTTTACTTTACAATACAGTAGAAATGCGTCACCCAGATGAATCGTTTCTTTTAAATTTTCAACGCCTAATAACACAAGGAATATCTTTACCTCTGGACTATACCCTTTTACTAAACCTGGTATGTTTCTTACTTGATCAAATGAATAACTTCTACAGTCCAGAAATATAACAGCAATGTGGGTCGCGTTCTCTCTTACTCCTGTCATTTCAGAAAATACACGAACGACAAATCTGATTTTGCTTAATAGAACCTCTTGTAAAGTTTCCAAATTATTATACTTTCTATACTCGTCTTTCGTGTTGTAATCCTTAGATTTAATATAACTAGCAAACTCCCAACCGCTGATATCAACATTAGGGTTTTGATTATAAAAAGTATCATATACACTTGCGCACATGACTCTCGGGGTTTCCGTGTTGGAAGGAATGCGTGACAAATCCCGTAAAAATGTATCACTTAGTTCTATTTGAACTGTCATCAAACCTAATTCTTGTTCTTCAAATAACAACATCAGTATGTCCATTCGGTTCCAAGCACAGTCATTTAGAGGAAAGTTGTTCGTCTCATTTCCTGGAATCACTGCAAAGATAAATTACACGTATGATAAACACGGCCACAATTAACAACAACAACAGCAATTTTGTTTTCCTCTTTTTCAATGAACACTAATTAGAATTACCGGAATAGATGGAATTATAATCGGTGCATTTTTTTTTTTTGGGGGGGGGGGGGGGGGTGTATTCATGAATAGTGTATTATATTAGTGTATTTACTTACCTAGTTCCCTATGTGGTATACCGTGACTGGGTTAAACGAAAGGATTTACTTGTTTATCATTGGAGCCTTTCCTGTGATAGTCTTGTGAATAGGGTCAGTGTGGTCGAGAGGTAAGGCTCCAAGGCAACGAGGAGGCAGACAGACTGGCAAAAGAAGGTGCAAGACTACCACAAACATATACCAATATGACGTACGAAGAGTCAAAACGGCTTATCAAAGCCAGATACATGACCAAATGGGAAACCGAACATACTGGTTACACCAAAAACGATGCCTATTACCAGTTGAACCGAAGAGAGCAGGTCGTTGTCTTCAGACTTCGCACTGGCCACAACAGACTGAGGTACCACCTATTCAACAAATTGAAGATAGGGTGTACCGACGAATGCCCGTGCGGTACTGGTAAAATGACCGCTGAACATCTGACGCAGAACTGCCCGACATACGAGGATCAGAGAGAGCAGATGTGGCCATTACCAGTGGAACTGCAAGACAAGCTCTATGGTAGTGGCGAGAGCCTCAGGATGACCGCCGCTTTTTTCGAAAAAATAATGGTTACTGTCTGACTGCGTACGAAGAAGAAGAAGAAGAAGAAGAGAGGTAAGGCTCTTACCTCTTAAAGTGATGAACGGAAACCGCGTAGGTTTGAGCCCCACGTGTTTCAAGCCACCCCTGGTCTCAAAGAGTTCCTGCATACTGAATTATCTCCAGTTGTCTTGTCGTAAGTCTTGCCACTGGCTCAATGTAGTTCGGGACGACAGAATGGGGTTGATGACTAGCGCAGCTTCTTACTCACTATAATCCAAATACAGCGCAAGTTACGTCAAGACAAAACCGTCTGATGGTGTCGTCATCATTGCTTGCGAAGGGCGACTAACTGTGAAAAAATATATTGTGTTCCTAGGAGGATCAACCAAGCCGAACAAGGCACTACACAAGTTCTAGGACTAAGTTAAGAGTGGCTACTGAAAAAAAACAAAATAGTAGTATGCTGGTGAAAGTAACAATGTGTTCCAAAATATGGGACACAAAATAATTGAAAAAAATATTAAAATTGATTAAAGTTAAGTTTAATCAAAATTTTTTAATGGATATGGTCAGGTACCGCACCGAGACGAGAACACAAATAAAACCTACGTTACGACTAATAGATCTTCATCAGGGACAACAAATAATAACAATACTGAACTAGCAAATCGACATATAAGGAAAAAAATGGACTACTTATCTGATAGTAGACTCAGTCTGTATAAGCGATGGGTCGGAAGCTAGACTGAAAATGAAAGGCCCTGTCAAATAAGGTGGCCAGGAAAGCGTAAGAAGTGAGCGGGAATGGGCCAGACAAGCCAGTGGTGGCCAAATATGGAAAAGGCCAAATAGTGATACAAGTGGGAGAACAGAAAGAAGGTGATATAAGCCGGGAGAGAAGTGAGAAAGAAAGAAGAGGAAAATACCAAACCACTTGATTTTGCGGGCACCAATGTAAGCACTAACTGGAGTTGTCCCCCGTAACTGCCTCAGTGTGGTTTGGATCCGTTCACGGATTGTCTTTCCGGCTGCAATTCTCCCACAGCACATTTCACATCTCTAGATCTTACTATTATGTGTTTATAGTAAGGTAAGAACTAATGCTGACACTGGCAAAATATTGTACGAATAAACAGTGCATTTATCAGCCTCTTCTTATTTGAGATAAGCAATCCAGAGTGTTTCAAAATCGGTACAATTTGATAGTGTGCCCTGTTCGTCTTCTGAATTATATTTTGCGATATCTCTGTCCACTGTGACGTCATCAGTGAAATACTACCCAGGTATTTCTTCTTCTTTTTCTTCGTACGCAGTCAGACAGTAACCATTATTTTTTCGAAAAAAGCGGCGGTCATCCTGAGGCTCTCGCCACTGCCATAGAGCTTGTCTTGCAGTTCCACTGGTAATGGCCACATCTGCTCTCTCTGATCCTCATATGTCGGGCAGTTCTGCAGCAGATGTTCAGCGGTCATTTTACCAGTACCGCACGGGCATTCGTCGGTACACCCTATCTTCAATTTGTTGAATAGGTGGTACCTCAGTCTGTTGTGGCCAGTGCGAAGTCTGAAGACAACGACCTGCTCTCTTCGGTTCAACTGGTAATAGGCATAGTTTTTGGTGTAACCAGTATGTTCGGTTTCCCATTTGGTCATGTATCTGGCTTTGATAAGCCATTTTGACTCTTCGTACGTCATACTGGTATCTGTTTGTGGTAGTCTTGCACCTTCTTTTGCCAGTCTGTCTGCCTCCTCGTTGCCTTGGATGTTGCAGTGTGACGGAACCCACTGTACCACTACCCTTTTTGGTGCGGACTGCTGGCACAGTTTGCAGAGTGCTGCTCTTAAGTCATTAAGCTCAGTGTTTTTCTGGCTTTTTAGCGCTGTGACTACGGCGAGAGCATCTGTCAGCAGGACTATATGGCTCTCATTTTCACTGTGTGTCACCATTTCTTCCACTGCCGCCCTCAGTGCATCTGGCTCCGCTCTGAAATTGCTTGTGTACTTACCAGTAGCGAATGACAGTGTTATTTTTCTGCCATTTGGTAGGTTCAGGAATGCTCCTGCCCCTCCGTTCTGTGTTGTATTTGTTACAGAACCGTCGGTGTATGCATGGGTCCAGTCCATGCTTGGGTAGCTTTTCGTAATGAAGATTATGGTAGTATCTCTCCTTTCTTTTTCAGTCTGGCAGTTTTGTTTGCAATACCACCCAGGTATTTGAACTACCTAATTTGCTTGAAATTTATGTCAGGTTTGTGGAAACTTATCTGTATATTTTAACGCGATATTTTCGTAGTCCCGGTCTTGTCTGTATTGAGCTTTATGTCATATTCGTTACAAGCTAAATTGAGATAGGTTAGGTGGTGTTGCAGGTCTTTTACCGTTTTGGTAGCAGATGACCTAACTTAACTTCTTTATACTGGTTTAGAAGACTCTACATAGTCTGTATACAACCAGTTTCTCGGAGGGTGGTTTAACCGATGCCCAGCAAACAACAGTTCAATCAACTGTGTAATTGTATCCATATACATTTGAAATAAAAGTGGAGAAAGAACATGCCCCTGTTGTACACCACTCAGCACAAGGCACGAATGGCAAACAGTAGTTTACTCTTCACACCTTATACCTACATTACCTCATTCAGTGGAGATCCGTTTACTCGGTTAAACGCAGAGCTACGTTGAGTTTCTAATTATATTCTACACGTTTTTCACTTAACTGTTTGAGAGTCTTCTTCTTCTTCTGCGTACACAGTCAGACAGTAACCATTATTTTCTCGAAAAAAGCGGCGGTCATCCTGAGACTCTCGCCACTACCATAGAGCTTGTCTTGCAGTTCCACTGGCAATGGCCACATCTGCTCTCTCTGATCCTCGTATGTCGGGCAGTTCTGCAGCAGATGTTCAGTGGTCATTTTACCAGTACCGCACGGGCATTCGTCGGTACACCCTATCTTCAATTTGTTGAATAGGTGGTACCTCAGTCTGTTGTGGCCAGTGCGAAGTCTGAAGACAACGACCTGCTCTCTTCGGTTCAACTGGTAATAGGCATCGTTTTTGGTGTAACCAGTATGTTCGGTTTCCCATTTGGACATGTACCTGGCTTTGATAAGCCGTTTTGACTCTTCGTACGTCATACTGGTATCTATTTGTGGTAGCCTTGCACCTTCTTTTGCCAGTCTGTCTGCCTCCTCGTTGCCTTGGATGTTGCAGTGTGACGGAACCCACTGTACCACTACCCTTTTTGGTGCGGACTGTTGGCACAGTTTGCAGAGTGCTGCTCTTAAGTCATTAAGCTCAGTGTTTTTCTGGCTTTTTAGCGCTGTGACTACTTCGAGAGCATCTGTCAGCAGGACTATATGGCTCTCATTTTCACTGTGTGTTACCATTTCTTCCACTGCCGCCCTCAGTGCCTCTGCCTCTGCTCTGAAATTGCTCGTGTACTTACCAGTAGCGAATGACAGTGTTATTTTTCTGCCATTTGGTAGGTTCAGGAATGCTCCTGCCCCTCCGTTCTGTGTAGTGTTTGTTACAGAACCGTCGGTGTATGCATGGGTCCAGTCCATGCTTGGGTAGCTTTTCGTAATGAAGCTTATGGTAGTATCTCTCCTTTCTTTTTCAGTCTGGCAGTTTTGTTTGCAATACCACCCAGGTATTTGAACTACCTAATTTGCTTGAAATTTATGTCAGGTTTGTGGAAACTTATCTGTACATTTTAACGCGATATTTTCGTAGTCCCGGTCTTGTCTGTATTGAGCTTTATGTCATATTCGTTACAAGCTAAATTGAGATAGGTTAGGTGGTGTTGCAGGTCTTTTACCTTTTTGGTAGCAGATGACCTAACTTAACTTCTTTATACTGGTTTAGAAGACTCTACATAGTCTGTATACAACCAGTTTCTCGGAGGGTGGTTTAACCGATGCCCAGCAAACAACAGTTCAATCAACTGTGTAATTGTATCCATATACATTTGAAATAAAAGTGGAGAAAGAACATGCCCCTGTTGTACACCACTCAGCACAAGGCACGAATGGCAAACAGTAGTTTACTCTTCACACCTTATACCTACATTACCTCATTCAGTGGAGATCCGTTTACTCGGTTAAACGCAGAGCTACGTTGAGTTTCTAATTATATTCTACACGTTTTTCACTTAACTGTTTTAGAGTAAATATAGCATCTCTGCATCCCCTGCTTTTCCTGAATTCTGAATGTGATGCACCGAACAGTGCAATAGCTGTAAGTCCGTTTAACAATGGTTGCTGTCAATTGCTGTCTAATATCTCAATAACGCTTGTGCCAATAAACGTTATTTTTTGCACGCTGAATTATACTGTGAATGTCCCAATGATAATTTACATTTTGTCAGGTAGTGCCATTTTCTTAAAGCGGCTAGTTCTTTTGATCTTTGTTAGCAGAAAATTTATTTTGTCCCTGCAGAAAATAATTTACCGTAAATTAAACAATTGTCTGTCTTTGGGCAAAGGCGTGTTTCCAATTTGATTGAGATTTTCTACATTAGGAAACGCAAAATGGCAGTTATAGTGTAGATCATGTGTTTTAGGAACTATACCAAGTAGCTGTGCATTTCGTTGAAAGGATGTGCGAAGATCTAAAAGCACAGGATGTATAGAACTTAGAAAGTACATACTTTCGATAGATTGGTCCAGTTTTATAAATAGATGTTGGAGCAAACAAACAATAGTTATAATTCAGTTCTGAGATCCATCGTCTAGCTGGTTGGAGTGGCCCTGAAAAGGACTGTTTTGGCAAGGTGATGGAAACTTCTATTTCTCGGAAAACAAACGTAAGTTAATTTCTCACTTAATCAGAGTCGGACGATTACAACAAATTGATGACTGCTTTTGGTTGAACGAACGATAATGCATCTTTTTATCAATGGCTTTCTGTCTCTTTCAGTACATGGTCCTCACATTTAGTCCAATAATCTTTGTTTATATTTGAGAGGGCGGCATATGTTAGTGCTTTCATATCGCGTAGTTTGACAGTTTTATTTTCAGCTGCTACTTGTCCTTAAACTTTTACCTAAACGAGTTCAATAGGGTTTAAGTGGGAATGGTAAGGTGGCAGTCTCAAACAAATGGGTTTAAGTGGGAATGGTAAGGTGGCAGTCTCAAACAAATGGGTTTAAGTGGGAATGGTAAGGTGGCAGTCTCAAACAAATGGGTTTAAGTGTGAATGGTAAGGTGGCAGTCTCAAACAAATGGGTTTAAGTGGGAATGGTAAGGTGGCAGTCTCAAACAAATGGGTTTAAGTGGGAATGGTAAGGTGGCAGTCTCAAACAAATGGGTTTAAGTGGGAATGGTAAGGTGGCAGTCTCAAACAAATGGGTTTAAGTGGGAATGGTAAGGTGGCAGTCTCAAACAAATGGGTTTAAGTGGGAATGGTAAGGTGGCAGTCTCAAACAAATGGGTTTAAGTGGGAATGTTAAGGTGGCAGTCTCAAACAAATGGGTTTAAGTGGGAATGGTAAGGTGGCAGTCTCAAACAAATGGGTTTAAGTGGGAATGGTAAGGTGGCAGTCTCAAATATATATGACCATGCTTTTGGATCAACTCTTCTATGTGAATTATCGTTTCCTTTCATGTTTACTTGACAAGGGGAAGAAATTCAGGTTTTAGATACGTTTCATGAAATGATATGTGTTCTTATGTGAACCACATCTTTATTGCATCTTTTGTACTGGATGATGTCAGGATTTTGTCTTCTTGTGTCATTTCATTGCCCATAATCAAATAGGAGGGCCTATACAAAGACGGAAGAACAATTTGTTCAATACACTCTATAAATGTGTTACTATTCATCTCGGCATGATAGTCCAGATTATCCGTATAATTTGAATGAAACACAAGTTCTGCATTCTTCACCAACCCATTATATATGCTACCTGCATGTACTATTATCAAGCGCTATCTGTCATTTTATTTTTTCCTTGCGTACTAGTTATTATGAAACACGAACTTCTATAGTCTTGGAACAATCGACCAAATGACCGTTTACTTAAACCCAAAGGGTGAATAGGTCTCTTTTCAGGGTTAGAGATACTCTGATACAGTTTACAAAGTTTAGTTTCTCTACAAAAATATTGATATAAAAGTTCAATCATGTAAGAAACCTGAATTTTAGACAGCTCTCCTTTTTCGTTTAGGACTTCTAGTCCCTCCCTCCTCATGATCTCCTCATATCCCACGATGTCATGTCCTATTTTTGTTTTGAAGTCTCGCATTAGTATGGTAATGGCACTCCTCCCTGTCTCCTCCACTAGTTGCTGTAATTTGCTGTAGAAATCCTCTATAACTGTGTCTTCATTTTCATTTGTTGGGGCATATCCCTAAATTACATTTAGTTTAACCTTCCTGTTCTCTGATTTAAATGTAGCCATTAACATTTGTGATTTAGCTGCTCTCCACTCAATGAGCGCACGTTGGTCCTCCGCTGAGAGCATTAGGGTCACTCCCTCTGTGTGTGGTGTATTTTTCTCTTCCTCGTGTCCTGAGTATATCACAGTCTCCCCTGTTGACAATAATACTTTTCCTGGCTGAGTCCATCTAGTCTCACTCAGCCCAAGGATACTAATGCCATACCGCTACCACTCTTTTGGAATCTGCGCTGTCTTCCCCTCCCCCCACATGGTTCTAACATTCCAGGTGTCGAGTCTGGAAGGCTTCCTTGTCGAAAGAAAGGTAGTCGGCAGTTCAGAATCCTTTCGGGTTTGACTGAACTTCGTCATACGCCCTGCTGAGGAGACCTATCCTTTCAAGGACGGCTTTTGGTTTGTTTTGGTTGTAGTTTTTGTAGCTTTTGTTTTTTGACGAGGTGAGGTAGCTGGCTCCACGCTCAACCTTCCTCATTTCTCATCCGGGCTTAGGAATCATTTATATAGATCAAGAACAAAATTGGTCACAAACCGATTCTTGTGGCACTCCACTTTTTCCTTCACTTCTTATTTATGCCCACTATGTGAACTGCAACGCTTGCTCTGTTAAGTTCATTCAGGCTTGTCTCTGCGTCTCTAACGTCATGGCTGAGGACGACTATCTCAAAATGTAAAAATACCATATAATGAGAGTTATGAGAGGGCCACCAAGGGTTGCAGTTGACACTCTAATAACTTGTCACTATATGGTATTTTGACATTTTGAGCGCCATGTAAGCTCTCGTGCAACAGTTTGACTACAAGTTTGCCGTCAGTCTGATCTCTGATCAACAGTTTATCTTTCCATAGCTTTTTGACCACTATTTTGCACTCATGGGTCCGTTATTGTTGTTGGTATTTCCGAGTGCCCACAATGAGTAGGTAACTCTTTTGTGCGCCCTGAAAAACGCGTTAAGTAGCGGATTGCGGTAGCTTTCTTCACATCTCGAGCGTGCTGATGAAGGTGGACCGGGGTCCTCCAAGCAGTTGTGCTATTCTTGGCTTCATCTAAATGTCGCTCACTACTACGGGGATAGCATCGATCCCTCACTTAGTTAGCCAGGCTACCATGAAAACAGCCCGTTTCCAGCGAGGGTTATTAGGAAGTCGATGTGATGGCCTTGGCCAGTATTTTTTGCCTGACCAGACATTAGTGTTCCTCTATGACTTTCAGACTAAACTAAGTAGGATCGAAAAAAGAAAACATGTAGAAAACATCAAACATAAAAATTGTTTTTAACATAAATAACTGCGCTTTCCATAATACATATTACATAATAGACAACGATGTACTCACGACCAATAAATAAAACAGTTATAAAACTCAGGAAAAATAACATTACAAAAGCCATATTCTGATACAAGATCAGAGAGTCCAAGTGCCAGGCAGAAGCTCAACAGTTTCAATGCGCCGCGCTCAGAACAAAACCAATGAAAAGGTGTGACTTTTATCAGAAATTGAAACGCCGCGCTGCTGCCTTTTGGTGTAATGGCACGTCACATGGCAGAATTGATTGTTATTTTGAAAAGTGGGATGTCTTTGTCGAACGTCGCTCTTTCAATAGCCAACTTATTTGACTGTTTGTTGATTCTTGTTTTAGACGACTTAAATGTTACATATAAGGTTTCTGTCCTGAGCGTAGACATTCGGCAAAGAGTGGAGATCGCAAGTGGGCCTTTTAATGATCTGTTCACGGCTATCAAAATGGGAAAGATGGCTTGGTATGGGCACGTCACGAGGTCCAGCGGAATTACAAATTCGATGCTGCATGGTTCCGTTCCAGGAAAGAGAGGGCGGGGGCGTCCAAGAAAGAGATCGGCAGACAGTATTACTGAGTGGGGACTGCGTGGGAGAGTGGTTAAATGGCACGGATCACACCCGAAGGTGCTGGGTTCGATCCCCATCACAGCACCGGCCGTTACCCCGAGGAAGCAAATCCTTAGAAAATGAAGGAGAAAGCAGACCCTTACATAAAATGCATGCCGATAAGCGCAAAATAAAAAACCACAGTGCAACGCTTACCGCCTTGTTGATTAGAGAAATAAGGCGAACGCAAAAAAAAAAGAATCACTAAGTGGTCAAACTTTTGTCCCGATGAGACACGACCGCGGCAGCGGACAAGGAGAGATGGTGTGGGATTGTAGGAGTTTCTTCAAATGTGCCCCAACGACCTGACGAGTTACACGCCGTCAACAATGACGCTGCACATTTGTGGTGACCTGAAAGTCTTTGCAATCTTCATGAGGCTACAGCACGGTTACAAAATGGTTTTCTGTTTTCTCTGTTTGAACTATGACCCCAAACGACAATCATTTGAACCAAGGAACAAATAGCGCACTCAACGAACCACTTGTACAATCATACACCTTCTTTTCCCATCCTCTACTCATCAGAGTTGTTCTAATGAAGAATTGGGTTCATGTAAATTAATCGAAAGGGGGTAGGATGTTTATAAATGTGTGATACATTTCCAAGACATATTGAGGCCAAAATCAAATACGGGTAACTGTCGGTCTATGGATACTCTTGTGGCGGATCAAGAATTTCGCCTCAAACGGTCCAGTACGAATGCCCCCGTTTGTCCTTGTTAATTATTGCTTAAGATCACGTGTACGGTCCACACACAAACATCAACGTCGGACAAGCTGTTGCGTCCCGTCGAGGAAAAAATCAGACTTCTTCCGAATTCAGGTACTCACTGCTACTTGTTCCGCCTTGTCAGAAGAGTACCGCACAAACGTTCTTATTCCCAAGCAGGGCACGAATAATTTGATTGACTCGCTCAATGGAAACCATAAGCATTCCGGTGTTAGATTTTTGCTTGACACGGCCATTGACACGAAGCGGTTGGTTCATGCTAGCTTGATGCTGCGCTTCCACAACTGTGATCTGTCGTCTGCTGCTAGACTTGTCATCCTGGTTCGTCGTGACTGAATTGTTGCCTTTTACAGTCCGTGCCCAACTCCTGACAATGCTGGCATCCACACAGGCGTCACTAAATACCGCTGTAACTGGGGAGAAAGACTAACGTCTGGTCATGCAAAATATATTGATCAGATATGTTAGTCAGGGTCAGGAAAAACATACTGGCCAAGACCCTTACCTCGGCTTCCTCGCAGCCCTCTCTGGATACGGGTTGTTTTCACGGCAGCCTGGCTAACGAGGTGAGGGATCGATGTGATCCCCGTAGTAGTGATCGACACGCAGATGAAGCGAAGCATACCACAACCACCTGGAGGTCCTCGGTCCACATTCATCCGCACGCTCGGGATGTGAGAAAAGCTACTGCAACTCGTCACTTAACATCCTTTTTAGAGCGCACAAAAGAGTAAACCTACTCATCGTGGGCATTCGAAACAACAACAACCGCTGTCATTCTGCCATGCATGTCGATGGGCACACAAACTTACGCAGTCGGGAATTCAATCATAGCACGTTGCTTCAACCGTATTTCATAAAGGCCACCATTTTATTGTCTACTGCGCGCATTCGTCACGTTGCTTGTCCCTATAATCACTTTCTTTGAGATTATTTTCACATTGATGTCACGCGGCTCTGAGCACTGTTGACAAAGTTATGGCGATGGAGTTAACACTTTTCAGATCACCTTCGCATCTGATTAATAATGCTACGCCAGCACCTGGGACGTGATCAACTGAATTATACTTGAAAGACTAACAAAACTCTAGATTCCAAGTTCTTCTTCTTTTTCTTCTTCTTCTTCTTCTTCTCCTCCGTCTGAGAGAAGTTTTTGTAAAAGAACAAAGAAGTATTTGAACTTTTACCCCCTTTAATTTTTGTAAGTTAGGTCTAGCGTAGTAGTAGTAGTAGTAGTAGCAGTAATAGTAGTGGTAGCAGTAGTAGTAGCAGTTGTGGTGGTGTAATAACATGAACAATAGTTTACAGTTAATACTGTTTTTTACATCTTCAACACATATATGGACAGAATAACGCTGGAGGCCAAATTGGAGCATGTGCCAAGAAATGCAGAAGAAGAAAGGACAAAGACTAATCGGTTAAATGAACTCCTTTTTGCAGATGATCAATGTCTACTTTACGAGAGTGGAGATGATCTGCAGCAACATCTGATTGCGCTCAACTCTGTATGTGAAAGATATAGTATGAGAATTAACACATCCAAAATAGAAACTATGCAGATAAGCAGATCGCATGAAAACATGAACATTATGGTGAACGGGACCAAGATCAAACAAGTACAGGAGTTCAAGGATGGAGGTTTAGATAGAGAGATTGAAATCAGCAAAAGCGATTGCATACCAGCTGTCACAATTATTGAATGGGAAAAAAACATGAAAACAATTGTAAAAGTTGATTACGGTTGAGTTTAATCAAAATTTAAAAATTGGTATGGACAGATACCGCACCGAGACGATAACACAAATTAAACACACGTTACGACCAATGGGCCTTCATTAGGGACAACAATACTGAACTAACAAATCAACATATAAGGAAAAAATGATCAACTTATCTGATCGTAGACCCAGTCTGTCTAAGCGACCGGTTGGGCCAGATGCTTGACTGGAAATAAAGGTTACGGTCAAATAAGGTGGCCAGGAAAGCGTAAGAAGTGAGGGGGAATGCGCTGGATGAGCCAATGGCGACCAAATATGGAAACGGCCAAATAGTGATCCAAGTGGGAGAACAAAAAGAAGGTGACATACGCTGGGAGGGTGTGAGGTTAATTTAGGGGGGGGGGGCAAGGACTCATAGAAGAAAGGGGGGAGGGGCAAGGACTCATAGAAGAAAGGGGGGAGGGGGCAAGGACTCAAAGAAGAAAGGGGAGGGGGCAAAGGAAGACAATTAGAAGGGGGCCAGTATGAGGTTTTAAGACAAGATATGGAAGACATTAATGTCATGCGGTTGGAGGCAACCCATGCTGGAGATAAATTTATTCTCAAGGGCGAATCGATGACGATCGTCAGAGAAGCAAGAAACTAGAGCTGTGACACTAACGTCATCCGTACCCCGGTGCTCAGAACCATTTAAGTGGCTGGCCATTGGGGAACTAGTGCGGTTGCGGATATCGTTGAGGTGTTGGCGGAAACGTTCACGCAGTTCCATACCAGTTTCCCCTGAGCATACTGGCTACACAAAAAACGATGCCTATTACCAGTTGAACAGAAGAGAGCAGGTCGTGGTCTTCAGACTCCGGACAGGCCACAACAGACTGAGGTACCACTTATTCAATAAACTGAAGATAGGTGGCACTGACGAATGCACCTGTAGTACTAGGGAAATGACCGCTGAACATCTGCTGCAAAATTGGCCGACGTACGAGGACCAGAGAAAGCACATGTGGTCATCACCAGTGCCAACACTAGACAAGCTCTATGGCAGTGTCGACAGCCTCAGGATGACCGTTGCTTTCTTCGAACAAATTCAAGTTGACGTCTGACAGCGTATGAAGAAGAAGAAGAAGAAGATACCAGTTTCCCCAATTTATTTCATACCACACTGGCGGCAGATGATAGAATAGATGATGTTACGGGAATTGCATGTGAATCCCTCTTTGATGAACAATTCTGCTTAGGGAAAGGTGATGGAGCGAGAAAATTATTGAAACACCATAACATAAACATGTCCACAACAAGAATGCTAACAAACAGTATATTCATGCCAACTCTCTGTTACCAGTGCCAAACTTGGACATGTGAGATGCGATGTTTCCGTAAAACAATCAACGTAACTAGAAGAGACAGAATGCGCAATGTAAAACAATCAACGTAACTAGAAGAGACAGAATGCGCAATGTAAAACAATCAACGTAACTAGAAGAGACAGAATGCGCAATGTAAAACAATCAACGCAACTAGAAGAAACAGAATGCGCAATGTAAAACAATCAACGTAACAAGAAGAGACAGAATGCGCAATGTAAAACAATCAACGTAACTAGAAGAGACAGAATGCGCCATGTAAAACAATCAACATAACTAGAAGAGACAGAATGTGCAATGTAAAACAATCAACGTAACTAGAAGAGACAGAATGCGCAATGTAAAACAATCAACGTAACTAGAAGAGACAGAATGCGCAATGTAAAACAATCAACGTAACTAGAAGAGACAGAATGCGCAATGTAAAACAATCAACGTAACTAGAAGAGACAGAATGCGCAATGTAAAACAATCAACGTAACTAGAAGAGACAGAATGCGCAATGTAAAACAATCAGCGTAACTAGAAGAGACAGAATGCGCAATGTAAAACAATCAACGTAACTAGAAGAGACAGAATGCGCAATGTAAAACAATCAACGTAACTAGAAGAGACAGAATGCGCAATGTAAAACAATCAACGTAACTAGAAGAGACAGAATGCGCAATGTAAAACAATCAACGTAACTAGAAGAGACAGAATGCGCAATGTAAAACAATCAACGTAACTAGAAGAGACAGAATGCGCCATGTAAAACAATCAACGTAACTAGAAGAGCCAGAATGCGCAATGTAAAACAATCAACGTAACTAGAAGAGACAGAATGCGCAATGTAAAACAATCAACGTAACTAAAAGAGACAGAATGCGCAATGTAAAACAATCAACGTAACTAGAAGAGACAGAATGCGCAATGTAAAACAATCAACGTTACTAGAAGAGACAGAATGCGCAATGTAAAACAATCAACGTAACTAGAAGAGACAGAATGCGCAATGTAAAACAATCAACGTAACTAGAAGAGACAGAATGCGCAATGTAAAACAATCAACGTAACTAGAAGAGACAGAATGCGCAATGTAAAACAATCAGCGTAACTAGAAGAGACAGAATGCGCAATGTAAAACAATCAACGTAACTAGAAGAGACAGAATGCGCAATGTAAAACAATCAACGTAACTAGAAGAGACAGAATGCGCAATGTAAAACAATCAACGTAACTAGAAGAGACAGAATGCGCAATGTAAAACAATCAACGTAACTAGAAGAGACAGAATGCGCAATGTAAAACAATCAACGTAACTAGAAGAGACAGAATGCGCCATGTAAAACAATCAACGTAACTAGAAGAGCCAGAATGCGCAATGTAAAACAATCAACGTAACTAGAAGAGACAGAATGCGCAATGTAAAACAATCAACGTAACTAGAAGAGACAGAATGCGCAATGTAAAACAATCAACGTAACTAGAAGAGACAGAATGCGCAATGTAAAACAATCAACGTAACTAGAAGAGACAGAATGCGCAATGTAAAACAATCAACGTAACTAGAAGAGACAGAATGCGCAATGTAAAACAATCAACGTAACTAGAAGAGACAGAATGCGCAATGTAAAACAATCAACGTAACTAGAAGAGACAGAATGCGCAATGTAAAACAATCAACGTTACTAGAAGAGACAGAATGCGCAATGTAAAACAATCAACGTTACTAGAAGAGACAGAATGCGCAATGTAAAACAATCAACGTAACTAGAAGAGACAGAATGCGCAATGTAAAACAATCAACGTAACTAGAAGAGACAGAATGCGCAATGTAAAACAATCAACGTAACTAAAAGAGACAGAATGCGCAATGTAAAACAATCAACGTAACTACAAGAGACAGAATGCGCAATGTAAAACAATCAACTTAACTAGAAGAGACAGAATGCGCCATGTAAAACAATCAACGTAACTAGAAGAGACAGAATGCGCAATGTAAAACAATCAACGTAACTAGAAGAGACAGAATGCGCAATGTAAAACAATCAACGTAACTAGAAGAGACAGAATGCGCAATGTAAAACAATCAACGTTACTAGAAGAGACAGAATGCGCCATGTAAAACAATCAACGTAACTAGAAGAGACAGAATGCGCAATGTAAGACAATCAACGTAACTAGAAGAGACAGAATGCGCAATGTAAAACAATCAACGTTACTAGAAGAGACAGAATGCGCAATGTAAAACAATCAACGTAACTAGAAGAGACAGAATGCGCAATGTAAAACAATCAACGTTACTAGAAGAGACAGAATGCACAATGTAAAACAATCAACGTTACTAGAAGAGACAGAATGCGCAATGTAAAACAATCAACGTTACTAGAAGAGACAGAATGCGCAATGTAAAACAATCAACGTAACTAGAAGAGACAGAATGCGCAATGTAAAACAATCAACGTAACTAGAAGAGACAGAATGCGCAATGTAAAACAATCAACGTAACTAGAAGAGACAGAATGCGCAATGTAAAACAATCAACTTAACTAGAAGAGACAGAATGCGCCATGTAAAACAATCAACGTAACTAGAAGAGACAGAATGCGCAATGTAAAACAATCAACGTAACTAGAAGAGACAGAATGCGCCATGTAAAACAATCAACGTAACTAGAAGAGCCAGAATGCGCAATGTAAGACAATCAACGTAACTAGAAGAGACAGAATGCGCAATGTAAAACAATCAACGTTACTAGAAGAGACAGAATGCGCAATGTAAAACAATCAACGCAACTAGAAGAGACAGAATGCGCAATGTAAAACAATCAACGTAACTAGAAGAGACAGAATGCGCAATGTAAAACAATCAACGTTACTAGAAGAGACAGAATGCGCAATGTAAAACAATCAACGTTACTAGAAGAGACAGAATGCGCAATGTAAAACAATCAACGTTACTAGAAGAGACAGAATGCGCAATGTAAAACAATCAACGTAACTAGAAGAGACAGAATGCGCAATGTAAAACAATCAACGTAACTAGAAGAGACAGAATGCGCAATGTAAAACAATCAACGTAACTAGAAGAGACAGAATGCGCAATGTAAAACAATCAACGTAACTAGAAGAGACAGAATGCGCAATGTAAAACAATCAACGTAACTAGAAGAGACAGAATGCGCAATGTAAAACAATCAACGTAACAAGAAGAGACAGAATGCGCAATGTAAAACAATCAACGTAACTAGAAGAGACAGAATGCGCAATGTAAAACAATCAACGTAACTAGAAGAGACAGAATGCGCAATGTAAAACAATCAACGTAACTAGAAGAGACAGAATGCGCAATGTAAAACAATCAACGTAACTAGAAGAGACAGAATGCGCAATGTAAAACAATCAACGTAACTAGAAGAGACAGAATGCGCAATGTAAAACAATCAACGTAACTAGAAGAGACAGAATGCGCAATGTAAAACAATCAACGTAACTAGAAGAGACAGAATGCGCAATGTAAAACAATCAACGTAACTAGAAGAGACAGAATGCGCAATGCAGATGTGAGAGGAATACTGGAAGCAAGAACATGCTCTGATTATATTAATGAATCGAGAATCAATTGGTTCGACCACCTATTGAGAATGCATCATGACCAACTACCCATGTGCGTTTATAACGTACCAAGTTCTGGTTTTTGCAACCCAGGTCGACCGAGAACTAGATGGAAAGGAAATGTTTCGGATATTCTAAATAGTCATGGGATGACGACTACTTCAGCGACGGACAGAAAATTACGGCTCCCCACGTCACAAGTGGATAAGACAAGACAAGACATTTTTTACAATGCACCTATTGTTATACCCTGTTATATGACCTGAGTCCAATGCAAAAAACGGGATGTTAAAGGAAATTAAACTGCCTGTCATCACACATTTGTAAATTGTTATTCCTGATCGAATGCAAGGATTACTACTATTCTGATAATATGCTTATCTTTACAATAGTTGTCGCCACAAAGTTGTTTATTTATCAGTTCTGCAATTCATGTTCGATTTCATACACATACAAACTTTGTTTTATGACATGTATAATAACATAAATCTGATACAGTGGTTATGAAGAACTGTCTTTTAATGTTTTGTTTGTTAATAAGTCACCAAATTCATATCTTTTTCTTATGGTTGTGATTTTTGTTATTCCATATCGTCATTACCCATGAGCAAAACTGTTTCCGGTTTATAAAATATACAAAATATAGTTCTACATTTTGCTAATTTTTTCTATGTTGCTTTAAAACATACTTGAATTGTTCTTAATTTCAACATCTTTATGCAATACTTAAGGTTTTAACACGACAAGAAGACATATTAAATAACATTTTAGTTTTGTAAACAAACAGTATATATATTACGACGCCAAAATAAGTTCTCATTTCGTTGCGATCGCCATTTTATTTGCCTTTCCAGACTGAAAGGGGAAGTTTGAAAATCTCTTAACATCTTTAACATTCTTTAAGCCTCTGGGGATATCTGAACACAAATTTATTTAAGAAAAACTATCTTGAAATGGCGGATACAGATAAGTTAAATATAGATAGCATTATAGCACGACTTCTGGAGGGTAAGTGATTTTCATTTAAGTAAGATTTGTTTATTCTTGATTATCATGATTATGTTATATCATACTTGAACTTCAGATTGGTGTGAATTGTCGTTTTAAGCGCGAATTTGATATTGCATTTTATTCATGGCTTATTATTTATCTATGCTTAAACTCATGTGATGCAATTGCACTTATTATTTCCCGTAAATTAGTTTTAACTAAGTAAGAGCACTTCTTACTTCTGGATTCATCTTTGATCTTATCTTTGTAATTAAATTTGCAGAATTGAGAACGAGAATTACTAGAACATTAGCGGCCAAACCACTGTACAAACCGGCTGCACTGATTTGATGTTCATTTATTCCAGAAAAAAATTCATTGTGAACTGCACAAATAATCTATTAATTAATAATTTTACATAGACTAGGCTTAACCGACCCTAACTCAATAATAACTGAGATTTGTTACTTGTAGGAGGCGGTGTTATTAGGCTAGATCTATGCGAGTCATTTTTAGTAATTTACATTAAAAATCGTCAAACCATAGTGTCCAAAGTACTGCTTGTTACTTATAGACTATAGACCTATTTGGCCATTTATTTTGCACCTTTGTTGGAAAGATGCATCTATTTAAATATTTAAAATAAACTTATAAAGCATTGGCACTGCTTCATAGGTTCATACTTCACATCATTTATTCATTAGACTAATTAAATTAATTTTATTCTCTAAGAGTAAATGATACTTTCGGGACGATCACATCTGACACCAGACTCAGTTGTCGAGTTGGTTATCTTTTAAATTACAGGAAGACATAACGCACAGCACACATCTTTGCTGAATCAGAAACACACTTTTGGCGTTGCTGCTAAGTTGTTGTTTCTGTATTAATTCGTTTTACATGATTAGCTGCTCTCCCAATGCACAACCCTCTTCTGGAGGGCCAGTGCGAAGTCTGAAGACCACGACCTGCTCTCTTCTGTTCAACTGGTAATAGGCATCGTTTTTTTGTGTAGCCAGTATGTTCTGTTTCCCATTTGGTCATGTATCTAGCTCTAATAAGCCGTTTTGACTCTTCGTATGTCATACTAGTATCTGGTTGTGGTAGTCTTGCACCTTCTATTGCCAGTCTGTCTGCCTCCTCGTTGCCTTGGATGTTGCAGTGGGATGGAACCCACTGTACCACTACCCATTTTGGTGTGGACTGCTGGCATAGTTGACAGAGTACTGCTCTTAAATCATTAAGTTCAGTATTTTTCTGGCTTTTTTGTGTTGTGACTACGGCCAGGGCATCTGTAAGCAGGACTATATGGCTTTCATTCCTTTTACCTGTCACCATTTCTTCCACTGCCGCCCTCAGTGCCTCTGCCTCCGCTCTGAAATTGCTTGTGTATTTGCCAGTAGCCAATGTCAGTGTTATTTTTCTGCCATTTGGTAGGCTCAGGAATGCTCCTGCCCCTCCGTTCTATGTTGTGTTTGTTACAGAACCGTCGGTGTGTGCATGGGTCCAGTCCATGCTTGGTTAGTTTTTCGTTATGTAGCTCAGGGTGGTATCTCTTTCTTTTTTCAGTCTGGCAGTTTTTGTTTCCAATACCTGGTATATTTTCTACCACCTCTGGAAATTTATGCTGCCTCCAGGTAGGTTTTCGTACAGTAGGGATGGGCTTTGGTGTTGTTAGTGCGTTCATGGGGTCTTCGTGCATCTTTGCTTTGGCTATTTCTGCAAAGTTTCTCCACTTTAGTTTCCCATTTCCGAAATTGTTTAGTCTCTGGTGCATTGGATGGTCAGTCAGTCTTCTGAGTTTCTCTGCTTGCTGCTGGGCTCTGCAGTCTCTTCTGTCGGTCATGGATTGCAGTTTTGTAATCTTTTCTAGTTCTACAATTGGCATTGACTTCATGCCTCCTGTCTGTGGAAACCATCTCATGGCTTGGTTTTATCGAAGTTCGCCTTTGCTGCTGTTGTCCATGCCGCAATGCCATACTCAAGAACTGGTCTCACTCTTCCGGTGTACAGTTTCTTTAGTATACTTTCGTCTGCTCCCCCAGCTTGTGCCAGCAAGCTTCCTCATGATTGCCATTCTTTCTCTGGCTCTCATTCGGTTTCTCTAGATCTGACTTTTCCATGTCATGCGCCGATCAAATGTGACTCCCAGGTAGTTTGGGTTGCCGTTTGGCTGCAGGTATTTGCCGTTAAGACTTAATTTGGTGTTTTGGGGTTTGTTTGATAGTGTTTTGGGGTTTGTTTGATAGCGAGAATATCGTACATGTAGTTTTTTCCTCGTTTATTTTGACCAGGAATGAGTTTGCCCATTCTTCCAGCGATGTTAGGGCCTGCTGCATCCGATTACTTGCTATGGTGAGATTCTTTTCAGAGGTCCACATAGCCAGATCGTCTGCAAACATTGAGCTATGGACTCTTCTTGGTATATTCTCTGTTATGTTATTTATATACACCAGGAAGAGTGTGGGTGACAGTACTCCCCCTTGGGGTACTCCCTGCTCAAGTGTCACCTTTTTGCTCATCTGCCCTTGTACTTGAACTCTGGCTGTTCTGTTTTTGAGGAAGTGACTAATCCATTTGTACATTTTCCCGCAAACTTCACTTCTTAGCTTGACTAAGTCCCTCTTTCCAGACTTTGTCAAATGCCTTTTCTAGGTCCACCCAAACAGCTACTGTGTGTTTTTGCTTCTGGTAGGCATCTTCTATTTCCTGTGCTATGAGGATGACCTGATCCTCACTGGATCTGTGCTGTCTAAAGCCTGCTTGCTGTGGAGTTAGTATGTGTTTTTCTTCCAGATGCCACATCAGTCTGGTGTTTATCATACGTTCCATCAGCTTGCCTACGCAGCTCAGTAGACTGATAGGCCTGTATCCATTTGGATATGTTTTGTCTTTTCCTTTCTTTGGTACTGGTACAAGTACTGCGTCTTTCCATGCCTGGGGTACAATACCCCTTTTCCAGCTTTGGTTCAGGACTGATAGTAGATTCCTCTTTGCTGTTTGGCCCAGCCCCATCAGCATTTCGTTTGTTATCCCGTCTTTTCCGGGAGATTTCCTTTTCTTTAACGCTTTCATGGCCTCTTCCATTTCATTCATTGTTAGTTTTGCCATCATATGCTCTTCTGGTTCCATATTGATGTTGTCATGCCCCTTTTGCTCTTCACTAATGTCTGTATGCCTATCTGCAGGGACATCAATGTGGTTTGCTCTGGCATAATGTTCAACAAAGGTGTTTGCTGCTTTTTTTCCAGTGAGCATGTTGTCACCTTGCTTCATTGTAATTTGTTTGTTTGATGGAGTTTCGTCATTCACGGCTCTGACTAACTTCCATAGTTTGTTCCCTTCTTTGTCGAAATTGAGGCTTTCTGTTTTGTTTTTCCAGCTTTCTCTTGCTGTTTGGTTTAGAGTGTATTTGTATTTCGCCGTGGTGGCTTTGAGAGTGATATTTGCCTCCATAGATTGTTCTCTCTCTACCATGTTCCTAGCATTTGAGACTTCGTCTTCCGCTTTCTGCAATTCATCATTCCAATAGGGCTTACAATTTTTCCTTGCCCCTCTTGGGATGGTTTCAGTAGCAGCTTGCATTATTGCTTTGCTTAGGCTTTCCACCATGGGCTTCATTTTGTTATTCCGTTTGTTGATGGTTTCACACAGCCCATCTGTCAGGCTTGCAAAATCTGTCCCAGTCGGCTCGTTTGTAATTCCAACGTGGGAGCTGTTTTGTTTCCTGTGGGCCTACTTCCATATCAACTTCTAGCATAATTGGCCTGTGGTCGCTACCTGCCAATTGGTTTAGCACCTGGCGGTCTATTTTATGGTGAATGTCCACCGTGGAAAAGGCCAAATCTGGAATAGAGGTGGTATGCCATGTTCTAGAATAGAAGCTAGGGATATCCTCCGGCCTATTGATTAGATAGAGATTTGTGTCAATCTCCCAGTCTTCCACTTCGTCACCTTTGATGTCTGTGTCCGAGTATCCCCATCTCTCTGAGTAAGCCAAACTTCAAAATCTGACAAAAAAGACTAAAGAGGACCAGCTTTTTACACAGCAAGAAAAACCTGGACTTCCACCATGAAAACCTTCTCCCAAAGCAATTCACAGAAATGACATGCTCACGGACTATGATGAGACAATGAGACAAACTGTTGCATGGAAACATCCTAATAACCACAGATATACATGGAATAAAAAAAGGAAAATTGCCAGGCTATCCACCTAAAACCCTAGCTCAGATGATGATTGAAAGAAAATACAGCTCTGAGGATATATACAGATAGATGTGTAGTTAAGAATTGGGGACGAATCATCTTTGTAAGAGGAAAAAGAGAAACAGGAAAATAATCCATAGGACTTTCCTACTGGGAAGATTTCTTTTCAGCCGTAAGGCAGAGTCAATGGTGCTCCTACAGGCACTAAGAATCTTTTCCAGATTAGATGAACACTCACAAACTCAGATTGTATTCTTTACAGATTGAAGATCACTTCTGGAAGCAATACAAAACACCATAGGTTAACAAATGCTGAGGGAAATCAGATTAAAGCTCAACAACCAATGAACCTCAAATGCTCTTCAGTGACTACCCTCCCATTGTGGAATCACAGGGAATGGGATAGCTAATGCCCTGTCCAAAGTAGGTGGCAAGATGAAAGACAAAAACTGTCATCCACAATCAGTACAACTCGTAATGGGAGAAAGATATGGAAGTGAGCAATAAACCTGACCCAATCCACCAGCTCCACAGAAACCAACAAACCACCACATCTTTCACCTGAGAACGTGCCACTGCAGACTATTGGGTCACCTACATTGGCTCAAGATACCACACACAAATGACTGCCCATGTGGAACCCTGAACACATCCTACAGTACTGCCCAATATCCAGAGGGAGGGAGCTGATGTAATGCAGAAACTGGGGCTGCCAATCGAATTTTGAGAGGACTAGACATGTGGTGCATGTTGAGACTTTTGTCTGTGACGTCCAGATATCAATTGCACAGGTCAAGGCCTATATGTGGGTTACAATAAACCGGCGGCACCAACTGCACAATACCACCTCAGACATCAAGAATCAAGTGAGGACTGTCATAGATGGCACAGACAGAGAGAACAATTGGACAGATGTCCACAGTTGAGATGATAGTCAAGGGAGAAGGGCGGTTCACATTAGTGATAGAATGACAGATTACCAGAGTTTTCATTACTCTAGGCGCAAAGAGTGGTGCAATGTGAGGGCGGAGCTCGAAGTTAACCAGCTGATAAATAATAACATGCAATATAGGGATGCCCTCAAATATACAGATAAATCTGTGTTATGCAGCGAGATATCTGGTTGGGATTTCTTGACTAGAGTGAGAGGACATGCCGTTGCTGAGTAGAGGTCATATAGAACAGCAACATGCTGTGCAGAATGGAGATAAAAGCAGTGACTGCAGCTCTGAGATGGCTAACAGGGACAGTCATCGTGTCAGAATTCAAAATTGACTGCAAATTCTTAGATCGGAAAATAAAGAACTGGCTACGGCATGATTTAATGGCAGTTGTAGAGGCAACAAACATGCAGTGGCTGGTGTGGATTACAGACTATAAGTCTGATATTGAACTGGGGTGCAAGAGAAAGTTTGTACAACCAACGATCTGCAAGAAATATCATTTTCCCAAACCTTCACTATTTACTAAAAGAGATGGAACGCCCATGGGTATGCCCGTAGTGCAATGAAGTCTGTTCTTAGTAACAGCAGAAGAGAATGTCTATCCTTTCCAGCTTTGTAATCTAACAATAACTTTTCTCTAGCTATGAAGATGGCATTTTCTTTCAATATAGTAGGCCTCTTTTATCCACTTTGAAAATCGTGTCTAGTTTAGCCACCTTCATCTTTATTAACTTCCTTAGCTAACTCTACTGGATGACTCGCAGCAGCTACTACATCAGCACTGGCTGTTTCGCATTTCACTTTTGTAATGTGGATTTAGCTTCTTTTCTTACTTATTTTCTCTTCAGCAGCTTTACCATCTTTCTCAGCCTTCATAGAATTGAAGAGCTAGTATTTTTCTAAGGATTCGGCCTGACTTAGAGGAATTTTGTGTCTGACTTCTGGCCAGACAAACTAAAGCTTTCTCCATATCAGCAATAAATTGTGTTTATTGTAGTAGCCCTTTAATTTTGTCAAGAGCTTGTTCACTGCTTGGCTAGATGTTTGATGCATGACGCCTATTTCTGCATTTGACATGCCTTTCCTGCTAAGCTTAATCATTTCTATCTTTTGATTTGAACACTCAGATGCTATTGTGTGGTTATTAATTTATCTAATTTCAAAATAACATTGAAAATGTTGTAAATATTGTGAGAATTGCCAGAATGGGAGAAGAAAAAAGAAAACATTCAAATACAATAAGCAAAATTGCCAGGATGAGAGTCTCTAGCAGGATTTATTTGGCTCTTGTTAATATGTATAATTACTGATCAATATTGCTGTTTTATTTATTGGTACAAATCTTCTCTATATTGCATCTAATTATTTGTTTAGTGTGCAGCACTAATAAATGTACTAATAAACATAACTCACCTTGCAATGGATCTCTGGACATAGTGGGGTTACTAGCAAACAAGATGGCTGATAGATTAGCAAAAACAGGAGCCTCAAAACAAAAATTGGATATACCCTGCAGTAACCACACAGTAAAATGAGTTATTAAGAATAAAACCCGGGGAATCTAGATGAACAGGAGAACGACAGGAATACCAGGTCACAGTGTATTTAGTGAAATGTCAGTCAAAAAGTAATGATGACATAAATAAACTATAGAAGAGATCAAAGTCTCATCTTTCAATTCCGAACAGGACAGACCAGAGTCAATAGTCACTTGAACCACATCAATCCCCTGGCTCCTGCTCTTGTGCAGACATTGCTCTCATCATGATGAAACAGTTCCAACATCTACTCATTGAGTGCAAGGCGTTTGCGGACATAAGAACAAGATTCTTACAAGCCGACAATTGTCAACCCACTGAACGGAGCAGTGAAACAACTGAAGAAGACCTGTATGAATGTCATTGGGCTGCCAAGAGCAGGCTTGCTCAGCATCTATTGGGTAACAACAAAACAATAAACATGACACAAAAAAGCCTACAAGCTGGTAAAAGATCTGACTAGGGATCCTATGACATAATCTACCATGATTAGATGTGTAGGTGGGGAGTCTAACAGCGGCTGCCACAATTCTTCTCAACTAGACTCAGTATTGCTCAGAAATATGTGTAACGGCCCATGTGCTGGTGATTCGATTGTGCTACTCCACTCTGGCACATCTTAAGACGAATATCAGTTCTTATTGGGGGACGGCGTGGGCTAGTGGTTAAGTGACACGGCTCACAACCAGAAGGTGCTGGGTTCGATCCCCATCACAGCACCAGCAGTTATCCCAGGGAAGCAAACCCTTTGAAGATGCAAGAGGAAGCAGGCCCTTACATAAAATGCATGCTGGTCCGATGCAATGGGCCGACAGGCACAAAATAAAAACCACAGTGTAACGCACACAGCCTTTGGGGATTGAAAAACAAGGCGAACGTTAAAAAAAAAGTTCACATTGTGCAGCTTTGTGTTTAGCCACAGGACCCATCAGTTTCTTCTTTGACATTCATCCTGAAAAGGATGCTGTATTGTAGTTTACAGCTAGGCTGCAATATCTGCGCCTTTGGTCCGACACACCCAATTTTGGCTGGCTGTTTTGAGCGCCAGATTTGCCTTTTCACTGTGCTCCATATACCTTGGCCAGATGTGAGTAGTGCAGCCTGTTTCCTGGACCACCACATAGAGACGGAATAGGATCTTGATTCGCTGTGTTTCGATGACCTTCATGCAAGTAACGATCTATGAGTCGCTGACTGCTGCCAGCTCATGCGCTGCTGCATCTATGGCCTTGGTTTTGTCGATTTCACCAAGGCATTTTACAATGTCTGACATGATGCTCTCAGGAACATTTTGTAGCAGTATAAACCTTTCATTTGATTTATTAGTCTTTATTTGTGTTTTTCTCTGACGAAGACTTCTTTTGCTAAATGCAGGACATAATTTCACTTGTGTGCATACATTGAACTAATGTAAACTGATTTCTGTGAGTATTTACATGATGCATTTCTTGTTTACTTTTTCTTTCACCGTAACCATTTTAATTCTGTTTCTGAAATCTTACAGTTCGTGGTTCCAGACCCGGCAAGAATGTCCAGTTAACAGAGTCGGAAATCAGAGGCTTGTGTCTTAAATCTCGAGAAATCTTTCTAAGCCAGCCCATTTTATTAGAACTTGAAGCTCCACTGAAGATTTGTGGTAAGTTTCATGCATACACTTTTAGTGTTTGAAGCAAAAGACTCACCTGGTACCTTGAGATCAACTCCCGACTCATCTCAGCTAAGCATGATACAGGCAGGACAGAGGACCAATTAACATATATAACACATGACATAGACAACGCTATTTAAGAGAAAAAGAAAGTTCTAACCATCTTCTATGATCTCTCCTGTGCCTTCAATACTGTCTGGAGAAAAGGCTAGCTGCAGAAAATCCTTCAAACAGGAATTCTTAGTCGACCTGTACTTCTACAGGTCCCAGCTCTGGTATAAGCTGGATATAGCCGGGAGACGGACTTCCTGCTTGGCGGGCTAGGGTTGAGCAGCTTAATACTCGCTGTATTCAGTGGTTAACCGATGTGCGAGTTCATCTTAATAGATTCAAACACTGGAGCAAGGTAGACCCGCAACCTGTTAATCGCCATATATGCTGCTCTAAACAAACCACCTAATCATGGCCGGTGTTATGCCATATAACACAGTCGTCTCTTACTGTGAGGCAGTGGTGCTATTCTTGTCCTTGTCTTACACAAAGACCCCGGCAGACCACTCAGCAGTTACCAACAACATATTCTCATGGGTGAAAAGTTATCAAATATATGCCAGCTCCTGAGAGAGGGAGTGTCACAGGGAAGTGTAATAGCGCCTACTCTCTTCTTGATATATAAACATCATCACTACATGCTGCCACCAGAATGTCACAAACAGTCTGCACGCAGATGACTTCGCTGTGTGGACAACCGCAGAACATGCAACAATAGCCTCACACATGCTCCAAAAGACAGTAGAAAAGGTGGCGAACTGGGCAAAGAGTGGGGACTGCAAAATAAACCACATCAAAACTTCCACCACTCTATTTTCACTCTCTCCTAATAAAGAGACAATAACAATAAAAATAGGAAACCAATTAATACCCCAGATGGACACAACCACAGGAAAACTAGGCAGCGTCCAAAATATGATTCCGAGAATTACCATTGGGGCATTAAAAAAACATTTCTATTCCAGAGCTAAGCCAGAACATTTCTATTCCAGAGCTAAGCCAGGAAAAACAGAAAATATTGAGCCCATCGTTTTAAGGAGAAAAATGCAAATTCCTTACTCAGTTTTAAAAACTTAAAAGGTAATCTGATCAGCAGAAGTTCCAAGAGAGAACTAAAAACAGACTACCAAAGAAAACCCCTAACCAGAGAAAACATGAGAAGATCCATGAAGCTGAAATAGAAAAGAACGAAGCACAAATTCCAAAAACAGGTCCAAAATAATCTTGGAGGTTCCAGGGATATGAAGAAAAGTGGGCAGGCGACAAAAAAAAAGCATTTCTACATAACATTAAGAGACAGTGCCCTAGCAATTCCTGGATGCATGTGTACACAGATGGATCAGTCACGGATAGTGGAAAAAGGAAAGATAGTGGAATCTACAGTACACATTCCAACATCGACATAGAAAACCACTCCATACCAGCAGAGAGACCGTTACCAATTTCCGAGCTGCAGCAACTCCGATTATTATCAGCCAAAAAACAACTGCAAGGAAAACAGCAGTTCTAACAGACACCAGGGCCACGTTACCCACTGTGAGATCCCTGGTAACGAGAAGACAGATGAGCTAACAAAAGCACACATACTCGCCATGCACAGAGCTATAAAACAGCAGTTCTAACAGACACCAGGGCCACGTTACCCACTGTGAGATCCCTGGTAACGAGAAGACAGATGAGCTAGCAAAAGCACACATACTCGCCATGCACAGAGCTATAAAACAGCAGTTCTAACAGACACCAGGGCCACGTTACCCACTGTGAGATCCCTGGTAACGAGAAGACAGATGAGCTAGCAAAAGCACACATACTCGCCATGCACAGAGCTATAAAGAAGTGAAGACACTCATCAAATAATCCATGAGGATGAAATGGAGAGACCAGTACAACGACGATAAGCCAGAAAATGGCAACATTTACAAACTTGGCAGAGATGGACAAACATAGGTCTTCATACTCAGAACGGGACATTGTAGACTCAAGGCCCACCTCCACAGAATGAGTCTTGGAGACACTTCCACGTATGATTGTGGAGCACCATAACATATCCTGCTGGACTGCCGCTTATGCTGGCCAGGACCATGCTCGAAAAGCTGTGGCGGGCCAGCACAGATCCGAAACATTCTCCTTCATGAATCTTACCGACGGGCTATAAGCATAGCATCAGTTGGTTGAAGGCGTCTATGAAGTTCATAAACCAGAACAACAAAACCTATGCAAGGAAGAAAAAACGTTACTGAAAAGATGCACACCTAAGTAAATTTTTTATAACTAAAATTGTAGATTTTTACATCTTATTGTTTTATTTTCTGCAGGTGACATTCATGGCCAGTATTATGATCTCCTGCGCCTGTTTGAATATGGTGGATTCCCTCCTGAGTCAAATTATCTATTCTTGGGTGATTATGTGGACAGAGGAAAACAGTCTTTGGAAACCATCTGCCTTCTGCTGGCTTACAAAATCAAGTACCCAGAAAACTTTTTCCTTCTTCGAGGCAACCATGAATGTGCAAGTATCAACCGGATATATGGGTTTTATGACGAATGTGAGTTAATATAGTAGACTAACTTATTTCTTCCACAAAATGATTGTGCGAACATTATTACACTTAGTGGTGTATCAACCAGTGTTATTAGCAAAAGGTTTAACTTTGCTTGAGCTATTGTTTTGTTGATCACTGTTTAGCAAAATAAGACATACAGGGATCAATCAATCAAAGCCTCTCACTCCCCTTGGTGCATAGGCCATTGACAACATCCTGCTAGCACACACAGTCCTGTGCTGCTCTTTCTGTCCCTCTCAAAATGTAATCATTTGGCTTGGCTTTGTTTGTTCTCAATCTCCCGCTACCAAACCCTGAAAGGGCTTAATTAGCAGAATGTAGTCCAGAGAAAGGAATGCGTTGTGTCATAGTTTACAGCTTGACTTCGATATTTGCACCTTTTGGTCCAACACATCCGACTTCAGCAAATATTTTTTGAGTATCGGGTTAGCATTCCCTCTTCGATCCCTTCTCCTTAGCCAGTCTGCTTTGCTGCAGCCTGTTATCCAGGATCACTGCGTGGAGGTGTAGAAGGGTCTTGGCAGCTCTGGTTCGCTGACGCTAGCAGTCAGCTATGGGTAGCTGGCCACTGCAGCTCATGCGCTGTTCAGCATCTTGATCCCATAATCATTTAATCTTAATTCCTTCTCACATGCTCTTCTCCATATATTTTTGGGTCTACTTCTCTCTATTCTCTTGAGGATACCATGTCAGAATGTCTGTGTTAGATGGTGTTTTCTGTAGTGTATGTCATATTCTGCCCAATTTTCTTTATTTACATCATGTATAGAGCAGTACAAGAATTGCCAAGGAGAACAGTGTTTGCACTTTGAGTTGTGGCATCTGGTCTGTAGTTGAACCTGGCGTAAGTTCAAGGTTTACCTGTAAACTGAACGTGGAAGAAAATAAACAATTCACGTCAAGGACATATTTTCTTGTCAAAATAATTTGGTCTTTTGAATTTGTTCAAGTAGGAGCTATCCAGCTGTTCACAGTGCAGTTTTCTTACACAAGTTCTTGAGTTTAGATTCAGGACTCCTTGCTGTACTTCTCTGACATTACATGCCATGTGGACATGTAAAAGGTCCCTTCTAGATTTATGATCACAAAAAAGACAGAAGGTTGCACGTTGCGTTGGAAGTCCCAACTGTCACCTCCTAAGGAATTATCATATATTGCTCACTCCCCACAACCACCTAACGTTTACTGGGTCCACCATTATGTTAACATTCCATTAAGACGGGTTATTATTGTTACCTCAGACTAAAGGTGCAATGCTGGATACTGGATGTGTTAGACCACAGACCACAAATGGCAATCACAGTTTCAATCCTTAAAACGATAGTCAGGCACTAACTAAACGGAAATGCTTCATCATCTCAGTTATTGATGCAACACTGGAACTTGGTCAATAGTTTTGGGGATCCTAGTATACTGCATTGTGAAAACATGTTCTTGCTGTAATACCTGCATTGTTTGGTACTATCTTTTTGTTTTTCATTTTATCCAACCAGGCAAACGACGATACAATATAAAACTGTGGAAAACATTTACAGACTGTTTCAACTGTTTACCAATTTCAGCCATCATTGATGAAAAAATTTTCTGTTGTCATGGAGGTAATGTAATCATTGAAGCAATGTATAACATTGTGTCTTGTATTGAAGATTTACATGTTTCTTCTTCTTCGTACACAGTCAAACAGTAACCATTATTTTTTCGAAAAAAGCGGCGGTCATCCTGAGGCTGTCTACACTGTCATAGAGCTTGTCTTGCAGTTCCACTGGTGATGGCCACATCTGCTCTCTCTGATCCTCGTATGTCGGGCAGTTCTGCAGCAGATGTTCAGCGGTCATTTTACCGGTACCGCACAGGCATTCGTCGGTACCACCTATCTTCAATTTGCTGAATAGGTGGTACCTCAGTCTATTGTGGCCAGTGCGAAGTCTGAAGACAACGACCTGCTCTCTTCTGTTCATCTGGTAATAGGCATCGTTTTTGGTGTAACCAGTATGTTCGGTTTCCCATTTGGTCATGTATCTGGCTTTAATAAGCCGTTTTGACTCTTCGTACGTCATACTAGTAGAAGATTTACATGTTTAACCTTTACCTTTCCTACGGTGTGAGATTACACCGACTTGGCCCCGTTCCACTTGCGTTGCGTGCCGCCAGCTCTAGGGTCATCACTTTGTCGAATAAACTATGGGGTTAATGCTATAGTAACGGCTGAACATACTGCTGCTTTGATTGTAGAGAGTTCCAACTTCCGTCATGTATGTTTATACAAAGAAAATGGCCATTGTGAAATTTTGTAAATGATTTCTTAATGTTTTTCGCTTGAATTTGAAGATTTACCCATTATTGAGAATGGGGGAGTTTAGTTTCTACAACGTAATTTTCTGAGGTAGATCTATTTAGTTTATTTATGTATATACATTAACTATGTTTTTAGTTAAAGTGACAGGTTTAGTCATTACGGCAAACATTAGTAGTAGGACTAGTACGTTTTTCTACGGATTTGTTTTTCTTCCTCGCAACCAAGGGAACAATGTGATAAGTTCGAAAATTTACCGCCTAGTAAATTAGAAACTGACCGAAATAACTACATTCAGCGTATGTGCTAGATTTCAGTTGAGTAATATGGAAACATGTTTTACTCACAAAACTGAATAGCCGAAAAAGATTGTAAATGGTTAAAATAAAAAAGCGAACGCTGAACATGTCTCGTCTACACTCACAATTATTCTGCATATGAATTTGGTGTAGTGTAGCTGTCATTTATTAATAAATTTTCACAGTAGATCAAGCTAGCTTGACTTCTATAAATATCATAAAACGAAATATTCTCTTCACACAGTAGTCCTGAAAAAAATTTGTGTCTGAAGTAGAAGAAATGCACCATTTACCAAACCAGATTAAAAAATGACGTCTATTTCCTGCAGCAGCTTGAATTTTCAGCACGTCATGACATGGTTGTTGATTTTGAGAATGTCTAATATTTTTTGTTGTGTGTCTAGAGACATATATTAATTAAAAAAACTTGTTAGTATTATTGTATGATTCTTAGTTTCTGAGACACATGAAGATGAAGGTGATAGTAGTGAAACATAGCACAAACATATAAACTCACCCGTTAGCAGTGTCCCTTGGTTACAAACAAAAAATGAAAAACTTGCAGAAAAAATATACTAATCCACTATCAATGTTTACCAGTATGGCTAAGTCTGTCGCTTCATCTATAAACGTAATTATTGTTTCTACATAAACAATCTAAATAGATCTACCTCAAAATAATCAGTTGCAGAAACTTAATCTTTAGCACACCCTTGTCCGATCCCTTCTAACCAACTCGGCCTACAAAAACGGTGTACGGAAAAAAAAAATATTTTTTTGAATGGAGTCACTCCCGACAGCCATTTTTTACTGCTGAATACGCCCTCCATATATACACGATATTTTGTCGGTTAAAGTATCGTATGTTCGATTACAAATGGCTTTTGAACAGTTTTAATTTTGTATATGCTGTTTGGAGCAAGCCGACTTTTTGCGAAAGGGGAAGTAGGTTGTTGGGAAAGATCTTTATCGAGTAAATCTGTTTATTTTGTCTGTTTAAATGAAAGAACTACGTTTGAATTGGAAACTAACAGTTGTGTCGATATTGTAAACACAGTATCGATACGTTGTTGTGGTTTCCATGGTTTTTCTATCGGAGCGACTAGGCCTAGCGGTCGAGTCAAAATACAACAAAAAAATAATACCCACATGTTCGTTATGCTAATGTGTGTCTACACACCAGAAAATCATATTTATTGACAAACAAACATAAAAGTTACACATTTTGAAAGACGACTACCATAGCGAGAAATTAAGAAAATTAATTAGGTCTAATTTTTTTCACGAAAAATGTGGCGTGCTAAAGGTTAATAAATTGTATCAATCTGCGAGTGTGTAAATATATTTACAAAATCAGTTATGCATTTCATTGTTACTGTCTTCATTTATTAGTTATAGATTGTGAGCTCACAATCCACTGACTGGCATGACCTCTAGCCCATATCCGGTAGAAGATTGCCAACCTCTGCTGTAAGGTATTTTGGGGGAAATTTTAAAAGGATATGAAAATAGCTGTCAGCTCTCTATTTTCGAGTTTCATGGAATGACAAAGTTTTGCATCAGTCAGTCAGTGCCTTTCAGCCCCCTATTGGTCTTTAACTGTAGCTACCCTGCATTAAGAATTGTTGCATTTTCCACTTGCAGCTCATTATTTGTCAGCACATCACGTTTTACTATGGTTGTTGACTTTAAGAGCCTGCAACCTTTTTATTTGTTGGTCCATAAATATGATTTGTGTGTGTGTAGAGACATAAGTTAATAAAGAACTTGTTGGTGTTTTTGTTGTGTGTGAAAGAAGAGAAAAGTGAAAATTATGAAACAGGACAAACATTTAGACTCACCTATTTCTGGGTAAGAAAGTTATCACACAACACTGATAGTGTTTTTTACAATATCAGCTTATGTGTTAAGTTTCCACTGCAGACATATTTATTACTTCTATATAAACAAATAACAGATTTATCTCCAGAAAAATCTTGCAACCCCTTTACTTCGGAGAATATATTTAGTTTCAAATTTTAAAAATTAAAATCCACGATCACATCTGTCATTTGAAAATTCAACAAGAAGGAAGTGTGTTTATCTTAAATTCAAATACCCATATATACCCGCACTTGCCTGAATGTGTGTATATGCGATACAATATCCACTGGCGTTTGGCAGCCTCCGGCACCTTCAGTGAGGAAAGGTTGTTTTTAAGGAATTGCCATCTCCCCAGCGCTAGGTAAAGGTTAACACATAAATACAGGTTCACAAAAAGTGCTCCTGTCCTAAGCTACTCACTGCAACTCGTCCAGGACTTCATTGCCCCTTTTATCTGTTGAGAGCTATCTTTTTAGTGTGTATTTTGATCATCATGTACTGTGTGGTATTCCAGAGTCTGTGGCTGCATTGCGATGCTATCAGCTGATTTCTTTAATGTGTGTCATATGCGAAGCCAGATACTTCCATTTTCACTGTTTGTCTGTCATCGTGTGACACACACACAGACTAATCTCTCAATGCAATGCAATCACACATTTATGAAAGTCTATCTCTTTGTTTGTTTCGTTTTTCCAAAGTTTTGTTTCACGAAATATATCTGTGTGGCAGGCTTGAGTCCAGATCTCCAGTCCATGGAACAGATTCGACGGATAATGCGACCCACAGATGTGCCCGACCAGGGTCTGCTCTGCGACCTTTTGTGGTCTGATCCCGACAAAGAAACAATGGGATGGGGAGAGAATGACAGGGGTGTTTCTTTCACATTTGGAGCAGAAGTTGTTGCAAAATTTTTGCATAAACACGATTTGGACCTCATATGTCGAGCTCATCAGGTGAGAGATTTTTGTTTTTTTTTACAACTTTTGTTTAAATTGCATAAACCATTTGCATGGACTACATGACCGTTGTCCGTTATCATGGACATCTTGACATTACCAACCTAGAGAGCTGGAATTTTGTACAGACTCTACTAGTGTGTCCTGTTAATCTATCAAATTTGTCGAATCCTCTAATACAAAAACAAAAATAAAAAATAATTTCGCCAAAAAACCTCCAAAATAACGAGAGGCTGCCAAAGCATATCCTTTATGGAAGGACTGAGCTATCTCGAGACAGGCAGTTGGAGGGGGCATAGTGGCTGCTGACGCTAGTACAGGTCTTATGGTTGCAGAGAAAAGAGAAACACTGAAGAGATGAACGAACAGCCAGGCGAGTCAGCTACCTCTTTATGGTTGTACAATCTGTGGCAGGGATTGTCACTCGCGGATCAGCCTTTACAGTCGTAGGAGACATAGCTGGACAAAACTTCCACCGCACCACGCGCATGGTCTATAGAGACGGAGACGTCTATGATGATGATCGATTTATACTTTGTTACCTGAAAGGAGAACAATTGATAGTATTTATGTTACCTGCTAGGCATTGTTATAAGAAACAGCTGATGAGGTTTGTTACCTCAATTTATAGATAATATAAGCCACAAGAAAAGGAAATGAAGACACACCCCATAGAAGAGAACATTGTCTGCTTTTATTCTGAAAATTAACTGCCGAATATTTGTAAAGCTTTTCGTAGTCTGATAATTGTTTGCCTCCTTATTGCTCTATGAGTATAGAAAGATCATTGCAGCTGATACCTTTACATAAAGTCTGCATCAAATTGCTAACGAGTACTCCTTGATGGAGCCATTAACCTCTGTAATCTTGGTTTTCATTCAGGCACACTTGTGCCCTACGCTAGATAGTCAAATGTCGTCTAAACTCGTTCTGTCTTTTGCACATAAGTATCATGTCAGACCAAAGTTTTTGTCGCTCTCCATCTCATTGGTGGAAGTCTAGGGCAGTGATTATAGGTGTAGGACCACCATGACGTCACTTTACGTGTCCATTGTTTTGTCAGATAAGCATACCACATGGCCTGCCCACCTGTACTTTCTTAGCAACATTGTATCTACGAAATCAAGAGCCAAGACAACATCAATATGGCACCAGAGGAGCACATGATGGCACAACTAACAATGAATAAAATGGAAGAGGCCATGAGAACTTTAAAGAAAAAGAAATCGCCCGGAAAAGATGGGGTAACAAACGAAATGCTGATGGGGCTGGGCCAAACAGCAAAGAGGAAGTTACTATCAATCCTGAACCAACGCTGGAAAAGGGGAAATGTACCGCAGGCATGGAAAGATGCTGTAATTATGCCAGTACCAAAGAAAGAAAAAGATAGAGCAGATCCAAATGGATACATGCCTATCAGTCTACTGAGCTGTGTAGGCAAACTGATGGAGTGTATGATAAACACCAGACTGATGTGGCATCTGGAAGAAAAACACATACTAATTCCACGGCAAGCAGGCTTTAGACAGCACAGGTCCACTGAGGACCAGATCACTCTCATAGCCCAGGAAATAGAGGATGCTTACCAGGAGCAAAAGCACACAGTAGCTGTTTGGGTGGATTTAGAGAAGGCATTTGACAAGGTATGGAAAGAGGGACTTAAAGTCAAACTACAAAGAAGTGAAGTTTGTGGGAAAATGTACAGATGGATCAGCCACTACCTCGAAAACAGAACAGCCAGAGTTCAAGTACAAGGGCAGATGAGCAAAAAGGTGACACTTGAGCAGGGAGTACCCCAAGGGGGAGTACTGTCACCCACACTTTTCCTGGTGTATATAAACAACATCACAGAGAATATACCAAGAAGAGTCTACAGCTCCATATTTGCAGATGATCTGGCTATGTGGACCTCTGAAAAAAATCTCACCATAGCAGGAAATCGGATGCAGCAGGCCCTAACATCGCTGGAGGAGTGGGCGAACTCATGGTTGGTAAAAATAAATGAGGAAAAAAACAACATATACGGGAAAAAACAACATGTACGATATTCTCACTTTCAAACTACGGCCAAACGATAACCCAAACTACCCGGGAGTCACATTTGATCGGCGGATGACATGGAAAAGTAAGTTATATCAAAGATAGCTAGGCACTCACTCAGTGCATTTCGTGTGTCGCCAGAGAAATCACCGATGTATCATTGGCCTGGCGTTTCCGTCTGACCGTTACGTTTAATTTGCCAACACGGACTATTTTATATGCTGATTGGTGTGGTGTAGCTGTTCATCCAGCAATTCAAATAACTGTTCGATATAGCCAACAGCTGTGGGCTGCATAACACCGTGGATGAGAAGAGGAGGTTTACCTTGTCCAAGTACCTGCAGCTGGTGTGTACTAATTCGGGAACTGATAATCTCAACTGAAAGAACAATTGGTGCATGGCGCTTGCAATAATGAAGTCAAATCCCCCAAAGTGGCAGGGCCCTTCCCCTACACCAATGTGGATCTCATCTCCTTTGCCATACCATGTACAGTTGTCGTGATGGGTGCGAGTTTTTGGATAGTCCAATGACACCATACCTGATATATTTCAAATTGACCATGAGATGATTTTGCTTGTGCATTCCAAAACAACTTTGTAGGTTGCAGAGGACCTGAAAATTGTGTTTCATAAGCATGTTTGAGGTTGACACGATGTACATTTCCGTGCGAACCGCAGTTGGTCCATAGTTAAGAGAAAGCACACTATCATGGTCATCTAGATTTAATTGTTTTGGCTGTATGGCTACTAACCTCATTGAAAAACAAATCTTTAATTGTTAGATAAATAGTTCTTGTTAACTTCTAAAATATGTAGCTGTATGCTTGCAATTTAGATTTTGACAGGCGGCCTTCCTGCACTCTTTAGCACCACCTGCCTGGCTCCTCCCCAGTGACCTGTCTGGCTAGGGTGGCTCTAGCAGGCGCATACATACCTGCCGGCATGGGTCACAGTGGCTTATAAGGTGCCCACAGCCCCAAGATTTTTTGTGGGGTGGGGTGGTCTACTGATTGTGGAAACGTTCATTGTGTAACACAATAAATAGATCTTTTAACAAAAAAAGTGCAATAATAACCAGTACTCCTTTAGATTAAGGGGAAACATGCTTACGGATACACCTTAACTCTATCAGACCTGAGGCCCTGAACCTAACTGTCCCCCATACCTGGGCTCCTGAGCATTAAAGAGAAAAAAAACCAACAGGATATAGAAAAATGTTAGTTACATGCAAACAAGTGGTTAGAATAAGATGTAACTTGGAGACATTGTAGAAAATATGTTTACCTTTCATCTAGCGCCAATATTCCACCTTTGTGTGCCAATCCACCCAGCACAGGGCCAAGAATCTGTCTCGAGTCATAACATTTTGAAATCCGGGAGTAATCCCAACAAAGAGCCCTCATTTGTCCAATAATCCTGATAGCTGGACTTTATACATAAGTATTCCATATAGATCCTCAGTCCAAGAAAAGCCTTCATTTCTTCCACTGTGGCATCCTTGAAATTTTTGGCATTGTAGGAGTTGGACTTTGTTATATGCAATTGGTGTGCCCGGAGGTTGGTTTTCTGTAAAATTTTGCCAGAAAGTATCCAAAAACAAGGATGAAAAGTCAATCGGTTCACTCTCCTCTGGGATATATCCAGGAATGTTCACTGGGCCTTTTCCATCCTCATTGAAATTCAGATCTGTATTTGGTGATACAAAATTCCTTGTCCAACCTTCATCACCACCTAGATCTCCCCCATCAGCTGTTTGAGGGAAACGCCCCCCTTCTCTTACTATCGATCTAGCTCTAGATCTACAAGGTTCAAGATTCTCCTCATCAATCGAGCTCTCACTGTCTGTTTCACTTGAACTGGAAAAGTATTCTTGATTAAATTCTGACTCCTCAGAGTCTGAATCAACCAAATTATTGATCACCTGTTGGACTGTCATAAGCCTAGACTTACTTTGCTTTCCTGTTGAAGTGCTTGGTTCATAAGCCGCTCACTTCATTGTCAATTTTCAGAATTTGTTCACGTTAAACCGCACAAACTCAATTCAAACATGGGGGCAGACATTTGCAATGACTAATCATGAGGTTTGACCACGATTGGTTGGTTATTTTTAGATTCTGACGCATTTTATTCACATACTACCCAAAGTACCGTAAATTAGGTCCAGCGGTATAGCGGCAGTTAAGGAAATTACCGGAAATTGGGTACAGCGGTCTGGTAGGGTTAATTTAAACTAGGCATACAATGGATTGAAACTTGCATAAGATAACAAGGAATTATTTTTGTTTAAAATCTGGTGAAGAACAGACAGAAAAACCAGTGCAGCAATAATACAACCCAAAATAGCAGTAAAATGTGACTTTTGCAACTCTATGGAATTGACAATTAAAATATATAATGATAGTAAGAATAATTTACTTTATTGAATGAAACAAAGAAACTAGCTCAAGAAAAGTAGAAATTGTAGCATGTGAAAACAATTGAGTAATCTTGTCAGATTTTCAGACTGATTATCTTTTGTGCTCCCTTAAAGGGAGCCAAGACGCACATCAGTCAGTTGAAACACATTGACAGGACCTCCTACATGATGTGTCTATGGTTGTGTGTTTAAGCAATCTGGCTAATGAGATGGGAATCGACATATTAGTAGGAGCTTACTAAAGGATCGTAGGCTATAGTGAGTACATAGGCCCAGTTCCTTAGGATATACGAAGAGCCACTGTAATCCGCTGCCAAAGTGTACAAAACTCAGTACGGGTAGCTTCGAATGATCTGGCAACATTCTACATAACATTATGTTTAACATCTTGTTCTCCAGGTGGTTGAAGACGGTTATGAATTTTTTGCTAAGCGACAGCTGGTGACTCTGTTCTCTGCTCCAAATTACTGTGGAGAGTTTGACAATGCAGGGGCCATGATGAGCGTAGATGAGACACTCATGTGCTCTTTTCAGGTACGTTTAGTGTTATTATTTACAATTCTATGTTTAGAAAATTACAGAATTGTATTGAAAATAGCACGTGTAATCCACATTGGCCTGATAAAATAATAAATCATATTTTGGCACTTGAGGTTTGATGTTCCTCCAGAAAAATGGGACGAGTTCGAAAGATCACCACGATGGTGAGTACAAGCCTATCGGAAATAACTTTAACCCTTTCGCTGCTACGGATGACTAAAGTCTTCCAAACTCAATATCCCTTACGGTACCACGGACGACTATAGTCGTTGAGCGGTATGAGGTTTTATTACGGTGATTTGCGCTACACAAACACCGGTTTTATTTTACCTGAATATTACCTCCATACGCTAGAGAGGTCTACACATGGCTACGCGTGTGTTTTGAATAATTTAACACCGACAGTATGAAATATAACGTTTTTATCACATTTTTTCAATACTTAAACAAAAATTTCAGAATGGACGATGTAGCTGATGATACCCAGGTCCATACTGACTCTGATTCAGACTTTTTAGCTAGTTCTAGTGAAATAACGGACTCAGAATCTGATATAGAACTGAACGTCGATTCAAGTGATGACGATGTTACTGTTAGGTCAATAGGATATATTTCTTGTGGTGCAGGGACGGGAGATGGACCCCCACCTCAAAAAAGGAGGCGTGGCGCTGCCACTGCTAGATCTAAACATAATGAAACAAAGTGGACATGGAAAGTTCCAGAGACTGTAGAGGATGTGTTTGCACAGAATTGGGCACCACAATATGTTCTTGAACAGGGCAGTCAGGTAAACACCACAAACTTTTCTGTTAGAGATTATTTTAGACTCTACTTCCCAGACGCTGCAACCACCCTTATTGTCCAAGAGACAAATCGCTATGCAGAACAACATGCCAACAGTAATAGTTATTCGGGTAAATCCCGTAAACAGAATTGGCAGCCTACATCTTTTGAGGAAGTTGAAGCTTTTCTTGGTCTTCAAATTGCAATGGGATTGTGCAAAAAGCCTTCACTAAGTGATTATTGGGAAACAGCTCATTGGCTTACTCAAACGCCGTTCACGAGTCATGAGTAGGATCCGCTACCAAATTCTTTGTTCATTTCTACATTTTTGTGACAATGTCCAAAGAATAGATAGGGAACAGCCTTATTCAAGATTCAAGGCTTACTGGACATCATTTTGTCAACATTTGGGCAATTCTACACTCCTGGCCAGCATCTTGCAATTGATGAATCAATCGTAAGATTCAAGGGAAGTATACACATGAAGCAGTATCTCCCTGCCAAACCCACAAAATGGGGGTTCAAGGTGTTTGTTTTGGCCGATTCTTTAACCCACTTCTGCCTCAAGCTGAAAATTTATACAGGCAAAGAGGAAAATCGAGATCCAGGTGAATCAATTAGTGCAAGAGTCGTACATGAGCTTCTTGCAGACTACAAGGGGAAAGGTCATATTGTGTTCACCGACTCTTACTATACATCATCAGAACTGTTTATGCAACTCAGAGGTGCAAACACTGGAGCTTGTGGGACTGTTTCTGAAAACAGGAAACAATTTCCAGACCAACCTTAAAAAAAGCATCTCAAGCTGAAGAAAGGTGAACCTCCTCGATCTGCAGTAAGAACTGATGAGTCCATGTTGGCTGTCACATGGATGGATAACAAGCGTGTAAGCCTTATCTCCACTGTTAATGGAAATGATATAATACAAAAAAGGCTGCGCACTAAAGGACATCCCAATGGAAGAATTGTACACACGCCAGCATTGATTGAGAACTACAATCTTCACATGGGGGGTTGTCGACCACTTGTGACCAAATTTCCGGCACTTACCCCTACAAATCTTCGAAGTGGTATCTCCCTCTGTTTCATTTTCTGATAGAAACATGTACAGTAAATCCTATATTCTCTATAAAGATACTACCACAGGCAGCAAAATCTCATCTAAGAAGTTTCGCCAAATTCTGAGCACAACCCTTGTTGAGACAGCAACTGTTGCTCGCAGCACCTCTGATTCTAGTGCCAGTGCACCTTTGGATCGTCTATCTGCCAGACACTTCGTCAACAAATATGACAATCCCAAACACAAACCAAGATGTGTTGTTTGCAATGGTGCTGGGAAGCGAGCCCAAACTTCATATTTTTGTAATGGCTGCAATGTTGCTTTGTGTGTTTGTCCCATGCTTCGAATTGTATCATACTGTCGACAAGTATGGGGAGCGACGCCAACAGCAGTAGCATTTAGATTATGAACCTTGAACTATATGTACATACAGACAGGTTAGTTGCAATGTAGATATGAAAACATCACATAAATGTGGAAAAAAATATAGAATATACGATATAAATTTTTTGCCCTGAAAAATACAGCATCTTGCAAGACTCAAATAACACTAAAAGAAACATGTTAGAAATGATTTAAACATCAACTAATGTTTCATAACATGTCATCGGTGTGTTTTAGCATTGAAATCAATAATCCTATTTTTTGTAAAATTTCTTTGAATGTACCATTGTTTCATACGATAAAATGTGTAAATCCAAGATGGCCGCCAAGGTTACACGATGATGTCAAAATTGTTAAGCTTAACCATGTCCGAACACTATCTGAAAGTCTCAAGGTCCCAAGTTTATTGGTTGATTTTTTATGATTTTCTAAAATTATCACCCTTAAAACTGATCATGTCCAAAAAATGCAGTGGCACTGAGCCAGACTTGGCTGAAAAAAGCGTGGCAGTGAAAGGGTTAATGAAACAGAATCTTGTTGGTGATGTCAAAACCTGGAATTCCCGCCAACTAATTCACAGAACAACGCATGTGTTTGAAATAGCATCTACAACCTGGAAAAGCTGAAGAACAAACTACTTTGCAATCAGTACAGTGAAGGCAGAAAATGAACATGGCACTGATGTCCGACATGCAATGTTGGGTGCCAACAAATCCTTGTGGATAAGTGATTATTTTAATTATACATATGAGAAAGTTAGTAAAACCTGTCCTTCGAAATAGGGGGTGGTGTAGATACAGGATGGTTATCAATAAATATATCTCACAATTTAGTGGCATAACAAATAGGAACATTGGAGATGGCCAGACCGTTCAATTTGAAATAGAATAATGAAATTAGAGCACAAAGTTTTGTCATAGTAAATAGCTTTCTTTAGATGTCTACCGTATGCATATTTTCTCAGGAGCACGGAGGGAATGTGATTTTTACCTTCCTGGTGGTCAGGTTTCATAGGGTTAATTTGAAAATTCTTATTATTTTAACTGGATTTTTAGATGTCATTTTTGCCCCTGCATATTGTTCTAGTCTTCATCAGATGACCAGTAAAGGTCTCTGTCGGGCAGTGTGACCGCCATGCATTAAATTTACATAGAAGAAAGTTTAGATTTCTTCAGATGTACATGGTTTCCAGTACTGGTTGACTTCTCCCTTCTATCTGTTCCTTTGTTCATCAAACAAATTTGTTTCAATTGTGCTTCTGTGATAAAGCCTCATATATAAATAAACTGAAGTAGTCAAACGGGGTAGCATCAATACCCACCCATTGTGTGTTTGGGTCCAGTTTTTTTTTTTTTTTACAAAGTCTGAAACCTCAACAAGAGTATGCTATGTTCTCCAGCATTTAAAAAAATGATATATCATCAACAGTAAACCCAACATCACTACTTGTGACAATATCAGAATCACCATTTTCACAATCAGAGTTGCATCCAAATTGTCATCAAGATCATGTCTGATTCACCAGAAACACCATTATCTTGATTAGGCACAAAAATACTTTTCAGACCTGAAGCAAAGAACACATAACATCAAAAACCATTTTAGAAAAATTCACAAACATATCTGAATCTAAACGATTTCCAAATGTGGTGCTGCCGAATTGAAAAGAATTGAATGTATAATTTCAGTATTTTTACTCAAATGAACAAACTAAAATTACACTTTTAAAGATGAGTTCAGAAAAGAAGATTCAAATACAAATGGGAACTCCATATCTTCTTTGGATTAATTTACACTGAGTGAATTGCATTACCAAATGTACAGCCATAATGTCAGCTCTCCTGTGTCCCTTACGGAATATTGAACTGCAACTTATGCTCTCCCCTGGTTTCTATATTTGACCCATCAGACAAGCTACCCTGGCCTCCTCTCCCCACTATTTCCTGTGCGGGTTTCATTTCTTTCTACAATTACTCATTCTCACTTTGTACAATGTTCTGACTTTCCAGGTCCTTATACTGATTTATGCTCTCATCATCTTAAGGTTTATGCGCCTGACTTTTATGAACTGAATGCCATCAGAACTCTTTATAGGTCGTGTTTGCGAGGAATCTTTGAGAGAAACCAATAGTTAGTAGTGGATGTATGTAAAATTTGATACTTTTATAGGTTTTCTCTGTTGGCTCTAACCTCCCAAACCTGGAGGACAGTTGTGCTTGCTTTGTCTGGCCTCTCCCTTAACTCATTAACTTCCAGGTGCTTATTTGGCTTCTATTGCAACTGTGTTCACAAAATCACATATTTTCTCATTCTTAGTTCTCCTAAATGTTTTATTTTGGTTTTTGATGGAAGTCCAGTTTTTATACTTTCTGGAACAGTTATATATAATGTTACAATGTGGGTTTCGTTGAAAACTGGTATTTTCGTACTTGGATTCCGCAAAATGTTTTGAGCAGACATGAAGGGGCCATTACCCCTTCAGCCAGACCAAATAGATTTTCTACAGTACAAGCTCGGTAATGGTTAGTTTATTTTTATTACTAACTGCAGTGATGATGAATATTGATCTTCTAATGGTGACATTTCAATTATTTCTTTATCTAGTTTTAGTCGAACAATGAATGTCAAACTAAATCTACTGACAATGGGGCTATGTCCTCTTTTTTCTCAAGGAATTGTAATTTTTTTTTTAGAAAAAAAACTGACGACTATGCAGTTATAATCATTTAAACACAGATGTTCACTTCCATTTGTAAAATATACGTTTTCCATTGTATTCTGGACAGTTTGGTATGTAAAGTGTGCTATTTCAGTGAACCTTTATTGAAGATAGATAATTAAGCGATGTTGTTATTGATTTTTGGTTGGTTATTGATCGAGTGGCCTATAGGCTCCTGCCCATTGGCCCGATGCCAAATAGGGGTATCTGCAAGTGATTTGAGTTTTAAATAAGAGGAAAAGTGCGTCCAGATGTTCAGAATAAGTTAATGAAATGACCTGTATGGCTTGATTGAACCTGCCAAGACCACACGGCACACTATTAAAACACATAACAAAGGAGGAGCATGCTGAAAGAGTAATATTATACAAGGATGTATCCTTTTCCATGCCAGGAGTATATTTACATTCCATTTACTATTCATTACTTTTCAAATTTGACTGAAAGTTTTGTCTTCTTTTGTCAGATATTGAAACCTGCAGACAAAAAGAAATTCCCATATGGAGGCTTGAATGCAGGGCGGCCTGTGACACCGCCTCGAGGGAACCAAAAAGCTAAAGGCAAGATGTAAGTCCAGGAGCCTCGACGTTGCTACAGAATATTTGATGCCGACAAACAATTTGGCATGTGAGGGCAAGTGGATCTTAAGCCAGAATGTTCAATCCTTATACTTAGCCCTTTCATTATAATGGTGGTCTTAATTTGTTTGAAAAAGTGAGATTTAAACGTTGTTGTCAGGGATTTCTTGATGCTCGTTGTGCCATTTCATTGAATAAACCATCCTGAATTTGTGTACAGTCTACTAAAAAAAATTGCATGTGTTCAGAAAATACATTTTTTTGTTGCAATTTATAACTTTGTATAAGATGGTAATTTACAAGACACATGTGTCAATGATTAATGCTGTTATATTGGGGTTGATTAACATGTTGACATATTACATTTGAGAAACAACACCTGGCTTAGAACCATGCTGAAAGAAAAAGCTGAGGGCAAACATGCAAAAGGGAGACGAAGCTGTTAGGGGAAGAATAACTTAAAGAGATGAACAGGAGAAAGCTTATCAGATTACATATCAAGGCAATTGACAAAAGATGTTGATGATACACATTTCATCAGGATTTTGATGTGAATTTAACAGTTGGTCTGATTTTGATCACATTACATTTGCTTGTATTGCTGAATCAACATTTCTAATTGTCTAAAAGCAGCAGTCTAACTTACCCAACTAATACTCTAAAAATATGGCGGTCAAAATATATTTGGTATAGAAAATCAATTCTGGCAGTGTGCAATGGTGAGCTCGGCTCGTGCGTTGTTGTTTGATTTTTCAGAGTATTTACAGCATCCTGCAAACGCCCAAGGTGACAGCACATGAAAGATATACCTAGCCTCATCAATTATCCTTACATTTCAGACATGCAAACAGTTGGTTATCGTGTATTATACACCAAACATTTCAATAACAGTGTGTCAAATATCTGCTGTAAAGCATTCGTAGTATGCATATGCTGTCATAATTGTTTTTTCAAGGGAAAAACATAGAAAATTAAACTCATCTATTGTCAAAGTTTTCAATTTGTATGTTATTTCTTCTTGTTTCAACGGTCAAAACTGCAATATCTTTTCCAAAACAAATTGGCTGGCTTGCCCTGAGATGAGGCTTTCTATTGGCGATTCCAACATGACATGGAAGACTCCGATATTTTGAAATACAGTCCTTTTCGTAACAAATTGTTTCTTAATGCTGCCTAAGAGCCTGAATGTCAATCATTTTTAAATGTTGCTAATCACTTTGAGATTGGCTCACCTTAATCAATTACCCTTTCCTGGGGACCTGACCAATATCATATTCACACATTGGCCACAGCATTGAAGAGCATGCTGTCAAATAGTAATTTTTTTTACCTTGAGAGGGTGTACAAAATAAGCTTGGTAAATTCAAATCTAGGGCTGGAGGAATGAGGATTTATTTTGGTCAATCTTGGAATGGAGAGCAGCCATGTGCCACTGAATAAACTTCTCTGACCTCGTTGATGATGCGTTGAAGACTTGATACCAAAATATTTTCTTTGATCGTGGAACTCACCTATTCTTTTATTAACCTTTTCTCAATAAAATTGTATTTTTCTCTTGAAGTTCAGGGGCAAGTGACGCAACCTAGTATGATAAATGATTTTCCAAATAAAATTCATTATTTTTAAACACATTTTATGACATGAGGTATTCATATTTAAAATATTTCTGCTTTAAATCCCTCGATATCCTTACCAGTCCCAGTCAAAATCTGAATCGGACGTGTGTTTGAATATCAACATTTAATCCACATGTGGGATCATTATTCTGATCAAATAATAAATCATTTCAGGGGTCTTGAAGTCAACTTTGAAACCTTAATAAGTTTTAAAATGTGTACCTGTCGGAAATAAGTTTATAGTAAACGACAGTTTGCGCATGTGTGAATCATCAGTCTTCATCAATATGTGAAATTCCTCAAAATGGCAAAATGTAACGAATGTATTCAGAAGTCGGCCTCGGATAGAAACGGATGTCTTCTGTGTGGCAGGTTTGAGATGTTAAAAGCTACAGATGGTGGTGGTTGTTTGCGAATGCCCACGAGTAGGCTACTCTTTTGTGGGCCCTGAAAGGACATGAAGTGGCGGGTTGCAGTAGCTATCCTCACATTACGGGCGGGCTGACGAAGGAAGACAGAGTCATCTAGGCAGTTGTGCTATGCTTGAGTTGACTTCATCTGCGTGTCACTCACTACTACTGGGATTACGTCGATCCCTCACCTTGTTAGCCAGGCTAGCATGATAACAGCCTCTTTCCAGGGAGGGCTACTAGGAAGCCGGTGAGGATCTCAGCCAGTATGTTTTGCTTGACCCAGCCTTACATGTCTGATCAGTATATTTTGCCTGACCAGACGTTAGTCTTCCTTCACTGTAGATGGTTAATCCTTATATATATATACTGATAGTTTCCTAACTTGTTGACATCTGCCTAGATACATATTACTCACAATATTTTCACAATATCTTCTAATGATATTATTTTGAAATACAACTCCACTAAAAGTAGTCACTTGTTATATAGGTCTAACTTGTATATAGTCACATTGACCACTTCCCCTGTATATACTACCTGGTCTGCATCTAAATAAATTTTCTGAACTTAAGAGTCTTGCCCTACTCTAGCAGGTGGCATTCATTTCCATCTCTTTTCCTCTCAGTTTCTCTCATGCACATTCTCATCAATATAAACAAGCATTTGTGTGTAGCTGAATTGGCTTGTTGGAGAATATAGAACAGTTTATTTATCTCCGAAGTAGGGACAGAAGAGGACATTCATTAAATAAGGCAAGGACTGTCTTTGCTGTGATGAAACCAATTTGGAAATCCATTATATATGGTAGAGAAACTAAATGTAATACTGGTGTCTTACTGGTACTTCTACGTGGTTCTGTTTGCTGGAGGACGACGAAGAGGGATACCCAGAGGTTTAGAACCTTTCTTAAGTTAATGTATTTTATACTGGTTTAGAAGACTGCTGGACTTGCTCACTCACTTTACCTGTATGATCTATTATAACCCCTATGTCCCTTTTCTTTTCTGTCATTCAAATATTGTTCTCGCTCATTCAGTAATTATGTTCCATATTTGATCTACTCATGTGGATGACTACATTTATCTACATTAAACTCTCATTTGCCAGCACGCAGACCATTTTCAAATTTTGTCTAAATCCGACCTCAATATATCCACTTCTGCTGTAAATGAGACACTACTGCATAGTTTTGTGTCATCAGTGAATTTTTGAATTTTGCATCATACATGTCGTGTGTTGTGGGCAGACAAAATATCAAATTTCAAACTCCTACAGGACACCGACCACGAAGATATGGATAGCATAAGATGGAGATGACTGGGATATGTCATGGGAATGAGTCTTGACATGCCCACAAATTCAGCACTTATGCGGACACCGGAGAGTTAGAGACAGAACGGTACCCCAAGAACTAAATGGAGATGCACAATGGAGGATAAGCTGTTCTGTGCATCTCTGACATGGGTCACTGTGCTAAAAGTTGCCCAAGACAGAAGATCGTGGGACGTCCTTATTGGAGCATCAAGTGCCACATGTCTAAGAGAGAATTAGGATGTTTCCATGCATGTCGTGTGTTGTGGGCAGACAAAATATCATGTAGCCAGGAGGAGGATTTCCAGCAAGGGTCAAGCAGCTTATTACTCCGCTGCGTCTGGGCAAGTGCCGTCAAGAGTGATCTGATGTGCGAGTCCATCTAAATAAACTCACTAGATCAAAGTAGATCCGCAGTCTGTTAGGTGCCATCTATGCTGCTCATAACAAACCATCTAACCATGGCCGGTATTATGCCAGGTCAGACAGTCGCCTCTTATGACATGCTCTCTCTTGGGCAGTGGTGCTATTCTTGACCTTGTCATACACAAATACCCCGGCGGACAACTTGAGTTTGCAGTTCATGTTCAACCAATGAGAACCATCAGTATCCACACCATTCGCCATTTACTGAGAGAGACTGAACACTTATGTGTATGCCCAGAGCTCAGAGAAGTCAGTTCTAAGAAACAGAATCTATACATTTATACTCTCTCACTGGCAGACGCACACACAAATAAAATATAGTCATGCACTTTTTCATGTGCAGGAGAGCATCTGCTTAATCTAGGGGTAAAGAACTTTCTTTTCATGACAACGGTATGGAGTTTAACTGCCATAAACATCACTCTCCAGTCAACCCAGCAGTCAACCCAGCTAGACATGGGGCACCTGACTTACGGAGAGGGGAGTAATGGAGGTGGCCATCCCACCTCATACAAGCTGTAACTTAGCATTCTGAAGGTAAAACTTCATTTCCATCCAGCTGTTAATACAGTTTATATTGGGTTGTTGCTAATGCTACTCATACTTGAGATAGGTGCTCTTGATGACTTTCTCTGGTGGCAGGTTACAGTGGTTCTCCCAACATCCAGAAGCATAATTGGGAAGATGAACTGGGGGTTCTTCTGGCTGTGGGGCTCATCTGTAAACTAATCGCTATAGGCATCAGAGTGTTGTTCCCCACCTCGTTAGCCTTTCTGCCATGAAGCAGCCTAGAACTACATTGGGGGGGGTCTTGATAAATATATTTACCTGACACTGACTAACAAAATGTGATCAGTATGTTTCACCTGACCCTGGCTAACATAGTCTGATCAGTATGTTTAACCTGACCCTGTCTTACATAGTCTGATCGGTATGTTTCACCTGACCCTGGCTAACATAGTCTGATCAGTATGTTTCACCTGATCCTGGCTAACATAGTCTGATCAGTATGTTTCACCTGACCCTGGCTTACATAGTCTGATCGGTATGTTTCACCTGACCCTGGCTAACAAAGTCTGATCAGTATGTTTCACCTGACCCTGGCTAACAAAGTCTGATCAGTATGTTTCACCTGATCCAGGCTAACAAAGTCTGATCAGTATGTTTTACCTGACACTAACAAAATGTGATCAGTATATTTTGCCCTGTGCAGATACCGTTGATATTTCATGGCTTACGGTGATGGTGAGCGCAAACTGCTTGCACGTGCACACACAACCCTCCCTGACAAATATGTCTCCCTCGTTTCAGTAGGGCCTCCTGACTATTGGTCATTAGAACCGCTTCTTTCGCGAAGATCTTCCTGATAAGCACCGTCCTCGCAATTAGGACAGGTTAAACAGCCGCTCATCTGACCCTACATGCAGATAAACACCATCCACATGCGTGCCATAAGCGTATGATAGGAGCATGGAGAAAATGATCCCAAAGAGGGTCGATACAAGATCGCTTTGCTTCACTCTAGATGGTAAAAGTTTGAAGAAGATCCAGCGTATGAGAATGAGCCCTTCATATCAATATGAAAAGAAATTGTGTTGCGCAATTTTTTTAGGGGCAACCAGTCTTCTCAAGGAGTTGGGATAAGCCTTTCTATTAACAAAAGTTCAAGGCCTTGGTGAGTTCTGTTTCTAATATTCGACGTCACTGCGCTCAGGGCATACCCATAGGTGCAGAGTTTCTCTCAGCAGATGCCACAGGGTGTGGATGCTGATGGTCCCTGTAGCTCACTGGTTGTACATCCTCTTGCTCCGTCCTGTCATGCGCACTACTCCGCTTGAACCTTTGCATCCTGTGGATTGCAGTGTACTCATCTAACAGGCGGTCATTGATTGATTTCAAAATGTCACTCCTATCCATCACTAACGTGCCCATGATGGGAGCTTGTAAAGCCAAGATGTCAGCTCTTTCGTTGCCTTGCACCCCAGTATGAGCAGGTCAGTAGATCCATGTCAACCCCCAAAGGTTTGAAGCCTCAATAGCTGCTATCCAACGTACCAACCCATCCCTTCTGTACCCTCTGAAGTACGGCTTGCTCGTCTGTCACAATGACGGTTCTTGTTAAAGAAGTCTCAGATATCCATCTCTGCGCTGAGGTCACTCATTCCACATCCATTCTCAAACTGGAGATTGTTGACATGTATGCCCTACTGCATTCGGCAACGATCTGTCCTCTCTCTCTAGCCGAAAAGCCCCAGCCTGATGTCCTGTTGAGCCGCACTGATCCGTCGGTGTATATGACGGCATCAATATGCTGCGTATTCTCCGTTATCAGCCAATTCACCTCGTACTCTGCTGTCCCATTCTCTGCTGTCCCATACTCTGCTGTCCCATTCTCTGCATTCCCTGCCCAAGGTTATGATGACTCTGATACTCTTATCACTCTACCACCAGTGTGGACCCACCTCCTTGGCTATCATCTTAGCTGGGGTGACATGACCGATTGTTTTCTCTGGCTGTGCCATCCATGATGCCCCTCTCTTGATTCTTGATCCTTTTATGTATGTCGCGTGTCTGTGGTGATACGCATATAGGCTTTGGCTTGTACTAGCTTATGTCCGGCGTGTCTGTGGTGATACACATATAGGCTTTGGCCTGCACTAGTTTATGTCCGGATCTCACCGATAACAATCCGAACATGTACCGCATTATCACAATCAGGGTATCTCTAGTGCAGCCCAGAACCAGTCGCATACCTTCATTCAAAAAGATGCTGAGCTGCAGCGATCAGCGACCTTTTACTGATTGCTAGCGAACCATAGCTGCCAAGGCCTTTCTACACCTCCACGCGGTGATCCTGGATAAAAGGCTGCAACAGGGCAGACTGGCTAAGGAGAAGGGATCGAAGAGGGAATGTTAACCTGGTACCCAAATTGAGAAAGAACGAAGCCAAGCCATACCTTCATTTTGAATACGTCCCAACCTTTCAGACTGTGCTCTTGATAGTATGAGAATGCCTAGTCCGTAATCAATAACCAACAACACAATCTAACGAGAAATAGGATGAACAGGAGGCGCTGTTCCAAGTTGGCAGCAGCCATAGTCTTGAGTGCTCCTAGCCCTCGCTTACATCTGTGTATGGCCTATCAACATGACAATTATAGGAAAGACTGCGATCAAGTGTCACATTTGTCAATGTTGCATCCCTCAAATGAGAGGACCGAGAGTTCAGCGTTTACTATTGAATTACTCAAAAGAGCACCACATCATGCAGGCCTTGTTCGGATTGATCTTGGAGCTTGAGTCGCCACACTACTGTGAGATTGCTTGCAAGGTTTCCTGTGTCTTTAACCAACTCGTGCATGTCTGAGCCAGTCCTGTACTCTAGGATGTCATTTGCAAATGGTAACCTTCGCCCTGTCTCTGTGGGTTGAATGTTGGCCACTTTTACTGTGTATATGTTGAACAGCACAGGTGAAAGTGGAGACCTTTGAGGCATTCCTGGACATATTCGTTTCGATCCCACGCGTAGCGCAACTGTTCTTTCCATCTTGCCACACGATGCTAAATCAACGCCCACAGACATCTCAAGTGAAATCGATTTAGCTGTCTTCTTCTTCATCGTACGCAGTCAGACATCAACCTTTATTTTTTCGAAAAAAGCTACGGTTATCCCGAGGCTGTCGACACTGCTATAGAGCGTGTCTAGTGTTACCACTGGCGATGGCCACATCTGCTCTCTCTGATCCTCGTATGTCGGGCAGTTTTGCAGCAGATGCTCAGCGGTCAATTTCCCGGTACCGCACATGCATTCGTCAGTGCCACCTATCTTCAATTTGTTGAATAGGTGGTACCTCAGTCTAGTGTGGCCAGTGCGAAGTCTGAAGACCACGACCTGCTCTCTTCTGTTCAATTGGTAATAGGCATCGTTTTTTGTATAGCCAGTATGTTCGGTTTCCCATTTGGTCATGTATTTAGCTGTCAAAGACATAATCATCATTATTGGCTCTTTTCCATCTTGTCAGACGACACACAATTGTGATTTGAAACATCTATGAACATCATATATATACTCAGGATACTAATACTCACCCTCTATTAAGATTGATGGCGTCACTCTAGAGGTTTGTCAACAGCTTCACTTATCTCTGGTCTGCCATCAGCAACACGCTTGAGATGGAGATAGACAGTAAGATTGACTGGACGGGTGCCGATGGAGATAGACAGTAAGATTGGCTGGACGGGTGCCGTCATGGTCTGCCTGACGAAGAGAGTCGAGGCGAACAATGCGCTGTCTCACTACACGAAAATCCCTGTGTTTGTTTACAAGGCATGTGTATTCAGCACTCCTCTTTATGGTAGTGAAACATAGTTTACCTACATGCACCAGGAGAGGCGGGTAAACAGCTTTCACATGAGATGCCCGCGCAAAATCCAGGTAGTTGGGTGGCATGACAAGATCAACAACGCAGAGTTATTGGATAGAACTGTCACGGTCATGTCCATGCTTACTCTTCGAAGGTTCTAATGACATGGACATACCGAAATATCTTCTCTATGTGGAATTACTGTTGGGAAACCGAACATACTGGCTACAAAAAAACGATGCCTATTACCAGTTGAACAGAAGAGAGCAGGTCGTGGTCTTCAGACTTCGCACTGGCCACAATAGACTGAGGTACCACTTATTCAACAAATTGAAGATAGGTGACACTGACGAATGCCCGTGTGGTACCGGGAAAATGACCGCTGAACATTTGCTGCAAAACTGCCCGACATACGAGGATCAGAGAGAGCAGATGTGGCCATCACCAGTGGCAACACTAGACAAGCTCTATGGCAGTGTCGACAGCCTCAGGATGACCGCTGCTTTTTTCGAAAAAAATAATGGTTGCTGTCTGACTGCGTATGATGACGAAGAAGAAGAATTACTGTTGAGGAAAAGGTCTCGATGAGGACCACTCATTCCGTACAATGATGTATGCAAGCGGAATATGAATGTGGGAAGCACCTATTTGGAATCACTGGAACAGTACGCTATGGATCGTTTTGCACAGGACAGGATTATAGACACAGGAGATACTGATTACGGATAGGCTAAGGACTTTGCGTTTCAGAAGACACGTCACTCCATGCAATGCCGGAAATAGTTCTGATTTTCCTTGCACGCACTTTGCTTGGATTGGTCAAACGATTCCCAATCGTTAACGTCACAGACTGTAGTTACTGTTCTTACTTGGAATCATGGTATTTAAACAGTCATGCTTCGGCTAAATGTGGTACCCGCATGTATTTTACAAGTTCCTGCAGCTTACTAGGCCTTGGCATGGTCATGGTCTGGGAGAAGTTACACATTATTTGTAGTTAAATCCCTTTTTTCAAAGCACAATTTTATGTCGCCCAACAAGATGGAAAAGAGCAAATAATTATAATTATGTATTTGACAGCTAAATCGTTTTCACTTGAGATGCCTACAGACATTGCTTTAGGATCATATGGCAGGACTCGATGACTAACTCTTAAATTATTGGTATGTCGAACCATGATGATCATCCATACGCTTCTGCAATAATCCCATTTAAGATGGACGGGGCATTTTTGTATCTTCTTCTTCGTTCGTTCTCAATCTCCCGCTTCCAAACCCTGAAAGGGCTTAAGTAGCAGAATATAGTCTACAGAACGGAATGCGTTGTGTCGTAGTTTACAGTTTGACTGCGAGATTTGCACCTTTCGGTCCAACACATCTGACTTCAGTAAGCATTTTTTTAGTACCGGGTTAGCATTTCCTCTTCGATCGCTTCTCCTTAGCCAGTCTGCCCTGTTGCAGCCTGTTATTCAGGATCACCACGTGGAGGTGTAGAAGGGTCTTGGCAGCTCTGGTTCGCTGGCTCTGACGCTAGCAATCAGCTATGTGTCGCTGACCACTGCAGCTCATGCGCTGCTCGGCGTCTTGATCCCTTGTATCTCATGGCCGATGAGCGCAGACCCAAAACAGCTGTTATTCGGTGAGCTCAGAACAGATAGCCGCTCATTGGGACAGAAAAAAAACTTGTTTAAAGTGTCTTTGAAAAGCTTCAACATTGATGCCATCTCCTGGGAGTTGCTCGCACATAACCGTTCCACATTGCAGGCTTTCATTGCATAATGGCTTCTTGCATCGCCGAGGTTCAGAGAAAGCTTGCGGCCCGAAAGAACAACGCACGACTCGTCCACAGCGCACTAGGCACATGACTGCTCCTAGTTCGGCAAAGTCTGCCGGGGCAAGATATGTCTCTATAACAAAGTGAGAATACGTCTCGCAGCACTGGTCTGATGCTGTTGCCATTTTCGCTTGCAATGGGCAGCTGTTATTATGTATTTGATCTCTCCCTCGGCGTTTGTCCTGAAAAAGAGGTGCCATAGTTTACAGTGAGGGAGCAATATCTGCTTTTTGGTCCGTTAAATCTGGTTTTAGGACTGGTTTGCTTTCCTTCTGTGATCCCTATTCTCTCTGCCAGACTATGCTAGTGTAGACTGGTTCCAGCGCCGCCGCTTCGAGGCGGAATAGAGTTATGGTCGGCTGTGGCTCGCTGACCCTGATGCAAGTAACCAACTACGTATGATTCGGTTGAATGCTCTCAGCTCATTGACTGCTGCATCTTCGGTCCAAGGAGAAGATATGTTAAGAGAAAACGGGGAAAGAAAATGAAAAAAAAATGTAAAAGTTGATTAAGGTTGAGTTTAATCAAAATTTAAAATTGAGTATGGTCAGATACCGCACCGAGACGAGAACTACGTAACGACCAATAGGCCTTCATCAGGGACAACAAATAACAATACTGAACTAACCAATCAACATATAAGGAAAAAATGGTCTACTTATCTGATAGTAGACCCAATCTGTCTAAGCGACTGGTTGGTTCAGATGCTTGACTGAATATGAAGGGCAGCGGTGAAATACGGTGGCCAGGAGAGCGTAAGAAGTGAGGGAGAATGCGCCGGATAAGCCAGCTGTGGCCACACATGGAAACAGCCAAATAGTGATCCAGGTGGGAAAACAAAAATAAGGTGATATAAGCCGGGAGGGGTGAAATTAATATAGGAGGGGGGGGGGGGAGGGAGGACGGATAGATGGGGGACAGTATGAGGTTTTAAGAAAAAGTATGGAAGATATTAATGCCATGCGGTTGGCGGCAACCCATGCTGGAGATAAGTCTATTCTCAAGGGCGAATCGATGACGATCGCCAGAGAAGCACGAAATTAGACCAGTGACACTGACGTCAGCCTTACCCCGGTGCTCAGGACAATTGAAGTGGCTGGCAATTGGGGAACCAGTTAGATTGCGGATATCAGTGAGGTGTTGGCGGAAACGCTCCAGTTTCCCCAATGTATGACATACCACACTGGCGGCAGATGATAGAATGGATGAGGTTACGGGAATTGCATGTGAATCCCTCTTTGATGAAGAATTCTGCTTTCTAAAAGGTGATGGAGCGAGAAAGGATGACATGAGGGCAGGTAACACAGCCACGTGCATTTTTGCACGGCCTGGTGCCTGGAAGGCTATATGAGGGCTAATGTGAAGGAGACTACTGACCAGCACGTCCTTCAGGTTTTTGTCCCATTTGTAGGCGGCAAAGGATGGATCGGCAAAACTTTACGAGTGACAAGATCAGAATGAAGAATAGGGAGATGGCAGAATAAGATAACCCGGACAGAGGCGCAATGAGGATGATAAGTAAGAATAACTTTCACACGGTCCGAGGGAGGACGGTGAGTGGGAGTGAGGGAGTCTTGACGGTAGATAGGAAGAGGCCTCTGAAGGGCAGAGGAGAGAGTGGTCTCAGGGTAGAGTCGCTTGTGGAAGAAGTCAAGCATCTCGTATGCCCTGAGAAGAAAGTCGTCGTCATCCTGACAGAGGCGTCGGAGTTGTGAGAAAGGAAGTGAATCGCGCAGAGCAGGGCACGGAGAAAGACGGGGCGGTAGAACTTCAGCTTAGTCGTTATGCTGATTCCTCGACGTTCCCACACTGTCGACCTTTTTTGATCTAAAGCTGTGCTGGCCTTTGCTGTTATATTAGCCAGCTCATCAACAATAACCAATTATGTCGACAGTGTGCTTCCGAGGTAGAGTTCTTCAACCGCTCGTTATTTTTGTTCCTTGGTTGTAGCCAATAGTTGTGTATTCGCTGTACCTGGAGGCCACAATTTCTTTGTGCTTAATATAACCAAAGTGTATTTCAGTCCATCGTGGAACAGGCAGTGAATCGCCATAAGTCGGCCAAAAGTGTTTTTTGTGTCCATTACACAAATCTGTTATCTTGGTGGCACAGCACTCGCTTTTCGCTGCAAGTAATAGGGGTCAACTACTACTACTGTCACACTACAGTCGATCAACCTGTATATGTGTGTCTAGCTTATTGTTATGGAAGGAAAGACAACGGGGAAGGAATATGTCCTCCATCCCTCTAACAATCCCTGCACTTCATAAGCAAGTTGTAGCCTAGTCCAATGAAGTCGGTAGCACTTGATCCCCGACAGTAGTGTCTGTTGTGGGACTAAGTTCAACCATACCACTTACATTGATGGATGCTGCAATAAAGTTCAGTTTTGTTTCGTGTACCATTGTTTGCTGTTTTTAAGGTTCTTACTATCTCTTGGTTAAAGTACATTATTTTGAATCATTGATACTGGCTTTGGTGGATATATCATGGGTCTTGAAATAAACAAACATCGTCCAGATTCAAACTCTTGCGCAGCGCTTAAACTTACTTGCACGTGAAAACGTTGCATTACTAGAAAAGTTGTTAGTTTCAATACACGCCTCTATGCTTTGTGCCAAAACGAGTCTATATTTGTCGCGGTCTTTCTCTTTCTCTGAAGATTTACTGTCTGGTGTTACAGGTTCGAAGACTGTTAAGATTGGAGATACTAATGAAATATGTCAAAATCATTTAATTATATATGAATGTGTCATATATCAATCATTCAATAAGAAACATTTTAGCTCCCTGTGTAACACAGGTCTTCAAGAAATACATGCCAAATGATCAAGTGTAAACCTGCCCATATCTATTGCGCGGAACCGAATGGTTTCGATACTTGTCCGCTGAAAAGGTGGGGTGCCAATCGAATCCCCGGTAAGTCATATGTTATTTTTCTGTTGGGGGTTAAATAAACAAATATAGCCAGCAAATGAAGTGGAGAAATCAGTTCTCTTCTTCTTCTACTGCCTCGATCAACTACTATGCTTCTAACCTGGTGAGTTTCGCCAAGAAGAATGTGATTATCAGGTTTTGTCCGGCCCCCCTCAGCTTTTCGAGCATGGTCGCTCCCTCGGGCCAAACATGCCTCTATTTTGGTCTGTATAAGTGGAGCAGTTCTGCAGGATATGTTCTAATGTGTGCTTGGATGCTCCGCAAACCTACGTGGCGATGTCTGTAAAACCGATTCTGTGGATGTGGGCCTTGAGTCTGCAATGTCCTGTTCTGAGTCTGAAGATCTTTGTTTGACAACTCTACTGCGTTTGTCTATGCTGTCATTGTCTGGCTAGTATTATTTGTGCTGGTCTCTCCATTCTGTCCTCTTGGTTTGCTTGATGAGTGGCTTTGCCTCTATATAGCTCTGTGGATGGGAAGTTTATGTGCTGTCACTTTCGGCTTTTGCTAACCCATCTGCCATCTCGTTTTCAAGGATCACACAATGGGCCGTAATCCACTGTAGAACTAAAACTGTTATTTGGGACAGCAACCTGATGTGATATTTTATTTCGTGTGAGGGTCTTGAGATGGCTCATGGAGTACACTTTGTGTTGCCGGTAGAGTATGTTATGTAGATTCCACTGTCTCCACTTGTATCGCTCTCTGAGGCCAATCTATCTGCCTACATGTGTCCAGTAGATGCTAGGGCACTGTCGCTTGAGCTAATGTAGAACATGGATTTGTGTTATGTTGCTGGACTGCTCTCTTCGCTTCGGTATCAATGGAACTTCCAAGATTATTTTGGACTGGTCATGGCTCCATACCTATGGTTCTGGATTGAGTGCTTTGCATTTTAAGATTTCAGCTTCAAGGATCTCTACATAATTTCTGTGGTTTTCTCTGACTAGATTATTAGGCCTTTTCGCCAGTGCTCTTTTTGTAGTTCTCTCTTGAAACTTCTGAAGTAGAGGGAAAAAGACGTAGCCATTTTAGTATTTTCAAACTGAGTAAACTAAAATAATATGTGCCTAACTCCATATTTCATATGGGCTGAATGGCGTGACGGGATCTTTTTTTTTAAGGATTTGTATTTTGTCCTGAATTTGAGCGGCTCAATATTTTTTGGTTTTTCTCTACCTCGACGACAGCAGTGACGAAGCGGCCTGCAGTCATTGACCTAGAAACCCCTCGACTACCCCAGCAATAAAGTGAGAGGCTAGTCCGATCAGGAACACCATACTGACCAGCACTTCGTATCAGGGTTAGAAACAACATACTGACCAAGACCACTATCTTTTCCGTGCAGCATTCTCTGGAAAGAAGCTGTTTTTAAGACAGTCTGGCTGACAAGATATGAGTCGAAGTGATCCCCGAAGTAGTGAATGTCACGCAGTTGAAGTCAAGCATAGCACAGCCGCCGGGAAGATCGTAGTCCACCTTAATGAGCACGTTCAGAATGTGGTGAAAGCTGCTACAATCGGCTACCTTAGTTGCCCATAACAAGCAAAGATGGTAACATAATCAGACTATAATGTAATTTGCCCTGTATTTGGATTATAGTGAGGAAGAAACTGCCATGGTCATCAACATCATTCTCTTGTCCCGAGTCACCTTGGACAAGTGGCAAGACATAAGTCAAGACAACTAGAGGTAACTGTGATCACTCTAGCCCCACCTCGCTTGAGACCAGGAGTCGCTTGAAACATGCAGGATTCGATCGCCCACCGTTTCCGTTCATCGCTTTAAGATGTGAGTGTCTTACCTCTCGAAAACATCAATCACCGTGTGAGGTATGTGTCATGGGTATGTTGCTAACCAGGCAGAGTCCAAAGTCGATGTGTTAGTCCATTATTGGCCCGCGTGTACATGTCCCCCCAGCCACACTAAGACCGGCCATATCAGCAAACAGTTCGAATGACGATAATCTCATGAAGTTCAGCCCGGTGCACTGGATCGTGGAATTACGACATAGGGTAACCGAAATACTCATACAAATAGCCGAAGACCATGATATGAAAACCGAAAATGAACACCACAAAATGAACGAACTATCCAAATTGAAAACCACAACCCGTTTCCGCGAACACAAGTGTAAGTTGTCAACTAATGGGAATTTAAGTCAAATCAGGTTGACTGACCGAGTGCAAAATGGACTAAAACACATGGGCTGATCCAAAAAGAAGACAGCTACTCTAACTTGACTAGAGAAGAGCAAGTCATCATCTTCAGACTGAGAACTGGGCATAACAGACTCAAGGATCATCTTTACAACAAAATGAGGATTGGGACAGATGACAGGTGCCCAACCGTGGAACACATCCTGTAAAGCTGCACGCTCCCGCAGGAAAAGAGAGAACAATACTGGCCTCGTGAGACAGATACGAGACAAAAGCTGTATGGAGATGAAATAGCCTAACAAACAACGGCGTCCTTTGTAAGAGAAACCGGAACCTTGATCCGAGGATGAACGAAAAAAGAAGAAGAATAAACTACAACCCGTTTCCGTGAACACAAGTGTAAGTTGTCAACTAATGGGAATTTCAGTCAAATCAGGTTGACTGATCGCGTGCAAAATGGACTAACACACGTGAACAACTATTAGACCACGGCCTGGTTAAGCGCCATTTTGGTGAGTTTACCAGCCACGTAATACCCTTTTTTACAGCGCATAAAAAAGTAAACTCACTCATTGTAGGCATTACACAATAACAACAACAACCCCATCATTAGAAATAAAGTCGTACGACAGAGAACAAAGTCAAGTTTATACAAGATAGAATAATCGCTCCTATGTCCAACCCTTCCTCATACGACATGTCTGTCAGGTTATATTTCTACTATTCTTTACCTTCATCCCCTCTTTCCAGTAATACTAGACGGATCGGGGACCGCAAGGCCTAGTGGTTAAGTGACACGGCTCACAACCCGAAGGTGCTGGGCTCGAACCACAGCACCGGCCGTTACACCGGGAAGCAAACCCTTAGAAAATGCAGGAGAAAGAAGACCCTTAAATAAAAATGCATGACGAAGTCGAATACACTGGGCCGACAGGCGCAAAATAAAAACAAAATGCAACGTACACACAGAGAAATTTAAAAAAAAGGAGAACGCAAAAATATAAACAAACTAGGCAGATATTCCATGCCATCATATATAACGTTCCATTTATCTGTCTTTGTTTCTGCTTTCTATATTCCAGTCAAACAAAATCCTTTCAAATCAAATATGTTTTATTTCTTCAATAAATTCGTGATGGACACAAATTCATTTACTTTTCAAATTTTAATGATCTCTTTCTCCAATTATCCCTTCTGACTTGGCCGAGATAACAGCGGCTTCCAAATTACAGGCAGACCGTACATTGATCACGGTAAACCGTTTTTGTCCCTCCATTAGAAAGCCGGGGTGGGAGTTGGACCCTTCCCTAGAACGTGGTAACGCTTACTGATAAGGAGGTCAGGCAGGGAAAATTCACATTCTTTCGCCCAATCCGACAGAATCTCAGACAAACATTCAACAGACAGAAGGATCTCTTTTCACAGCCACGAGAAATGAAAATCACCTTAGAGAATTCCAAACTTTTATTGCGGCCATTAGGAAAGATTCCTCGCTAAATCCCGCCAAAGTCTCGCGTGACCTGCGTGCGTTGGCTAGCGTCGCCTCACGAACGTGACATGAATCCAGAAGTTGCTGCAGATCACCGTATAATGCCGAAGTTGTCAAATAACTCTGCTGTAAAACACGCGGTAATTGACACCGTCCATGCTATAATGAGTTCACATCTTCTAGAGCTGTAAACCTCTTGAAAGAATCCTCTGTTCGTTTTGTTCCCTCCCATTTTTGTTAAGAAACGATGAAAACACGGAATGACAGTTGCTCTGAAACTGAAAGATGCAGTGTTTAAGCTACATTTGGACAACGATGGGCGTCAGGAGCATAGGGCACATTACTACAGCCATATCTATCGAGCAATAATTGTTAGGTGGCTGCTTTGGACAATATCGGGGACGTGACTTGCCCAAACTTGCTTGCTTTAGAAGTAATTTAACAGAAATATCGTACTCGTGTGAGACGTAAGCCCATACACATAATTTTTAATAATGTATAATTTTATACATAAATAGGGGACGGCGTGGCCTAGTGGTTAAGTGGCACGGCTCACAATCCGAAGATGCTGGGTTCGATCTCCACCACAGCACCGGCCGTTACCCCGGGGAAGCAAACCCTTAGAAAATGCAGGAGGAAGCAGCCCCTTACATAAAATGTATGCTGAAGTCGGAAGCACTGGGCCGACAGGCGCAACATAAAAACCACCGCCTTTGGGATTAGAGAAATAAGGTGACCGCAAAACAACAACAAAATATATAAATAATAAAAACTTAAAAATTTAATGTCTTTATACTGGTTTAGAAGACTCTGCAGAGTCTATGTACAACCAGTTTCATTTACATTACTTTGCTCTAAAAGCTATGTGCATCCAATTTATTCTTAAATACATTAATTGTCCCTGCCACCAAGCATTCCAAGCATTCACCACTCTTATTAACAAAAAATGTTTCCGAATATCTAATCTGTATCTCTATTTAGTTAATTTGTAACTATGTCCTTTTGTTCTTGTAGGTGGGTGAATTTTGAAATAAACTTGCTATAGTCTAATTTATCCGTTCCTCATATCATCTTATAAATCTGTATTAAGTCACCTCGCATTCTTCTCTTTTCTAGACACTGTAGGCCGTTTCTCTAAGTCATAATTGTAATTCTTGAATCTCACTATCAGCTTTGTAGCTTTTTTGGGGGGTATCTTTTCCCGCATGTTTACATCTCCTCTGCGATAAGGATTCAACACCTGTACACAGTACTTTAATAGAGTGATGCTCAGCAGGTAAAGACCATTTGCTATCTTACTTTGCAGACGCGATGTTCTGATGGTCCAAGAGACAACATCGCGATATCGCTGACCGAAGGAAATATCATTGACAGTGGTTGGTTTTTGGGAGAAGACGTGTTGTTGTTGTTGTTGTTGTTGTTGTTCCTGTTGAATGCCAACAATGAGGAGGTTTACTCTTTTGTATGCCCTAAAAAGAACGTTAAGTGGCGGGTTGTCGTAGCTTACCTCACATCCCGAGCTTACTAATGAAGGTGGACCGGGGTCCTTCAGGTGGTTGTGTTATTCAGGCGGTTGTGTTATGCTTGGCTTCATCTGCGTGTCGCTCACTACTACAGGGATCACGTCGATCCCTTAATTTGTTAGCCATGCTGTCACGAAAACAGCCCGTTTCCAGGAAAGTCTGCATTAAAGCCAAGGTGAGGGCCTTGTCTAGTATGTTTGTCCTGAACTCGACTAACATGTCTGATCAGTATGTTTTGCCTGAACCCGACTAACATGTCTGATCAGTATGTTTTGCCTGAACCCGACTTACATGTCTGATCAGTATGTTTTGCCTGAATCAGACTAACATGTCTGATCAGTATGTTTTGCCTGAGCCCGACTTACATGTCTGATCAGTATGTTTTGCCTGAACCCGACTAACATGTCTGATCAGTATGTTTTGCCTGAAACCCGACTAACATGTCTGATCAGTATGTTTTGCCTGAACCCGACTAACATGTCTGATCAGTATGTTTTGCCTGAACCCGACTAACATGTCTGATCAGCATGTTTTGCCTGAAACCCGACTAACATGTCTGATCAGTATGTTTTGCCTGAACCCGACTAACATGTCTGATCAGTATGTTTTGCCTGACCAGTCGTTAGGCTTCCTTCCCTTGGGCGAAGACTATTTGCAGCTGCCGGACACGGACAATAAGTAAGTGGATAACTCTACGCATGAGTAGATAAGGGCACTGTCGTGTCCTACCAGCAAGAAAAAAGATGATAAAGATGGTTATCGGGAGTGCCTGCCCTGTTGCTGTAGGTTTTCTATGTCCTTACAAGTTTCCACTATGTATCTTCTTTTATCTTTTCTTATTTCTCTTCTAACTTTTCTTGCGCAGTTTTTATATGCTGTGTTGGTTCCCTGACTTTCCATTTGTTTTAATTGTTTCCTTTATTCAATGAGTTTCCGTGTTTCCTCTGTTATATAGCTCTGTTTTTTGTGCGACATACTGGGAATAATTTCGTTCGCTGTCGAGATTAAAATATCCCTTGCGTGCGATGTCAATTCCTCAGATGTCATCTCATAATGTACTGCAAGCAACGCCACAAATGTGTTTTCTACTTTGATGTTGTATTCAGTAGGTATTGCTGTTACATCGAAGCGTATTGGCTGGCAACCTTTGTTAATCCTACGTAGTCTTGTTTTGAAAACTGCAAACAGTAATTCGTGGTCCGTATTGCAGTCAGCCCCTGGCAGCGTTTTTGTTGCCAGCACATTTGACCTCCATCTTTGTTTTTTGGAGAGAGATGCCTTTAAGGCGAGTTTTGGCAAGGGAACGAGTTTCTTTCAGACAGACTGATGGGAGCGACGTTCTTTAAAGGATATGCTACATGACGAATCGGCAGTGGACTCAATAGATCTCTCCTTCAGACTTTCTCAACTGCGACTCGATCTCTCCTTCAGACTTTCTTAACTTGGACTCAATCTCTCCTTCAGACTTTCTTAACTTCGACTTGATCTCTCCTTCAGACTTTCTTAACTTCGACTCAACAGATCTCTCCTTCAGACTTTCTTAACTTCGACTCAACAGATCTCTCCTTCAGACGTTCTTAACTTCGACTCAACTGATCTCTCCTTCAGACTTTCTTAACTTCGACTCAACAGATCTCTCCTTCAGACGTTCTTAACTTCGACTCAACTGATCTCTCCTTCAGACTTTCTTAACTTCGACTCAACAGATCTCTCCTTCAGACGTTCTTAACTTCGACTCAACAGATCTCTCCTTCAGACTTTGTTAACTGCGACTCAACAGATCTCTCTTCAGACTTTGTTAACTTCAGTAACAGAATATCTAAACTGCAACTTAACAATTTTCTCATCCAGAATTTCTCAGCTTCAGCAACATACATGTCGATCTGACGTTATTAACTTCGACTCGATCTCTCCTTCAGACGTTATTAACTTCGACTCGATCTCTCCTTCAGACGTTATTAACTTCGACTCGATCTCTCCTTCAGACGTTATTAACTTCGACTCGATCTCTCCTTCAGACGTTATTAACTTCGACTCGATCTCTCCTTCAGACGTTATTAACTTCGACTCGATCTCTCCTTCAGACGTTATTAACTTCGACTCGATCTCTCCTTCAGACGTTATTAACTTCGACTCGATCTCTCCTTCAGACGTTATTAACTTCGACTCGATCTCTCCTTCAGACGTTATTAACTTCGACTCGATCTCTCCTTCAGACGTTATTAACTTCGACTCGATCTCTCCTTCAGACGTTATTAACTTCGACTCGATCTCTCCTTCAGACGTTATTAACTTCGACTCGATCTCTCCTTCAGACGTTATTAACTTCGACTACTCCACCATCTCTATTGTAAACAGTAGACATATTTATTGTCACTTTTTGCAGGAAAGAGAAAAAGTAAGATACAATTTGGGTAACTGTTTTTATTCGTCAGCATTTTTCTCACACTACACACGTGTCTGCTTCTAATAAAGACAGATCAGGCATTTAAGATCTGATGGTTATCTTATCAACCAATAGGGGCGAGGCGTTACCAAGGTGACGTTAAACATACTGACCAAGACTTTACCTCACTTCCACGCAGTGCACTTGGCAACAAGCTGTATCACATGAGTCTGATCAACATGAAGGTGATCACACGGTATTCCATATTGTGGTGAACTTACTGAGGCGCCTCTCATTGTGCTACATTCGGAAGGAGACTTGTATACCTTCTAGAATACACCTCGGGATATAAGAAGAGTCACATTAGCCCGCTACCATATTTAGTTAGGTTGTCCACTTAGACTGCATCTCGTAGTCGCCCCCTAATCGTCTTGTCCTTGACTTGCCACTGGGGTGGGGCGGCTGGAGACGAGAGAGTGAGGATAAAACGTATCGCAGTTAATCCTTACTAAAATTATCGCTAACAAAATTAATTATGCCATCATCGTCTACGATGGACGGCAGCCTTTGCCTTTGCCACTTATACGACAAGGGCCCGTCGCCCCAACCGTCCACGAGCACAATGAGTGGCTGAGTCCCAGTCCTCATGCAATGAAGATGATGTTTTTTTTATTTGACTTAACTAGGTGTGTGTTGTCTGTCCATCGTTTCCGAAGAGAACCACATTGTCATCTGTCAATCCTAGAGTGGGTTAATGTGATGACGATAGGACTTGCGCGTGAGTTAGAGTTAAATGAGAGGAAGTTTCGCAACGCAAGCCCCACTCTCTCGTCTTGATTCATTTGATCCAGTGGCAAGATATGATCAAGACGACTGGAGCAGTAATCCTGATGCAGTGGACGACCAAAGGGATTTTCTGTGTCTAGCCTTGCTCTAAATGCTCTACAGCGATTTGCTGGTAGTCGTCTTGCTGTTCGTTGATCAGCCAGTGGATCTTCCGTACAGTCCCCCGAATCCAGTCTTTACATGCTTAGGTTGTCCATCACAAGTGATGAAGAACACTCTCTTTGTTCAGCCGTGTGGACAGTCGTATCTCTTGCTGTGTCCGCTGAAATGGGTGACTTGCGCGGTGATTTGGATTAAAGTGAGGAAGAAACTGCGCCTTTTGTCAACCTCACTCACAGAGCCTAAGCTACCTTTTGCCAGTGGCAAGACATTCATCGAGACGACTGGAGATAGCATAGGATGCAGATTTTGCCTCAGGGTTACCACCGAAGCCTTTCCGTAAACAAGTAACCCGCAGGGTAGAAAGGTGGGATGGCATCTAACGCAGTTTGTCGTGCCTTTTCGATAACCACAAGAGGTCGAATGGACAACACTAAGCGTGTGAGTGGGTCTGGCATCTCTCCCCAGCTGTATTCAGCTCATCATAGTAGCATCTAAAATTCCCACACGCCAAATTCGTGAAGGTGAACCGGCAGAACTAACACGTGAAATACGACACAGGTATAAGCGTAGTGCCATTCAGCCGGCGTCCAGACCAGGATAAACGGATGGAAGAAATCACAAACAAAGAACGAAATAACAAGTCCAGACGGAAAACAACACCACGTTTCCGTGAACACAAGTGTAAGTCGTAGACTAGTGTGAATTCCAGGCAAATCCGTGGTCTGGCGGCATCCATAATGATCCAAAACAGTAGAGAAATGTAGACTCGCAGCCAGTTATGGCGCCATCTTTGCCAGATGCTTAGGTAGACAAGCCCTATATCACCGCCGGCTTATTAGACCCGTCGGCTACCCTCACTTGGCTTAGCCGGTCATGTCGAAACCGTTGCCTGGGGTATGGCCGCTGCCGTATACTGGCAGCTACGTGGAGCCTAAGTGAGAGTTGAGTGCTAAGGTGAGGATCAATAATGGGCAAACTGTGCAAGATAAGGCACGCCATGTCCTCCATTAGAGGTACTACTCCTCCCTGACACCTGATACACACCCTAACCAGATAGTGAGGGAATACCGCGGAGGCCAGACCATAACGGAGAGGGTTGTTTTCAAACTTGATGTTCAGGTCCAGCTTTAAGGACTTGAACAGTATCCAATCACAACATACTCTGTTGGTTGGTTGGTTGCTAATGCCCACAATGGGTTGCTAACCCTTTTGTGCGTCTTGAAAAGGACGGAACCTGTGGCAGAATGTAATAGCTTTCCCGACATCCTGATCGTGCTGATGAAGTGGACCGGGGGTCCTCCTGGCGGTTGTGCAATGCTTCACTTCATCTGCGTGTCACACACTACTATGGTGATCACATCGAACCTCACCATGTTAGCCAAACTGTTGTCCTCGACAACAGCCGGTTTCCAGGACGACCAACGAGGAGGTCAGGTGAGGCCAGTATATTTCTCCTGACCCTGGCTAACATTGTTTGATCAGTGTGTTTTGCCTGACCAGACGTTAGCCTCATCGTCCAGTCAGGTGAGGGTCTTGACCAGCACATTTCTCCTGACCCTGGCTAACATTGTTTGATCAGTGTGTTTTGCCTGACCAGACGTTAGCCTCATCGTCCTAACAACATACTCCAGAGTGCATACATCCTTACGAAACTGTTGAACATCATTTCTTTATTGTCCTGCGCTTGACAGTGTTAGGAAAACGTTTCTTCCTACGAGGCGAGACAAAGAGAACACTTTGAACGGAACTAAACAACAGTTCACAAACAGTTTCAGATACCACAACATGGCACTGGGCCAAATGACATGCGTCCACAAGTTGTAAGATTTTTTAAAAAACAACCAACCATGAGCTGGTGCGTGGGGCCATCCTCGACAAGACAGGTCACGTGTCCAAACTGGAGCAGAGCTACATCGTTAAGCGTAAGTCATACACGAGAAGCCTCAAACAACAACCCATGTCGTTTACAAGTCAAAGCTATTTGAAAGTAACATCTTATTTGGCACATCATCATGAAGTACCACCTCCGCAACGGAGGTTGGCGGTTGTTGTTTACGATTGTCCACAATGATTAGGTTACCCTTTTGTGCGCCGTGAAAAGGACGTTAAGTGGCGGGTTGCAGTAGGTTTCCTCACACCAGGAGCGTGCTGATGAAGGTGGTTCGGGGTCATCCAGGCGGTTGTGCTATGCATGGCTTCATCTGCGTGTCACTCACTACTACGAGGATCATGTCGATCCCTCACGTCGTTAGCCAGACGGCCTTAAAACAGGCCGTTTCCAGGGAGGACTACTAGGAAGCCGAGGAGAGGGTCTTGGTCAGTATATTTTGCCTGAGCAGATGTTAGTCTTCCCCTCCCAGAGGTTGGCGCTAATGGATCTCCACCTGTCTCTGTCTTGCAGAAGATATCCTCTTTATCGGGAAACCCCCTTGAAACGTCACATTCTACTACGGACTAAATAACATAACTCCTTTTGTGCCAATGTCTATAATCAATCCATGCTCCACACAGATAAATAAAACAAATTTCCGGTACAAAACACAACACTTCACTGTTGAGAGTGATCCTTTCACAGAATCCTGCCCTGAAACCAACTGCATATCTATATTTGTTTCTCGAACACACTATTTTAGATAGCTGACAGACGCAAGTTTCATTATTTCATTATTTAGTCAGCTTTGCAATGTGACGTCTCAAGGGGATTTATCCTTGAGTCAGAAGGCCTGTATCTACAGTAGGCTGTGGGCAAACCATGAGAATGTATTATGTGACCGTTCCATTAGAACTTTCTAGATTTTAAAAATGACAGTCGTTTCGGATACAGTCCGGTCCACTGTGGATCAGTATTGACTACACTGGTATTCGTGACCAGATCTCTATATGATATTCCAAGGATCTTCCTGAAGTACCTAACTCTATGGTCTGGATTCTCCATTCCAGTACAGTAGCTGAAGATTAACATGTTAATAACATATTGAAACATTATGTTTTCTAATGCTTGAAATGCAGATTATTTTAATCTGAATGCACTAAGGTTTCCTCAGCTAATACGATACCGCTTCCAAAATCTGAGATTGTTTGGCACATAGCTTTTTCTATTGATTGTATTTCTTCTTCGCTGTTGAAACAGGCCTCTCTGCAAGAGTCGTAGAAGCATACCTGGTCTTCTTTGTGAAGGTTATGACATTGCATTTCGGGGCTATATTCAGCGTTTTGGGTAGCCCGGTTGCAGATCAATATGTGTGTACTTGGATGTTTTGTGGATGTTAGCCTATAGCTACTTGGCGATAGTTTTCAGCAAATATGGTAGGTTGTAAATACACGAAAATGGACATGGTATGGCCATATATCACAATCATTGGGGCTGACTAAGACCGACCTTCAAGGCATTGTGCCTGGGAAGCGTGGGAGAGGGAGACCAAAAAAGAGATCGGAGGACAATATAAACGAATGGACGGGAAGGTTTATAGCTGAAACTAATACCCTGGCGAAAAATCGAGATAAATGTCGGGAACTGATTCAACAAACTGCAATAATGATGCCTCAATGACTTTCACGGTTACGGAACCTGCTGATGATGGTAGGGGTCACTGTCTGCAGAGGGGTCGGAGTGTACAGTTCTTACAGCTGTGGTAGTCACATGCTAATAAGAGGGTCATCGATGATGACTGCCATGAACTCTTTGCCCTTTGGTATGTTGTGTTTAACGATAGTGTCTAGCGCATTTTATTTTTTAGAACAGATATCTTTCTTATTCTACTTATTGATGACACTGTTCTATCATTTTCCTAATCTCCTCCATAGGGTCCCATGTTAATTGTCTTCATGTTTTACATGAAGTATTTCATTAAAATTCGCAAGCTTCATCTTCACTTATATTTTCGTACATATGTGTCTCAGAGCACACCTTTCACGGATATTTTCGTATATATGTGTCTCAGAGCACACCTTTGACGGATATTTTCGTACATATGCATCTCAGAGCACACCTTTCACGGATATGTTCGTACATATGTGTCTCAGAGCACACATTTCACGGATATTTTCGTACATATGTCTCAGAGCACACCTTTCACGGATATTTTCGTACATGTGTTTCAGAGCCCACCTTTCACGGATATTATCGTACATATGTGTTTCAGAGCACACCTTTCACGGACATTTTCGTACATATGTGTCTCAGAGCACACCTTTCACGGATATTTTCGTACATATATGTCTCAGAGCATACCTTTCACGGATATTTTCGTACATATGTGTTTCAGAGCACACCTTTCACTGATATTTTCGTACATATGTGTCTCAGAGCACACCTTTCACGGATATTTTCGTACATATGTGTTTCAAAGCACACCTTTCACGGATATTTTCGTACATATGTGTCTCAGAGCATACCTTTCACTGATATTTTCGTACATATGTGTTTCAGAGCACACATTTCACGGATATTTTCGTACATATGTGTTTCAGAGCACACCTTTCACTGATATTTTCGTACATATGTGTCTCAGAGCACACCTTTCACTGATATTTTCGTACATATGTGTTTCAGAGCCCACCTTTCACTAATATTTTCGTACATATGTGTTTCAGAGCCCACCTTTCACTGATATTTTCGTACATATGTGTCTCAGAGCACACCTTTAACTGATATTTTCGTACATATGTGTTTCAGAGCACACCTTTAACTGATATTTTCGTACATATGTGTTTCAGAGCACACGTAAATAGGGAATATAATGCTGGCAGACAGTTAATATTTTTCTTTTGTAAAATGTTTGCCCCTCTGTATTCTGCAAAGCGGAGGCACACCCTTTTCCACCCAGTGCCACATCATTTTAAGTGATGTCAGGACGTATTAACCAGTGCTTGGAAGCATGTGCGCCCCTATATGCACCTATGCTAGTTTGGGCGCTCTCAGAGGTCAACCCAATCAAAGTGCAATGGAAGGGTCTTGCATTGAGGGCGCGATTGAAAGTTGTGTTAGAGTGTGATTGTTGGACAGAGTTAAATGAAAACAAGTGTGAGCTAACTTAACTTGACTTAACGTCTTTATACTGGTTTAGAAGACTCTGCAGAATCTGTATACAACCAGCTTAATTTACATTACCTTGCTCTAAAAGCTATGCGCATCCAATTTATTCTCAAATGCATTAATTGCCCCTGCCTTAACTACTTCTTGTGGCAATGCATTCTAAGCATTCACCACTCTCTGACCAAAATAATATTTCCTAATATCCAATCTGGACCTTTCTTTAGCTAATTTATAACTACGCCCTCTTGTTCTTGTAGGTGGTTGTATTTTGATAACAAATTTGTTATTGTCTAATTTATCATACTTTGATTATCTTATGAACCTGTATTAAGTCACTTCGAATTCTTCTCTTGTCTAGACAATGTAGGCTGGTTTTTCCGAGTCTTTCTTTGTAACAGTAATTCTGGAATCCCACTATCAGCTTTGTCGCTCTTTTTTTGTATAAGATAGTACAGTGGTTTGATAGTATGAATTAATAGTTCAGTGGTTCGATATTAAAGGAATTCTCCATCGTCTTTGCGTTCAGGATCTTTTGGTCATGCTACATGTGCAGGCCAGTCGATACGATGAAGTCTGTAGTCTTCATCAGGTCGGAGCGGCTGCCCCACAGCTTTTGTCTCAGCTCCACACCTCCTGGCCATATCTTTGCCCTATAGATTGGGCATTCCTGTAGAATATGCTCAGGGTTCTGGCCTCCTGTTCCACATAGGAGTAAAGGAATTATATTGGTTCGCAAATAAAGGAATTATTTGGTTCGCTAATAAAGGAATTATATTGGTTCACTAGTAAAGAAATTATATTGGTTCGCTAATAAAGAAATTGTATTGGTTTGCTAGTAAATGAATTATATTGGTTCGATAGTAAAGAAATTATATTGGTTCGCTAATAAAAGAATTATATTGGTTCGCTAATAAAGGAATTATATTGGTTCGCTAATAAAGAAATTATATTGGCTCGCTAATAAAGGAATTACATTGGTTTGATAGTAAAGTAAATATATTGGTTCAATAGTAAAGTAAATATATTGGTTCAATAGTAAAGTAAATATATTGGTTCAATAGTAAAGTAAATATATTGGTTTGATAGTAAAGTAAATATATTAGTTCGCTAATAAAGGAATTACATTGGTTCGATAGTAAAGTAAATATATTAGTTCACTAATAAAGGAATTATATTGGTTTGATAGTAAAGTAATTATATTGGTTTGATAGTAAAGTAATTATATTGGTTTGATAGTAAAGTAATTATATTGGTTTGATAGTAAAGTAATTATATTGGTTTGATAGTAAAGGAATTATATTGGTTTGATAGTAAAGTAATTATATTGGTTTGATAGTAAAGTAATTATATTGGTTTGATAGTAAAGTAATTATATTGGTTTGATAGTAAAGTAATTATATTGGTTTGATAGTAAAGTAATTATATTGGTTTGATAGTAAAGGAATTATATTGGTTTGATAGTAAAGTAATTATATTGGTTTGATAGTAAAGTAATTATATTGGTTTGATAGTAAAGGAATTATATTGGTTTGATAGTAAAGTAATTATATTGGTTTGATAGTAAAGTAATTATATTGGTTTGATAGTAAAGTAATTATATTGGTTTGATAGTAAAGTAATTATATTGGTTTGATAGTAAAGTAATTATATTGGTTTGATAGTAAAGTAATTATATTGGTTTGATAGTAAAGTAATTATATTGGTTTGATAGTAAAGTAATTATATTGGTTTGATAGTAAAGTAATTATATTGGTTTGATAGTAAAGTAATTATATTGGTTTGATAGTAAAGTAATTATATTGGTTTGATAGTAAAGTAATTATATTGGTTTGATAGTAAAGTAATTATATTGGTTTGATAGTAAAGTAATTATATTGGTTTGATAGTAAAGTAATTATATTGGTTTGATAGTAAAGTAATTATATTGGTTTGATAGTAAAGTAATTATATTGGTTCAATAGTAAAGTAAATATATTGGTTTGATAGTAAAGTAATTATATTGGTTTGATAGTAAAGTAATTATATTGGTTTGATAGTAAAGTAATTATATTGGTTCGCTGGTAAAGAAATGAGATAGTATTGTGGTTTTATAGTAAGCAAAAACGGAAGTATAGTAGTTTGATATTAAGAAAGTAGATAGTCTAGTCGTTCAATTATAAAGGGATTAATAGTTTAGTGGTTCCATATTAAGGAATTAGTAGTTAAGTAGTTACTTAAGTAAAGAACTTAAATAATTTAGTGGCCTCCAAAATAAACTAATTATATTATTTAGTGTTTTCAAAATAACATTTTCAGCTTATCTTGTAGCCTTGCATAAAATGATCTTATAATGATGTGATCTCGTAGTAACGTGTTTTTTAAAAATCATTTTGTAGTTCCTTCACAATAAATTGGTTCGATCAATAGTCAAGAGTTAGTTTGGTGATTTCATCACAACATCAGGAGTTGATTTGATGATTTCATCACAAAGTCAAGGGTTAGTTTGGTGAACTCATCACAAAGTCAAGAGTTAGTTTGGTGATCTCATCACAAAGTCAAGAGTTAGTTTGGTGAACTCATCACAAAGTCAAGAGTTAATTTCGTGATCGAATCATAAAGTGATTCGATCGTTTAATAATCTGATTGTAAAGTCGTTATGTCGTTTAGGGATAACATCGCAAAGTTATTAAATCATTTATTTGTTGCATCTTTTTCTTTTCTTCTTCTTCTTTTTTTTGTACTTGTTCTTCTTTTTCTTCATCGTCGATCAACTGATGATATGCGTTTAACCGGTGAGGTTCACGATAAAGACTTTGCGTTTCAGGTCTTCACCGGTCCTAAAATGCAATGTTGGGTATGATAAAAAGAAATATTAAACATAGGAGCAAGGAAGTGAAAGTGAAACTGCATAAAGCATTACTTAGACTTAGATTGTAGTATTGTGTACAGATGTGTAGTTCTTATTGCAGAGGGGATATAAACATGCTGGAAAGGATACAACAAAGAGCGACAAAGCTGATAGTGGGATTCCAGAATTACAGTTATGAGGAAACACTCAGAAAAATCGGCCTACGGTGTTTAGAAAAGAAAAGAAGTCTAAATGACTTAATACAGGTTTATAAGATAATTAAAGGAACAGATACATAGGACTATAACAATTGTTTTTCAAAATATCACCACTTATAAGAACAAGAGGGAATAACTACAAATTAACTAAAGAAAGGTCCAGATTAGATATTAGGAAATATTTTTTTAGTCAGAGAGTGTCGAATGTTTGGAATGCATTGCCACATGAAGTAATGGATGGCAGGGGAAAATAATGCATTTAAGAATAAATTGGATGCACCCAGCTTTTAAAGAAAGGAAATGTAAATGAAACTGGCTGTATCCAGTCTCTGCAGAGTCTTCTAAACCAGTATAAAAACGTTAAGTTACGTTAAAACAAAGTTTCGAACATGGTCGCTTCCCTGAGCCAGACTGACTCTTTTTGGTCAGAATAAGTAATCATTTAGAACTGGTGTTTGCTTGGGTGCTCCATATTTTCTGGGACCCATTCCGTAGAGTTTGGCCTCAAGTCTACACTGTCCCGTTCTGAGTAAGACGATATGTGTCTGCCAATCCATGTCAAGCTGTTCTGATGTCATTTTCTGGCTTGTATTCCTTGTACTGGTCTCTCCATTCCGTCTCACGGATCGTTTGATGAGTGTCTTTGCTACTGTATAGCATTTATCGCATCACAAAGTAATTTGGTCGATTACTGTAACTATAATGTACAGGAATATCTGCTGTAGTAAACTGCGATGACTAGTTGAAAATAATATCAAAATAAAATATCAAAAGTGCAAGACAAAAGCAACAACAACAGCCAAGAAAAGATGGCGCAAAGTATGTACATGGTAGTTCAAAATTACATAATGAAATACCGGCAAGAAAGAGGAGAAGTCAGTAAATAGGTCACACATGCCTAAAAAATGGTTCACACATGCTAATAAAGTGAATTAGTTACAAATTTGAAAACCATTTATTGTTCAGCTTAGAATGTCAGTTTTTTCTCAACATAGTTTCAACCAAGATTGATACACTTTTGCCATCGATTTGCGACTGAACCAAAATCTGCAGGAAAGAAGTCTTTGGTCTGCTGTCTCCGCCATATTTGCACTTCATAGCCAATCTCTTCTTCATTCGTGAATGACTCCACCAAGGTGGGCTTTACTGCCCCAAATAGGTGAAAATCGCTCAGGGCTACGTCGGGGCTGTGAGGTGGATGTTAAAAATGCTGTCAACCTACGAGAGGGGGGGGGGGAAGGGGGGGGAGTGGCTTCGAAAGTAATGTCTCCTATTTTTTCCATGAAAACTATAACAAATATAAAGAGCAAAATAACACCATTTGATAGAGGAATGTCTTGCCTTCAATAAACTATTTTTCAACATAGTCAAAACCCTTGGCTAAAAATTTTCTCCAAAGACGAACAAGAGCATACATGACGCGCTCGTAAAACTTTGCACCAGCGGAGGTGACCCACTGTTTCACAGTTGCTGTGACGGCGTCGTTGCTAGGAAAAGGTTGCCCACGCACTACATCTCTCATTAGCCCAAACAGATGAAAGTCGGAAGGCGTCAAATCCGGACTATACTATGGATGTGGTAGGACAATCCAGCCAAGACGGTTTTCAAACTCGTATGTGGCCTGGCGTTATCGTGTTGCAACAGACATGTTGTCTTCTTCTCTGGCCTGACCCTGGACATTTGCGCCTTCAGTTTAATCAAAGTGACCATGTAACGAATCACAGCTGCTCAATTTTTGTCTGAGTTAATCTTCTCGTATGGGATCTGCTATTGTCATGATGGAGCAGAGCTCCTCTATTCGGCAGGCGTGAAATATTTACTTTTAATGGCTTCCTGAAGTACAACAAGATCTTCACAGTACGATACAATATTCACATTGCCACCTTTCTTCTGGAAATTGGTTAACAGCACTCTGTGAGAACACCAAAGCACTGCAAACATAACCTTACTTGCTAATGGTGTAATCTTGAATTTATTGGTAGAAGATGAAGAAGGATGTTTCCATTGCATTTGACTCGTGCTTTGATTCGGGTTGGTAGTGACACAACCATGATTCTTCCAAAAAATTAAATCAATCCCGTTATTATTTCCTTAATCTGCAAACTGAAATAAATGTTGTAAGAATAGGCTCATTCGGGTAATCTTGTATTCGTCTATCAGTTGTCTTAATATCTATTATTAGCACCGTTTCCGGAATTGCAATCGATCATGCATTATGCTCCAGGCTAAACCACGCGATCCCCATATTGCAGCTGTTACACTGGCTATTGTTACTATTTTGTCAGCTCAAATAATCTCTCATAGTCGCCACACATATCCTTGTGTTGCAATTTGAACAGGACGACCATGTCAGGCCTTATCAGCAATTTTGTAGCGTCATTGAGAAAATATGTAGACCCAGTTATGAGCTGCTTTATGCGACATACACTTCTCACAGTACACAGAAATAATTACTGAAGAACATCCTTTGCAGAAAGTCATTTTACCTTGTCCCAAAAAACACACAAAAGCCCACTCTTCTTTCATTTTCCCTTTGTGAATACAGGCGTCATTTTGTATCTAGTCTGCGCACGTGCATGTGACACCTAGTGTCTGCTATCTACAGCAATCACAAAGCTGAATGTTGCTGCCGTCTAATGACACCTTTAACAGCTACATTTTTCAGCAATTGCATATCAGTTTGTGACCTATTTACTGACTCACACTGGTACACTATGCATCTTAAAATAACGTAGCCGATACAGCAGAAACGTTCGCCATGTTTTCCCAGTCTGGGCTAACGTGTTCTTGGATGGCATCTTGTGGACAGCTTCCTCCCAAGAAACCATCTGAATAGAAAATAAAGAAATATATTCGTTTTTTCATCGGTATGTGCACCAAATTAAATTGATCAATGATCAAGTAACAAATCAAAATAGTAGTTTCATAACAATCCAAGTAACAGAAGATTTAGACCAATGCGCTTGAACCATTTTATACCTGGCGCCCACATACATTCTTTGACGGCAAATTGTCCTTACCGTCTACTAAAATCAAAATTGTAGAAAATGTCTAGATCGTTCACCAAGTCTGTGTATTTTGGACGTTTTTAGTAATCACGTAACATGTTCTAAGTAGAACTTCGCTCCCATCACAGCCCGTCTGAAAGAAACTCAATCCCTTGCCAAATTTCCAGACTGCTCAAGCGTCATGCCCAAACCTTCATTGACATCTTGGTGCCATCGCCTTCTTGGTCTGATTCTGCCTCTCTCGTCCGGCACCATACTTTCCATTACAGTTCTTTCAAGACCGCTGTGTTTTTTTATGTGGTCAAAGTAGTTCTATTTTCTGTTCATGATGAAAGTGTATCTTTTTCTTCCTCGTTCATCTTCAGACCTCAACTTCAATGACTCTAACGAAGGCAGCAGTCGACTCAAGGCTCGATAAAGAAACTCGACAAAAAACTTTGTTTCAAGAAAATGTGAGATCGCTAACACCTCACACCCCTACGGCAGTAATGATATGGGTTACTTTACTTTAAGTCTGACAACAATGTACATCTACGGAGACCTGGTTAGGTCAGGCCAGGTCATCCCGTAACCGGTGACGTCGTTGGGGCACACATGAAGACATCCTCACAATACCACGCCACCCTTCTCTGTCAGCGACCGGAGATTGGTCCGTTCTTTTATTATTGTCCTACCATCTCTTTTTGGGACGGCCTCTTCGTCGTCAGTCTTGCACCTTGCTATGGAGGATCGTATTTGCAAGACTATTTGATCTCGATATGTGACCGCACCAAGCGAGTTTCCGTCTTTTGACAGTTGCCAAGAGGTTTTCAAAAAGCCCTATTGCTGTTGTAATTCTATCTCGTATTTCCTCATTTGTAACTCGATCTTTGTACGTGACGGTTAAAAGTCTTCGGAAACATCTCATCTACAAGGCATGTATCCTTCGTTGAAGATCAGCTGTAACTGTCCATGTCTCACAAGCATATAGGAATATCGACAGGACCAGTGTACGCATTAATCTCATTTTCGTAAATAGTGCTAACCGTTTATCTTGCCAGATTTTGTTAAGCCGTGCAAGCACAGCTATTGTCTGTGCTATTCTGGCTAACACCTCACATTTTGATCCTTCATCACTGACAATCGACCGAAGATATTGAAAACGGTCAACGACTTTGAGTTCCTGATCGTTAGCTTTTATCCTGCTGTTGGCGTCCCCGTTCTGCATGGCTCCGACAGATAGCTGTCTTTCCTTCGGCAGTGAACGAGGTTTGGCTATAAACCTCAGCAACTGGAAATGATAGTGGTCGATCAACGCAACGCCCCTAGATGCCTAGGCGAACAATATTATTATTATCTACTAAATCATCTATTGTAATGTTGTCATCTACTAAATAATATATTGCTGTCTTATCATCTACTAAATCATATATTTTGATATCATTCATTATCTACTAAATCATCTATCAAAGTTGTATTATCTACTAAATCATCTATTAAAGTTGTATTATCTACTAAATCATCTATCAAAGTTGTATTATCTACTAAATCATCTATCAAAGTTGTATTATCTACTAAATCCTCTATCAAAGTTGTTATCTACTAAATCATCTATCAAATTTGTATTATCTATTAAATCATCTATCAAAGTTGTATTATCTACTAAATCATCTATCAAAGTTGTATTATCTACTAAATCATCTATCAAAGTTGTATTATCTACTAAATCATCTATCAAAATTGTATTAGCTACTAAATCATCTATCAAAGTTGAATTATCTACTAAACCATCTATTAAAGTTGTATTATCTACTAAATCATCTATCAAAGTTGTATTATCTACTAAATCATCTATCAAAGTTGTATTATCTACTAAATCATCTATCAAAATTGTATTATCTAAATCATCTATCAAAGTTGTATTATCTACTAAACCATCTATCAAAGTTGTATTATCTACTAAATCATCTATCAAAGTTGTATTATCTACTAAATCATCTATCAAAATTGTATTAGCTACTAAACCATCTATCAAAGTTGTATTATCTACTAAATCATCTATCAAAGTTGTATTATCTACTAAACCATCTATCAAAGTTGTATTATCTACTAAATCATCTATCAAAGTTGTATTATCTACTAAATCATCTATTAAAGTTGTATTATCTACTAAATCATCTATCAAAGTTGTATTATCTACTAAATCATCTATCAAAGTTGTATTATCTACTAAATCCTCTATCAAAGTTGTTATCTACTAAATCATCTATCAAATTTGTATTATCTATTAAATCATCTATCAAAGTTGTATTATCTACTAAATCATCTATCAAAGTTGTATTATCTACTAAATCATCTATCAAAGTTGAATTATCTACTAAATCATCTATCAAAATTGTATTAGCTACTAAATCATCTATCAAAGTTGAATTATCTACTAAACCATCTATTAAAGTTGTATTATCTACTAAATCATCTATCAAAGTTGTATTATCTACTAAATCATCTATCAAAGTTGTATTATCTACTAAATCATCTATCAAAATTGTATTATCTAAATCATCTATCAAAGTTGTATTATCTACTAAACCATCTATCAAAGTTGTATTATCTACTAAATCATCTATCAAAGTTGTATTATCTTCTAAATCATCTATCAAAATTGTATTAGCTACTAAACCATCTATCAAAGTTGTATTATCTACTAAATCATCTATCAAAGTTGTATTATCTACTAAACCATCTATCAAAGTTGTATTATCTACTAAATCATCTATCAAAGTTGTATTATCTACTAAATCATCTATCAAAGTTGTATTATCTACTAAATCATCTATCAAAGTTGCATTATCTTCTAAATCATCTATCAAAGTTGTATTATCTACTAAATCATCTATCAAAGTTGTTTTATCTACTAAATCATCTATCAAAGTTGAATTATCTACTAAATCGTCCACTAAAATACCACACAAACTTACCCATGTGCGATAAGCAGTGTCTCTGGAGGTCGTACTCGCTCGACAGATCTAACCCACAAATCTCACAGGACATCTGTTTGTTTCGCCCATGCGTGCGTCTAACGTGACTGTCGTGGGCTGCGTGTGAAGCGAATGCCTTTCCACAGAATTTACACTGCAAGGTCAAGGAAGAAATTGTAGGGGAGAGTTAGTTCATAGGAAATTTAGAAGCGCTGGTCAAGCTTTTGTTCTGTATCAAAAGGCAAAGGCAAAGGCCGCCGTCCATCGTAGACGATGATGGCATAATTAATTTTTCTAGCAAGGATTAACTGCGCTACTTTTTATCCTCACTCTCTCGTCTGGAGCCGCCCGACCCCAGTGGCAAGTCAAGGACAAAACGACTAGGAAGCGACTACGAGATGCAGAGGACTCCGCATCAAGCACCCGTGAAAAAAGATGGCGGAGTCCGGAGTCGAACCCACATCACCTGATCACGAGGCCTACGGCTTAACCACTTCGCCACGGAATCCCTATACCACAAAACAGGAAGAAAAAAAAACATGTGTCTATTTGTCTGTCAAGCAAAAACTCGAACAGTGAGCTCTAACAACGTGAAATTTGCACAGCTCAGTTTTTTTCTGGAATTTATAGGTCAGTGCAACTATTTTCAGCTCACAGCATCGCTCCCTTACCTAGTGAAATAACATTAAGGAAGTTGAACTAAATACAGCGAATATAGTCTTTTGGTATACCGTACAATGCTTACTATTTTAAACTTGGCCACTAAAGGTCAGATACTTGAAGTCTTTGGACTATGTTTGTAGCTGATCAGTATAAGGATAGGTCAGTCCTTTGATCCTGGACAACGCCTAAGTTGGGACATTGACAATCTGCCCCGGCCGCGAACTATTTCGTTACTTCCGTTCTCTCCATTTTTGGATGCAGTGTTGCTCTGACGAGTTTTCTGTGTAAAGTGAATTTTTCGTAAAGAGTGATTATAATTATCGCAATGACCACCGATTCAAATGTTAATTACATTTTTTTTTAAATATCTAAAACACTCGAAGTCGTAAACCATCAACCCAACTTATTTCAAGGCGCTAAATCAACTTAAATTAACCACCGAATTGTGTGTGTAAAAAATAGTGATAAAGTTCAAGCGTATATATTACATTAATTTATATATTGTTGTTTCGAATGTCCACAATGAGAAGGTTTACTCTTTTGTACGTCCAGAGAAGGAGGTTAAATGGTGGGTTGAAGCAGCTTTCCTCATACCCAGAGCGTGCTGATGAAGGTAAACAAGGGTCCTCCAGGCTGTTGTGCTATGCTTGGCTTCATCTGTGTGTCGCTCACTACTACTCGGATCACGTCGATCCCTCACCTTGTTCACCAGGCTGTCATGAAAACAGTCCGTTTCCAGGGATGACTACGAAGCCGAGGTGAGGGTCTTGGTCAGTATGTTTTTCCTGACCCTGAGTAACATGTCTGATTTATATATTTTGCCTTATCAGATGTTTAGTCTTATTCTCCATATATATGTATATGTATATGTGTGTGCGTGTGTGCGTGTGTGCGTGCGTGCGTGCGTGTGTTTCTTCAGAAAATACTGGAGAGTAAGATTCAATGGGAGAGCACAACGCGGAGACCAAGGTTCACCTCTACATCTCAGCCATGCAGGGACATTGAAGTACTGCAGAGGGAATTCAGCGCAGCGCGCGGCCTGGGTCTGAAGTGGTTCGGGATCCCTGGAAACCGACCGCTGTGCGATCCGGGATCCGTGAATGCACTTTCCGCGGACAGGGAACCACCACCGGTTTGGAAGCGGGGACATGCCAGAGTGGTCTGCCGGGTACTTTGTGTGTCACAAGGTCAAAAACATTACCACTACCTCACAGAGAGCATGCAGTGAGAGGCGACTCTAGCTATGTGACATCGGCCATGGTTATGTGGTTTGTTTAGAGCAACATAGATGGCGCCTAACAGACTGTGGGTCTACTTTGCTCTAGTGTTTGAGTCTATTAAGATGAACTCGCACATCGGTAAACCACTCTCGGTAAGCGCTTGTCCCAACGCAGATGAGTATTACGCTGCTCAAGCCTAGCCCGCTAAGCAGGAAACCCTTCTACCGGCTACATCCAGCTCATTCCAGAGCTGGGACCTGCACATGATCGTCTGCTTCTGTAGAAGTACAGGTCGACTAAGAACTAAAAGGATAGGGTCAAATTGAGTTACATAGACAACCTTACAACCAGTCTCCGGACTGATCCACCAGAGGATATGGTCAAATTGAGAGACACAGACAACCTTACAACCAGTCTTCGGACTGATCAACCGATGATGATGATGATAATGCTATAAATTTGAATACAATCATCTAACCTTGAATGGCCTTTCTCCTGAATGTTGCCTTATGTGGGTCCGTAGGATGCTTGAAGCAGTGAAAGACTTGTTGCAGTAGACACACTTGTACGGTCTTTCCCCACTGTGAACCTGTTACGCAACAAAAAATAAACAAGAGGTGTGATAAAATGAATGTAAACTGTAGTTAAATGAAAACGATTAAGTATGAGTCAGTTTGAGGTGAACACAAATTGCATCAGGGAACGTGTGGGTTAGAGTTTGTGAGCGTGCCTCACGATCAAAACGGTTCAAGCTCAAATCACGTGGCGTTAGGTTTTACAGACAAGGAATGGTAGATACTTCAGTATACTAAATCAATGTTTGTCTCATAGTAGTTACACTACTTTCGGGGAATGAAATTGTTAAAGACTTCAGTATACTAAGTCAATGTTTGTCTCATAGTAGTCACACTACTTTCGGGGAATAAAGTTGTTATTAAATGAAAACCTATAGGCTAGAGTTTGTGAGCTTGCATCCCAATCAAAACATATTAGGTTCAAGTCACGTCGCGTTAGGTTTAACAGACAAGAAATGCCGTGGGTTATTTCATTGTGTAACTGCCCCTCACTGTCGACCCAACTGTAAATGGGATCCTGACGATGGCAAGAGAAATATATCGTGTTTGACTACAACGTTCGTGTTCTGTCATCTGCACATTCAGCAATGAACGTTACTGGGTATGTACTGCCACGCAGATCTGTAATGTTGTGCAAAAGTAATGATAACACGATAGGAAACCCTGCTGAATGAAGTACGTTTGGAGACCTCATTATACTATACATAAAGTTTATGAAATTAAGAGAGCCAATTCATTTTTTCCATGATAATTCTTCCCTAACAGTAAGCCTTGTACCAATTTTCAGCTAGGTTGTTTTGGGTGTAACTATAACGGGAATCAAACACAACACCTTAGGAATAAGAATCTTGCTCTCTACCACTCTTCAGCTATTAGAAATAAAAATAGTCTTAGTCCCTTTGGACCTGTACTTCTACAGGTGCGGATGCCCTTATGCATGTCCCAGCTATGGGGTGAACCGGGTGTAGCTGGTAGGGCGATTTCCTGCTCAGCTGGCTAGGCTCGAGCAGCTTATTACTTCGCTGCATTGAGACAAGTAACAGGGAATGTGCGAGTCCATCTTAATAAACAGTAGTTACACTACTGCCGGGACATGAAATTGTTAAAGACTTCAGTATACTAAGCTACAGCTGGTACGATGGGGTGGCGGGCGGAGAGGGGGTGGGGTTTAAGGGGGGAGGGCAGTTTCGTTCCTCGAAATCTTTTGCTTCCCTGGTCGTATGTGAGGTACCCATTTTACAGCTGAGTCGACTGGAACGTGATCGTCGTGGGAGTTTAACCTTGCACCTTTCGCAGAGAAAAGCGAGTTTTCTGCTACACTAATGAGACGCCCAAGATTTTGAACGCACGCTCTAAGTACTCACAAATGCAAAATATAAAGATGAAAATAGATGCAAATATAGTAAGAAAGAGAGATGAACATAGAGGAAGATAGATATATAAACATAAAGTAAGAAAGATAGATGAACATAGAGTAAGATAGATATATAAACATAGAGTAAGATAGATTTATAAACATAGAGTAAGACAGTTAGATAAACATAAAGTAAGAAAGATAGATGAACATAGAGTAAGACAGATAGATAAACATTGAGTAAGATAGATATATAAACATAGAGTAAGAAAGATAGATAAACATAGAGTACGATAGATAGATAAACATAGAGTAAGACAGATAGATAAACTTAAAGTAAGAAAGATATATGAACATAGAGTAAGATAGATATATGAACATAGAGTAAGAAAGTGCGGGTATAACAAACGTCTTTTACCCTCGTGTGTTTGTTGAGGCTTGACGATTGGCTGAAGCTTTTCCCACACACAACACATTTGTGAGGTCTGTGCTTCTCGTGCACATGCAGGACGTGAATTCGGAGACGGTCCTTTTTCTCAAATGATCTGATGAAATGTGGAAAGATTAGCCATACTAGCTCAGAAAATAAGTTCATTTATTTAGCGGTAGAATATGCAAGAAACAGCAGCAGTTCAACAATTAAAGGACATCTTTGTGTATCTCTCGTATCTTCTTCTTCTACTTCTTCTTCTTCTTCTTCTTCTTCGTTCATTCTCAGATCAAGGTTCCGGTTTCTCTTGCAAAGGAGACCGTTGTTTGTAAGGCTGTTTCATCTCCATACATATTTTGCCTCATATCTGTCTCACGAGGCCAGTATTGTTCTGTATTGCGTGCAGCTTTGCAGGATGTGTTCCACGGTCATGATATGCTCCCCACATGGGCACCTGTCATCTGTCCCAATCCTCATTTTGTTGTAAAGATGACCCCTGAGTCTGTTATGCCCAGTTCTCAGTCTGAAGATGATGACTTGCTCTTCTCTAGTTGTTAAAGTAGCTGTCTTCTTTTCTAAAGTCGGGGTGTTGATCAGCCCATTTTACCCTGAAGTTGGCTTTAATTATGGTCTTGGCCTCATTATATGGTACCTCTTGTATGCCTCACATTCTCTGTTCATCTCTTTGCCATCTCGCCAACCCACGTACTTCATAATAATCAGTCTAATTTTGTCTTGAAAATGAAGTCAAGCACTTATATTGAATTTGCAGTTAAAAAAACTAACTTACATTTTAATTTTAATGTTTGATGGATAAGTTGACAAATGACGAAGCTCCGTTTAAATTTGATGTTCTGAGATCGCTGGCTTCACTAATGATAAAATACATAACAGAAACAGCTGAGCTGACTGCAAGTGACGTGTCAAATGTAGCATCGAGACTACGCGTTTCTAAGTGACGATCCCAACGATCAAATATGTACTTGAATCTGTCAGATTTAAGAAATACAAGACCACAAAGAAGAAAACTGGACTCTCCATCTGAAAAACGGAGAGGGTTTCGTATATTTTCTCGTTCTCAAAACCCAAACAAATACAAATTCAACACAACGCTAATAGTCATTTACAAGCAAACTGCAGCAATTACGAAGTAATCTGATCCATTCAGTTTCTGACAACTTATTACATTCACTTTACATTTCTCATTTAACCAAGTCTGATGCTTAAATAGTTGGCATGACTATTATACCAAGAATTAATACTAGTTGGTTGATCCTGATATACCCAGTAATTTTGCCAAAGGTTGAGTGTTAACCACTGCGGGAGGTAAGATGGGACAGTAAACGTGGTTAAGACGAAGTGAGAGCCTCTAGCCAGATGGGAGAGGTAGAGCACACACTTCCACATATCAGGTGCTGGAGACAGAGGTACCAGGCCATGAGGTGGAGAACACTCTACAATAGAACAGGTGCTGGAGAAAGAGGTACAAGGAGGTGGAGCACACTCTACCACAGAGCAGGTGCTGAAGATAGAGGTACCAAACCAGGAGGTAGAGCACACTCTACCACAGAGCAGGTGCTGAAGACAGAGGTACCAAGCCAGGAGGTAGAGCACACTCTACCACAGAGCAGGTGCTGAAGACAGAGGTACCAGGCCAGGAGGTGGAGCACACTCTACCACAGAGCAGGTGCTGAAGACAGAGGTACTAGGCCAGGAGGCGGAGCACACTCTACCACAGAGCAGGTGCTGAAGACAGAGGTACTAGGCCATTATGTAGAGCACATTCTACCACAGAGCAGGTACTGAAGACAGAGGTACTAGGCCAGGATGTAGAGCACACTCTACAACAGAGCAGGTGCTGAAGACAGAGGTACTAGACCAGGAGGAGGAGCACACTCTACCACAGAGCTGGTGCTGAAAACATAGGTACCAGGCCAGGGGGTGGAGCACACTCTACCACAGAGCAGGTGCTGAAGACAGAGGTACTAGGCCAGGAGGTGGAGCACACTCTACCACAGAGCAGGTGCTGAAGAAGAGGTACTAGGCCAGGATGTAGAGCACACTCTACCACAGAGCAGGTGCTGAAAACAGAGGTACCAGGCCAGGAGGTGGAGCACACTCTACCACAGAGCAGGTGCTGAAAACAGAGGTACCAACCAGGAGGTGGAGCACACTCTACCACAGAGCAGGTGCTGAAGACAGAGGTACCAGGCCAGGAGGTGGAGCACACTCTACCACAGAGCAGGTGCGGAAAACAGCGGTACTAGGCCAGGAAGTGGAGCACACTCTACCACAGAGCAGGTGCTGAAAACAGAGGTACCAGGCCAGGAGGTGGAGCACACTCTACCACAGAGCAGGTGCTGAAGACAGAGGTACCAAGCCAGGAGGTAGAGCACACTCTTCCACAGAGCGGGTGCTGAAGACAGAGGTACTAGGCCAGGAGGTGGAGCACAATCTACCACAGAGCAGGTGCTAAAGACAGAGGTACTAGGCCATTATGTAGAGCACACTCTACCACAGAGCAGGTACTGAAGACAGAGGTACTAGGCCAGGATGTAGAGCACACTCTACAACAGAGCAGGTGATGAAGACAGAGGTACTAGACCAGGAGGTGGAGCACACTCTACCACAGAGCAGGTGCTGAAAACAGAGGTACCAGGCCAGGAGGTGGAGCACACTCTACCACAGAGCAGGTGCTGAAGACAGAGGTACCAGGCCAGGAGGTGGAGCACACTCTACCACAGAGCAGGTGCTGAAAACAGCGGTACTAGGCCAGGAAGTGGAGCATACTCTACCACAGAGCAGGTGCTGAAAACAGAGGTACCAGGCCAGGAGGTGGAGCACACTCTACCACAGAGCAGGTGCTGGAGACAGAGGTACCAAGCCAGGAGGTAGAGCACATTCTTCCACAGAGCGGGTGCTGAAGGCAGAGGTACTAGGCCAGGAGGTGGAGCACAATCTACCACAGAGCAGGTGCTGAAGACAGAGGTACTAGGCCATTATGTAGAGCACACTCTACCACAGAGCAGGTACTGAAGACAGAGGTACTAGGCCAGGATGTAGAGCACACTCTACAACAGAGCAGGTGATGAAGACAGAGGTACTAGACCAGGAGGTGGAGCACACTCTACCACAGAGCTGGTGCTGAAAACAGAGGTACCAGGCCAGGGGGTGGAGCACACTCTACCACAGAGCAGGTGCTGAAGACAGAGGTACTATGCCAGGAGGTGGAGCACACTCTACCACAGAGCAGGTGCTGAAGACAGAGGAACTAGGCCAGGATGTAGAGCACACTCTGCCACAGAGCAGGTGCTGAAAACAGAGGTACCAGGCCAGGGGGTGGAGCACACTCTACCACAGAGCAGGTGCTGAAGACAGAGGTACTAGGCCAGGAGGCGGAGCACACTCTACCACAGAGCAGGTGCTGAAGACAGAGGTACTAGGCCATTATGTAGAGCACACTCTACCACAGAGCAGGTACTGAAGACAGAGGTACTAGGCCAGGATGTAGAGCACACTCTACAACAGAGCAGGTGCTGAAGACAGAGGTACTAGACCAGGAGGAGGAGCACACTCTACCACAGAGCTGGTGCTGAAAACAGAGGTACCAGGCCAGGGGGTGGAGCACACTCTACCACAGAGCAGGTGCTGAAGACAGAGGTACTAGGCCAGGAGGTGGAGCACACTCTACCACAGAGCAGGTGCTGAAGAAGAGGTACTAGCCAGGATGTAGAGCACACTCTACCACAGAGCAGGTGCTGAAAACAGCGGTACCAGGCCAGGAGGTGGAGCACACTCTACCACAGAGCAGGTGCTGAAAACAGAGGTACCAACCAGGAGGTGGAGCACACTCTACCACAGAGCAGGTGCTGAAGACAGAGGTACCAGGCCAGGAGGTGGAGCACACTCTACCACAGAGCAGGTGCGGAAAACAGCGGTACTAGGCCAGGAAGTGGAGCACACTCTACCACAGAGCAGGTGCTGAAAACAGAGGTACCAGGCCAGGAGGTGGAGCACACTCTACCACAGAGCAGGTACTGAAGACAGAGGTACTAGGCCAGGATGTAGAGCACACTCTACAACAGAGCAGGTGATGAAGACAGAGGTACTAGACCAGGAGGTGGAGCACACTCTACCACAGAGCAGGTGCTGAAAACAGAGGTACCAACCAGGAGGTGGAGCACACTCTACCACAGAGCAGGTGCTGAAGACATAGGTACCAGGCCAGGAGGTGGAGCACACTCTACCACAGAGCAGGTGCTGAAAACAGCGGTACTAGGCCAGGAAGTGGAGCACACTCTACCACAGAGCAGGTGCTGAAAACAGAGGTACCAGGCCAGGAGGTGGAGCACACTCTACCACAGAGCAGGTGCTGAAGACAGAGGTACCAAGCCAGGAGGTAGAGCACACTCTTCCACAGAGCGGGTGCTGAAGACAGAGGTACTAGGCCAGGAGGTGGAGCACAATCTACCACAGAGCAGGTGCTGAAGACAGAGGTACTAGGCCATTATGTAGAGCAAACTCTACCACAGAGCAGGTACTGAAGACAGAGGTACTAGGCCAGGATGTAGAGCACACTCTACAACAGAGCAGGTGATGAAGACAGAGGTACTAGACCAGGAGGTGGAGCACACTCTACCACAGAGCTGGTGCTGAAAACAGAGGTACCAGGCCAGGGGGTGGAGCACACTCTACCACAGAGCAGGTGCTGAAGACAGAGGTACTATGCCAGGAGGTGGAGCACACTCTACCACAGAGCAGGTGCTGAAGACAGAGGAACTAGGCCAGGATGTAGAGCACACTCTGCCACAGAGCAGGTGCTGAAAACAGAGGTACCAGGCCAGAGGGTGGAGCACACTCTACCACAGAGCAGGTGCTGAAAACAGAGGTACCAGGCCAGAAGGTGGAGCACACTCTACCACAGAGCAATTGCTGAAGACAGAGGTACTAGGCCAGGAGGTGGAGCACACTCTACCACAGAGCAGGTGCTGAAGACAGAGGTACTAGGCCAGGAGGTAGGGCACACTCTACCACAGAGCAGGTGCAGAAGACAGAGGTACTAGGTCAGGATGTAGAGCACACTCTATCACAGAGCAGGTGCTGAAAACAGAGGTACCAGGCCAGGATGTAGAGCACACTCTACCACAGAGCAGGTGCTGAAGACAGAGGTACTAGTCCAGGAGGTGGAGCACACTCTACCACAGAGCAGGTGCTGAAGACAGAGGAACTAGGCCAGGAGGTGGAGCACACTCTACCACAGAGCAGGTGCTGAAGACAGAGGTACCAGGCCAGGATGTAGAGCACACTCTACCACAGAGCAGGTGCTGAAGACAGAGGTACTAGGCCAGGAGGTGGAGCACACTCTACCACAGAGCAGGTGATGAAGACAGAGGTACTAGGCCAGGAGGTGGAGCACACTCTACCACAGAGCAGGTGCTGAAGACAGAGGTACTAGGCCAGGAGGTTGAGCACACTCTACCACAGAGCAGGTGTTGAAGACAGAGGTACTAGGCCAGGAGGTTGAGCACACTCTACCACAGAGCAGGTGCTGAAGACAGAGGTACTAGGCCAGGAGGTGGAGCACACTCTACCACAGAGCAGGTGCTGAAGACAGAGGTACTAGGCCAGGAGGTGGAGCACACTCTACCACAGAGCTGGTGCTGAAGACAGAGGTACCAGGCCAGGATGTAGAGCACACTCTACCACAGAGCAGGTGCTGAAGACAGAGGTACTAGGCCAGGAGGTGGAGCACACTCTACCACAGAGCAGGTGCTGAAGACAGAGGTACTAGGCCAGGAGGTTGAGCACACTCTACCACAGAGCAGGTGCTGAAGACAGAGGTACTAGGCCAGGAGGTTGAGCACACTCTACCACAGAGCATGTGCTGAAGACAGAGGTACTAGGCCAGGAGGTGGAGCACACTCTACCACAGAGCAGGTGCTGAAGACAGAGGTACTAGGCCAGGAGGTGGAGCACACTCTACCACAGAGCAGGTGCTGAAGACAGAGGTACTAGGCCAGGAGGTGGAGCACTAGCAACTGTGGTACCAACAAGCCCGCCTGACCACTTGTTTTTATGTCTACACAAAAGTAAAAATGATAATAGATTTGTTGCTCGCATTGTGAAGTTTCCTCAGGCAGGCGTAATGTCAAATGTTGAGCCTCGACAGAGCCCACCTTCAGCTGTTATATGCTTATACTGGTTTAGAAGACTCTGCAGAGTCTGTATACAACCAGTTTAATTTACATTTCCTTGCTCTAAAAGCTATGAGCATCTAATCTATTCTTAAATACATTAATTGTCCCTGCCTCCACTACTATCTGTGGCAATTCAGTCCAATTATTCACTACTCTCTGACTAAAAAATATCTGAAAGCTGTTGGAAAGACTTAAAGATCTTTCTACTATATCAACCTTTATCTAGAAAACTGAACTTCACGTGAATATGGTATAAGCAAAAGCATTGCCAATGAGGAGAAAAAACTCTCAATTTATAATCGACATATGTTATTTGCAAAAAATATCTCCGTTTATACAGGAATCTCATTGAAATAAATATTATTACTGATAAAAATCATGTCACCAAGCAGAAAGCATCTTTTATTAGTTTGCATGACGACATAGAAAGGTATTTACAAGGATAAGATACCTGGAATCCTGGTATTAAAACAGGCATGTTAATGTCTGTTCGAAGGTAGCTGAAGGTTATCGGCTATTTGTAGTAGGTATTTTAAACTTCGTGCGGCTTACTGGGCCTGGCGGGAGGTACGCATAATTTCTGTAAATTTTTAACTTGAATTTTGTTCTGGCAAAGACCATTAAGCTTACTCTTTTCGATTTCTTAACTGGCCAAGGGATTTTTAACGTGCTCGACACTATACACCGGAGTCTGATCTCTCTATCCAGAGATAGGGGATGGCGGGGGATAGTGGTTAAGTGACACGGCTCACAAGGAGAAGGTGCTGGGTTCGACCCCAATCACAGCACTGGCCGTTACCCCGGTGGAAGCAAACCCTTAGAAAATGCAGGAGGAAGCAGACCCTTACATAAAATGCATGCTGAAGTCGGATGTACTGGGCCGACAGGCGCAAAATAAAAACCACAGTATAACGCACACCGCTTTGGGGATTAGAGAAATCAGGCGAACGCAGCTGACGAAGACGGATGTGTCGGACCGAAAGGTACAATTATCGCAGTCAAGCCGTAAAGTAGCGACACAACGCATTCCGTTCTCCAGACTATATCCTACTGCTTGCAAAGCCATGTTCACGGCTTGGTAGCAGGAGATTGAGAATCATCGCAGAAGAAGAAGGTGAACGAAAAAAACCCAAAAAAGAACACATTATCCAGAGATCAGAATATTTTTACCAGTAGACCCAGGAGAAAGAATTCTAGTCTCCACCGTGATTCTAACTTGCAGCCTCCAGCACACGAGGCGTACACCTTACCTAAAGACCACTAAGTTTTACAAATTGAATATATAAGGCTTTTTTTATTAGATGGATCTATTTTCTGTGTTGCCTTTACAATCCCCGGAGGAGGACTATTTCGAAGCACTTGCTTGCTTACTGTCATTAAGCTGAAATGCTGGTTAATTTTAATTGTTCTTTCTAAGTATGGTGTTTCTGAGAGTGTGGGAACGAGCCAGCATAGGCGGTGTTCTTATATTGAAAAAATAGATTCCCCTGGCAGTAAGCCTGATGAAACGTCAAGTAATGGACTACAGTCAGAAGAGACCAGGTTCAACTTTCCCAGTACACCCCTGGGTATCAGAAAGCCACTAGTACCAGCTACCAGAAAGCGCAGGCAATAATACGTTGTGTTCGTATTCATGTTTAAATATTCTTAAAGTATTGGGCAACCTGAATGGGACTGTTAAATATGCTTCATTATTACAATAATACATTCAATAGGGCCTTTTGAAGACGTCCTAGCAACTGTCAAAAGAAGGAAACGTACTTGGCCTTGCAAATACAATCCTGTACGGAAAGGTGCAAGGCAGACGACGAAGAGGTTTCCCAACAAAAGAAGTGGGAAGACAATATAATAGAATCGACTAATCTCAGACCAGAGGAGGCACAGGCAGTGGCCGCTGACAGGGAGGGATGGCTTGGGGGTTGTGAGGATGTCTTCATGTGTGCCCCAATGACCTCACCGGTTACCGGATAACCTGACTTGACCCTCAATATTGAGGCACTATTAAATGCGAATAACAAATTACTAAATAGTTTTTAAATGGAGATCAAGGATCGGTACATTTCGAATGTCCTATCGTTCAAACGTTTTTTGCTTGTTGATAGGAGCTAGACCGAACTGTGGCCCATTCAGCTTTATTGCCACACGATATACGTATTTCACTTCAGACAAAATGTGTGTACTTATTCTCTGCCAAAAGACAGCATCTGTTGCTTGGAATGTGTTTCTCACAGTATTCAATATAAATTGGGGTTAAGATGCTGCAGTACATGAGCCTACTTACTTTACGTATCATGGGCACTACGTTACACTTCATTCTTCCTGTATTTAGCCATGTGGATTGCCCTGTCGCTCATCAGGTCATCCATGTTAAAAGTCTCCGGGAGGTTTGGGCAGATCATCAGATGGTCTTGGTCTTGTGTTTCTCCAGATCATCAGATGGTCTTGGTCTTGTGTTACTCCAGATCATCAGATGGTCTTGGTCTTGTGTTACTCCAGATCATCAGATGGTCTTGGTCTTGTGTTACTCCAGATCATCAGATGGTCTTGGTCTTGTGTTACTCCAGATTCGCATGTTTCATCATCCTAGGTCTGTTTCTATTTTTATTATCCTAATATTTGTCTTTCTCATCATGCACTTATAAACCGTAATGATCTTTCCATGTGGATGACTGTACATTTTTCTACTTTAAACTCCATCTACCTGCTCTAGGATCATTTTTGTATTGTATCTAGATCCGAACTCAATAGTCCCACATCTAACGGAGAAGAGACCATGTTGCATAGTTGTGTGAGGTCGGCGAACATTCCAGTCATGGGCCCTATAGCATTGATATTGTTTTCCTGACTTATCTAGACATACTTATTAACATTTTCGATGGGCTTATTGTCCAGTCTCAACTCCCAGGGAGGACAGAACGTGTTCAATAGTGGTTCTACTTTATATTTATATTCAGACCAACTGCGGGTCTACTTTATATTTATATTCATAGATGGGGATCTTGTCAGGTTTTTCCTGCGTCGGGATACACCAGTTGGAAGTATATTTAGTGATTTCCATGTTGCGTAAGGCAAGAGATGTCCAGTTGACTGTAAGAAACTTCGTCTTGACTTTAGTTTTGCGCGCTGCACCGGGTGTCTGAACATAGAGTTCTTCGGTCATTTACTTGTTTCTCTCTTTCTATCTCTGACGCGACAGTTCTTCGTATGTCTGGTGGCGCTATGTCGATTATGGGATATATTTGTTCAGTTGGTGTAGGTTTTAGGCATCCAGTAACTATGCGCCCTGTCTCATTTATTGCTGTATCTATATGTTTAACACGCGAAGAGTTATTCCAGACTGGTGAGGCGTACTCAGTTACAGAGAAAGACAGAGCGAGTGTTGCTGTTCTGAAGACATCTGGCTTTGCTCCCCATGTTGTGCCGGTCAGTTTTCGTGACATACTATTTCTGACACGTATTTTCTGTTTTGTCTCCTGGCAATGTGCGGCAAATGACAGCTTGGGGTCCAACTTCACTCCCAAGTATTTAGGGGCCGTCCTGTGCTCTAGATCCTGTCCTTGCCATTTGATCTGTAACTTTCTGTTCTCCTCTCTATTTTTGAGATTGTAGGCAAGTACTTAACTTTTTATTGGAGTTTGGTAGTATAGATTACGGGCATCAAGGGCCTGAACTGACAGCAGCCAGCGTTTATAGTCAGCTGTTTGCATCAAGGTCTGCGAACCACAGCTGACCAAATGCCTATTCCGCTCCACGTCGCCGGAGTGGAAACAGTCCGCAATAGTCACTAGTGTAACAAGACCAATGGATAAGGATCGCCGTGAGACAGCAAGCATGGTACTAAAAAAACAAGTTGAAATCACATGTAGCCTCACTGTAAACTACGAAGTAGCATCACAACGGTTTATTTGAGGACGAACATCGAAGAAAAATAATTATTTATTGTACTTTTCGTATTTGATTACACAGTACTTTTCGGTCGAATACGGCAAAGGCAAAGGCCGCCGTCCATCGTTGACGATGATGGCATAATTAATTTTGCAAGCACTATTTTTAGTAAGGATTAACTGCGGTACTTTTTATCCTCACTCTCTCGTCTGGAGCCACCCGACCACAAGGGCAAGTGAAGGACAATACGACTAGGGGGTGGCAGGAGACTCCGCATCAAGCACGTGTGAAAAAAACGGCAGAGTCCCGAGTCGAACCAACACCACCTGATCATGAGGCTTAACCACTTCGTCACGGAATCGGCCAAATACGAATAGCTTATTTAATGTACTATTCAGCACGGAAGTGAATGCGGAGGGAATATTGGGTAAAGTCCTAGCCTGACAGCAATGTAGGGACGGCTTACAACAGTACCAACCTGTTACACAGCTGGCACGGATACTTTCTGTCTCCTTGGTCCACGCACTTTGTGTACTTGAGATGTTTATCCTTGTAGTACTTGTACGTAAACACTTTGCCACAGTGCTCGCACTGGTAGCCAGTACCCGCTGAGGTCAGACAGAAGAACAGAAATGAATAGGTATCAATAAACAACTTGTGGTGAGATATTTTGCGTACTCGTTCAACAAAACAGTTATAATGACTGTATCCTGAGTTACATCCAGTCGTCTTAACTTTTCTTGCCACTAGTGGTAGGTAGCTAGGGACAAGAGAGTGAGGTTTATGACCAGCACAATTTCCTTTTCATTGTAATTCAAATATAGCGCACGTTACATCACAAAGACGAAACCGTTTGATGATGTCACCGTGATATCTAGCGATGTCAACTGACCACAATTATTGGAAATGGAAGTATAGCTCAATTACGAGAGAATATACATACCAGACAACAACAAAAAAGGTTATATATATAATATGCATGTACGTATGTATGTTTTGGAAGAGAAGACTTACGTCCTTTCAAGTAAAACATACTGTACAGGCTATGTTAGTCAGCGTTACGTGAAACATACTGATCAGGCTATGTTAGTCAGGGTCACGTGAAACATACTGATAAGACTTTGTTAGTCAGGGCCACGTGAAACATACCGATCTGCCTATGTTAGTCAGTGTCAGGTGAAACATACTGATCAGATTATGTTAGTCAGTGTCAGGTGAAACATACTGATCAGGCTATGTTAGTCAGGGTCACGTGAAACATACTGATAAGGCTATTTTTGTCAGGGTCAGATTAAACATATTGATCAGACTATGTTAGTCAGGGTCAGGTGAAACATACTGATCAGACTAAGTTAGTCAGACTATGTATGTATGTATGTATGTATGCATGTATTGTATAGCTCAAGAAAAATCGGTCTTCCAGACCATAATGGAAATATTGTGCAACAAAACCTTTTCGACTGATAAAGAGTGTCCTTGGATGCTACGTGGAACTAGTACTGACATATGGCAGTGAATCATGGACAATCAGCAAACAACCACATAGATTTTTGGAAGCAACGTATATATGGGTTTAGAGAAGAATGCTGCGGATCCCATGAACTGGAAGGATACAGTACTCGAAGAGGTACAAATACAAGGAAGACTAATGATACAGTACTCGAAGAGGTACAAATACAAGGAAGACTAATGATACAGTACTCAAAGAGGAACAAGTACAAGGAAGACTAATGATACAGTACTCGAAGAGGTACAAATACAAGGAAGACTAATGATACAGTACTCGAAGAGGAACAAGTACAAGGAAGACTAATGATACAGTACTCGAAGAGGTACAAATACAAGGAAGACTAATGATACAGTACTCGAAGAGGTACACATACAAGGAAGACTAATGATACAGTACTCGAAGAGGTACAAATACAAGGAAGACTAATGATACAGTACTCGAAGAGGTACAAATACAAGGAAGACTAATGATACAGTACTCAAAGAGGAACAAGTACAAGGAAGACTAATGATACAGTACTCGAAGAGGTACAAATACAAGGAAGACTAATGATACAGTACTCGAAGAGGAACAAGTACAAGGAAGACTAATGATACAGTACTCGAAGAGGTACAAATACAAGGAAGACTAATGATACAGTACTCGAAGAGGTACAAATACAAGGAAGACTAATGATACAGTACTCAAAGAGGAACAAGTACAAGGAAGACTAATGATACAGTACTCGAAGAGGTACAAATACAAGGAAGACTAATGATACAGTACTCGAAGAGGAACAAGTACAAGGAAGACTAATGATACAGTACTCGAAGAGGTACAAATACAAGGAAGACTAATGATACAGTACTCGAAGAGGTACACATACAAGGAAGACTAATGATACAGTACTCGAAGAGGTACAAATACAAGGAAGACTAATGATACAGTACTCGAAGAGGTACAAATACAAGGAAGACTAATGATACAGTACTCGAAGAGGTACCAATACAAGGAAGACTAATGATACAGTACTCGAAGAGGTACAAATACAAGGAAGACTAATGATACAGTACTCGATGAGGTACAAATACAAAGACCAATCATTGCAAAGATCAGAACAGGGCAGTCAACCTTTTTTTTTTTAACATGTTATGAGAAGAGGCGGTTTGGAGCACGTTGTGACAACGGGAAATATAGCAGGAAAGAGAGACAGAGGAAGGCAGAGAGAGAGAGGATATTGGTGGAAAGCCTGAGAGAATGGCACTTGCGACAAGCAACTACAGAATTGGTAAGCGACAAACGTGATAGAAGTGGTTGGAGGTCCATGAACACCAACCGGCAGGGCACTCGATGATGATCATTGTACATTTTATAATGTATAATTAATTTCTATTACATTGATAATGCACTGGCAAGCAACTGGGCTGAAGATTGAGAGCCAGGTGCGGCTGGATCTGTAATAGCAACAACAACAATTTACACTTTTAATGATGTTAGTGGCATGTTTTAAGAATGACATTTTTCATCTATTTTATTCATGTAGTAGCCAAAATCGCTCCTCTTCCCTTCTCACATTCCATTACCTTCCTGTTCCTGTTTATTTCTCAGATTTTTGCAGGATATTCCCGGTAAACCGAGGGGAATCCCCATGAACTGGTCGTAGGCTTCTGAGTACCACACTAGCAGCTCAGTTCCAGGAATGACGTCACAGCATGTCTATGAACGAAATGTAATACTGTGTCACTAGGAGAAGACGGAACACATCTATAACACAGCTAGAGCTCAATGCTTTAGATGTGTTGGGATTTCTTAACATGACGTCATCACTGTATGGTTCGATAATAGCACAAGATTATATAATTTAGCAGATAATGACACCACAATAGATGATTTTGTAGATAATGACACCACAATAGATGATTTTGTAGATTATGACACCACAATAGATGATTTTGTAGATAATGACACCACAATAGATGATTTTGTAGATAATGACACCACAATAGATGATTTTGTAGATTATGACACCACAATAGATGATTTTGTAGATTATGACACCACAATAGATGCTTTTTTAGATAATGACACCATAATTTATGATTTTGCAGATAATTGCTCCACAATAGATGATTAGATAATGAGACCACAATAGATAATGTAGTAGATAATGACACCACAATAGATGATTTGTAGGGACAAAGACCAAATAGTTGGACAAAAGAACTGATACTTTTTAAACGTAGACATTTAAAAGAAAGAAGGCGTGTACAATATGTGGAATCATTTATCTTTCTTGGTACTAATATGGACAAAATAGTAAGTACTAATATGGACAAAATAGTAGGTACTAATTTGGACAAAATAGTAGGTACTAATATGGACAAAATAGTAGGTACTAATATGGACAAAATAGTAAGTACTAATATGGACAAAATAGTAGGTACTAATTTGGACAAAATAGTAGGTACTAATATGGACAAAATAGTAGGTACTAATATGGACAAAATAGTAGGTACTAATTTGGACAAAATAGTAAGTACTAATATGGACAAAATAGTAGGTACTAATTTGGACAAAATAGTAGGTACTAATATGGACAAAATAGTAGGTACTAATATGGACAAAATAGTAGGTACTAATATGGACAAAATAGTAGGTACTAATATGGACAAAATAGTAGGTACTAGTATGGACAAAATAGTAGGTACTAATATGGACAAAATAGTAGGTACTAATATGGACAAAATAGTAGGTACTAATATGGACAAAATAGTAGGTACTAATATGGACAAAATAGTAGGTACTAATATGGACAAAATAGTAGGTACTAATATGGACAAAATAGTAGGTACTAATATGGACAAAATAGTAGGTACTAATATGGACAAAATAGTAGGTACTAATATGGACAAATTAGTAGGTACTAATATGGACAAAATAGTAGGTACTAATATGGACAAAATAGTAGGTACTAATATGGACAAAATAGTAGGTACTAATTTGGACAAAATAGTAGGTACTAATATGGACAAAATAGTAGGTACTAATATGGACAAAATAGTAGGTACTAATATGGACAAAATAGTAGGTACTAATATGGACAAATTAGTAGGTACTAATATGGACAAAATAGTAGGTACTAATATGGACAAATTAGTAGGTACTAATATGGACAAAATAGTAGGTACTAATATGGACAAAATAGTAGACTAATATGGACAAAATAGTAGGTACTAATATGGACAAAATAGTAGGTACTAATATGGACAAAATAGTAGGTACTAATATGGACAAAATAGTAGGTACTAATATGGACAAAATAGTAGGTACTAATATGGACAAAATAGTAGGTACTAATATGGACAAAATAGTAGGTACTAATATGGACAAAATAGTAGGTACTAATATGGACAAAATAGTAGGTACTAATATGGACAAAATAGTAGGTACTAATATGGACAAAATAGTAGGTACTAATATGGACAAAATAGTAGGTACTAATATGGACAAAATAGTAGGTACTAATATGGACAAAATAGTAGGTACTAATATGGACAAAATAGTAGGTACTAATATGGACAAAATAGTAGGTACTAATATGGACAAAATAGTAGGTACTAATATGGACAAAATAGTAGGTACTAATATGGACAAAATAGTAGGTACTAATATGGACAAAATAGTAGGTACTAATATGGACAAAATAGTAGGTACTAATATGGACAAAATAGTAGGTACTAATATGGACAAAATAGTAGGTACTAATATGGACAAAATAGTAGGTACTAATATGGACAAAATAGTAGGTACTAATATGGACAAAATAGTAGGTACTAATATGGACAAAATAGTAGGTACTAATATGGACAAAATAGTAGGTACTAATATGGACAAAATAGTAGGTACTAATATGGACAAAATAGTAGGTACTAATATGGACAAAATAGTAGGTACTAATATGGACAAAATAGTAGGTACTAATATGGACAAAATAGTAGGTACTAATATGGACAAAATAGTAGGTACTAATATGGACAAAATAGTAGGTACTAATATGGACAAAATAGTAGGTACTAAAATGGACAAAATAGTAGGTACTAATATGGACAAAATAGTAGGTACTAATATGGACAAAATAGTAGGTACTAATATGGACAAAATAGTAGGTACTAATATGGACAAAATAGTAGGTACTAATATGGACAAAATAGTAGGTACTAATATGGACAAAATAGTAGGTACTAATATGGACAAAATAGTAGGTACTAAAATGGACAAAATAGTAGGTACTAATATGGACAAAATAGTAGGTACTAATATGGACAAAATAGTAGGTACTAATATGGACAAAATAGTAGGTACTAATATGGACAAAATAGTAGGTACTAATATGGACAAAATAGTAGGTACTAATATGGACAAAATAGTAGGTACTAATATGGACAAAATAGTAGGTACTAATATGGACAAAATAGTAGGTACTAATATGGACAAAATAGTAGGTACTAATATGGACAAAATAGTAGGTACTAATATGGACAAAATAGTAGGTACTAATATGGACAAAATAGTAGGTACTAATATGGACAAAATAGTAGGTACTAAAATGGACAAAATAGTAGGTACTAATATGGACAAAATAGTAGGTACTAATATGGACAAAATAGTAGGTACTAATATGGACAAAATAGTAGGTACTAATATGGACAAAATAGTAGGTACTAATATGGACAAAATAGTAGGTACTAATATGGACAAAATAGTAGGTACTAATATGGACAAAATAGTAGGTACTAAAATGGACAAAATAGTAGGTACTAATATGGACAAAATAGTAGGTACTAATATGGACAAAATAGTAGGTACTAATATGGACAAAATAGTAGGTACTAATAACGATTTCCATAGCAAGAGTGCTGAAGGCCCTAGCAGTTTTCATTGGATTAGAGAACAAATAAATTTAAATATGAATTAAGCCCAACACAGAAATACAAATCGTGAACCCTAATCTAAAGTCTGGTCTATGGCCATGAAACATGCAGAAGAGAAAAAGAAAAACACGAATACGAAGAAAGGATGTAAAGGAAAAGGCTAGAAAGAAGAACACGAAAGATAAGAAGAGAGGGGAGTGTAAAGTAAGATGAGGCAGATGAACAAGTGAAGGTGGAACGTTAAATGATGAAGAAGAATGAAGAGGAAGTTGGTTAGTATGCGAAAGAGGGTGGAAAGGAGAAGAAGAAGAAGGATGAGAAAGAAGAAAACTTAGAGGAAGAGGTTATTGTTGTTGTTTAATGCCCACAATGAGTAAATTTACTCTTTTGTGCGTAAGGAAAAGGACGTTAAGTGACAGGTTGTAGTAGCTTTCCTCACATCCCGAGCGTGCTGATGAAGGTGGACCGCGGTTCTCCAGGCTGTTGTGATATGCGTGGCTTCAATTGTATGACGCTCACTACTTCGGGGATTATATCTATCCACATTTCGTCAGCCAGGCTGCCTTGAAAACAACTATTGTCCAGGGAGCGCTACATGGAAGAGAGATTGAGGTCTTGGTCAGTATATTCTGCCTGACCCTGACGCGATGTCCTGGTCAATGGACGCGATGTACTGGTGCCTTACCTGCGTCTCAATTAATTCCCCAGAGGAAAAGGTAAAGGGAAAAATGAGGATTTAAAAGAAGCAGAAGAACAAACAACGAACACGTAACACGCACGTTCTCAAACCTCATAAAATATAAAGTCTCCATCTTGAACGGCCTGTAAGTTCTGTTCCATGCACGTGCGAGCACAGTTGACGTACGACATCCAATTTCCGGCACTGCCACGCCCATCCAGGAAGTGACTTAAACGGCCATCTTTGAAAATCTGTGAGCAACACAAAAGACAGTAAACAGCAAATGTAATCTGTCGCATGAGCCATCTTCCTCGGTTCTACTTATTGGCATCATTTCATTTTCGATAACCACATTAGCCGTCAGTTGTATTCATTACGGCTTTGTTGTTACCTGGTTTTTTCCCCCGCAACACTCTTTGTTGTTTACATGAAATTTTCAACCTTCTCCATAAATGTATTATATACATCTGCGCATAAAACATCTTGCATCTGGTCATCTGGTCATCTGGAAAGAATTAAACTGGAACACATATACGGAATCAAGATGGTGATCACTTCATGAGCTGCAGCTGTCAGCGATCCAAAGTTAACTGTCAGGGTCAGGGAAAGCGAATCCAGAGCTACCAAGACCCTTCTACACCTCCCCGTAGTGATCCTGGATAACAGACTGCAACAGAGCAGACTGGCTTAGGAGAAGGGCAAGAAGAGGGAAGGTTAACCCGGTACTAAAAAATGTCTGCTGAAGTCGGATGTGTCAAAACGATAGATGCAACAATTCAAGTAAAGTTATAAACTGAGATACAACGCATTTCGTTCTTCGGACTACATTCTGCTACTTGCACAGCACTTTACGTGGAATGGTAGCTGAAGATTGAGATCGGTTGACAAAGAACATTTATGTAAGAATAATCATAATAAAACATTCATATTGCAACATCATACGGGGACATTAATACGAGGACATTAATACGGGGACATTAATACGGGGCATTAATACGGGGACATTAATACGAGGACATTAATATTGGAACATTAACACGGGTACATTAATACGGGTACATTAATATGGGGACATTAATACGGTGACATTAATACAGGGACATTAATACGGGTACATTAATACGGGGACATTAATACGGGTACATTAATACAGGTACATTAATATGGGTACATTAATACAGGGACATTAATACGGGGACATTAATACGGGGACATTAATACGGTGACATTAATACGGGTACATTAATACGGGTACATTAATTCAGGGACATTAATACGGGGACATTAATACGGGGACATTAATACAGGGACATTAATACGGGAACATTAATACGGGGACATTGATACGATGACATTAATACGGGTACATTAATACGGGTACATTAATACGGGTACATTAATACGGGGACATTAATACGGGGACATTAATACGGGTACATTAATACAGGGACATTAATACGGGGACATTAATACGGTGACATTAATACGGGGACATTAATACGGGTACATTAATACGGGGACATTAATGAACCATGCGAATCTGTAGTAACACAAGACCAGGACGACTGGAGATAATTCTTGAAGCAGAAACTCTGGTTATATCTCCTTTAAGACGGACGAAGGGTCCCTTAAAACCTGCGTGCTCGAACCAAGGCCGTTTCAGTTCATCGCCTTGAGAGACGAGTGCCTTACTTCACGACCACAGCGACCCTTACTCTAACATACATTATACTAAAACATGCATACTGAAACATTCAGACGGTAACATACATTCTCGAACATTCATACTCTACATATATACATGTGAGAACATACATACTGAATATTGATACCCTAAAATACATACAAACTAAAAATTACATATCTCAACATGCATATAATAACATTCATATAGAACATACCATATTAGAGCGTACATGCTGCCGAAGACGGACGTGTCAGGCCGACCGGTGCAAATATCGCAGTCATGCTGTAAACTACCAACACAAGGCGATCCGTTATCCGGAATACATCCTGGTATTTGCAAAGCCCTGTTCAGGTCTTGGTAGATGGAGATTGAGAATGAACGCAAAAGAAGAAGAAGACGAAGATGAAGAAGAAGAAGAAGAAGAAGAATAAGAAAAAGAAGAAGAAGAACGTACATACTAGAACATATATAAAGGAACATACATACGGGAACACATATACTACAATGTTGATATTGTCATTATAGTGCTGGTAAGTTCCCTTGTCATTGTCAAGGTCACTTACTACAAGGTCATCAAGTGCACCTCCTTTACTTTTGCATGTGAGTTTATTTTGTAAAAATAAGGGTTCACATCTTTATTCAAATTAATATTCGGTTATGCGTTTGATTCTTGTCCTGTTATTCTGTCTACCTTTTCTGTATATTTTTTTCTCCTTTTTACTGGCAAAGACAGATCATTTACAAAATCAAAGCCTTTCTGTTGTTCATCAAGTGCTTATTGTTTTGCGATCGACTAGTTATTTTGTTGTCATTGCCATTGTTGACATGTTTGTGACTTGTAGCTTTAGTTAGCGCAGATCATCACATTTGTTAAACATACTTCAGCTGTCTCCTGTGGGTTTTAGGAAAGCTCGATTAATACGTTCGCATCTGGTACTATGTGGTTGGTTTTGACATTCATTCTGTGACAACACTTTGTCTTAATATCGCCCAGTTGACTACGGTCTGGGGTGGAAAGGCGCGCATCCGCCAGTAGAAACTAGTGAGGCAAAAACACTTGAAAAAAAATATTCGAGTGAAAAGACGATAAATGTAGATTAACAATACGTCACAATCTACTATTTAATATGAAGTCAATTTACGAACATTCTCACCTCCCACATGTAACCATTATCATCAAATGTCTTCATCTCGCTTGGATTGACCACTCTGCCTTTGAAAGGTCCGAACCTTGACCCTTTGGGTATCACATGAGAACCACAAAATACGGCATAGTGAGGGACGCCTGCAAAGTTAGTCTGAGAAAGGACCAATCCTGTAATGGGTGAAACAAAGCAAAAATGGCTAATAAAACAATTCACAAAGGATAATAGTATAAGCTTACTTGATACTTACATACTTGAATACCCGAATTCTGGTGTTACTCTTGAATATTTTAGTACTTCAATCCTGGTGTTACTCTTGAATATTTTAGTACTTCAATCCTGGTGTTACTCTTGACTATTTTAGTACTTCAATCCTGGTGTTACTCTTGAATATTTTAGTACTTCAATCCTGGTGTTACTCTTGAATATTTTAGTACTTCAATCCTGGTGTTACTCTTGAATATTTTAGTACTTCAATCCTGGTGTTACTCTTGAATATTTTAGTACTTCAATCCTGGTGTTACTCTTGAATATTTTAGTACTTCAATCCTGGTGTTACTCTTGAATATTTTAGTACTTCAATCCTGGTGTTACTCTTGAATATTTAAGTACTTCAAGCCTGGTGTAACTCTTGAATATGTTAGTACTTCAATCCTAGTGTTACTCTTGAATATTTTAGTACTTCAATCCTGGTGTTACGATTGAATATTTTAGTACTTCAAGCCTGGTGTAACTCTTGAATATTTTAGTACTTCAAGCCTGGTGTTAGTCTTGGATATTTTAGTACTTGAATTCTGGTGTTACTCTTGAATATTTTAGTACTTGAATTTTAGTGTTACTCTTGAATATTTGAACATTTGAATCTTGGTATTGCTTTTGAATACTTGAATCCTGGTATTGCTTTTGAATACTTTAATCCTGGTATTGTTTTTGAATACTTGAATCCTGGTATTACTTAAGAATACTTAAATTTGCATATTACGCTTGAATACTTGAATAATGATATTGCTATTGAATAATTGAATCCTTGAGTACTACAGTACTTGAAACCCGGTACTGATATTGAATACATGGCTACTTGAATCTTGGCATACCTGTTGAGCACTTCAGTACTTCAATCCCGGTATTACTTTTGAATACTAGAATCCTGGTGTTCACTCAGTCCAGGCTGCTGATACCAGGTAGCCAAGAGAGGATTGCATCTATGTGTGTCCTTTGCCCTGGAGCACCACGATGATCCAAGAGCGTGATGCAGATCATCTTTTCGTCTCGTTGGCGACAGACCTCCCTTGTGCTGGCAGTTGTATTGTCCACAGTAAAACACCCTTCTCGCCCATCTCTCCTCAGTCACGTGAGCCACTTGACCGACCGTTCTGTACGTTCACATTGATGCATCTGATGAGTCGACATCTCGGGGCTCTGGTGCCTGATCTCGGTGTTTCGGATGTGGTTTGTCAATAAGATATTTAGGGCTCGAATGATCTGCCTGGGTTTTTATGTTTGGCAAGGACAAGAATAGCACTACTGCCATACAAAGAGCATGTCGTTAGAGATAACTAATGTGTCGCAAGGCATAACACATGCAATGGCTAGATCGTTTGTTATGCGCAGAGTAAATGGCGCCTAGCAGGCTGGGAGGCCCACTTTGCTAAGTGTTTGAGTCTATTAAGATGGACTTGTACATCAGCTAACCACCTTCCACGCCCCTTTTTTCAATGCAGTGGAGTGTGGGGATGTCGTGGGCTAGTGTTTAAGTGACACGGCTCACAACTCGAATGTGCTGGGTTCGATCTCTATCACAGCACTGGCCGTTACATCGGGGAAGCAAACCCTTAGAAAAGGCAGGAGGGTGAAGAACTTTATATAAAATTAATGCTGGTCGGATGCACTGGGTCGACAGGCGCAAAATAAAAACCATAGTGCAAAGCACACCGCCTTGGGAAATAGAGAAATATGACGAACGTAACAATAATATTTTTAAAAAAAATTATAATAAATGTAACAGGCTGCTCGAACCTAGTCCGTTAGGCAGAAAATCCTCCTACCAGCTACATTCAGCTCACTCCAGAACTTGGAACTGCACAAGGGCATCTGCTCTAATAGAAGTACCGGTCGACTAGGACTAAGATATTTCAGACTCTTCGCTCCATTGTACTTTTGGTAGCACGGAGCTTCTCTTTGTATGAATTGTGTATACTCCAAACCTCATACACCCTTGCTGAGATAACCAAGATACTGAAGTTGTGAGCCCTGGCCGCGACGTCCGTCATCTGCTGGAGAATCGGTTTACTACGGTTGATGCTGAACCAACCAACCGCTCTCCTTCCTTTGGTCTGCTTGTTAATTGTGTGGCTGTTAACTTAACTTAACAGTTAACTGCTCAACCTCGTTATGTTAGGACCGAAGGCTGTACATAGTATGTATACAGCCAGTTTATTCCACTACACCGATATTAACAATAACTGCGAGCCTTCAATCTATTTTTGAATTCATTAACTGACCCTGCCTCCACCACATCCTGTTATTATGCATTGCAAATATTCACCACTGTCTAAAAATATATTTCCTTATATCTATTCTGGACCTGTCTTTAAACAATTTGAAGCTGTGCCCTCTCGATCTTGTAGTCGGTTGAAGCTGTGCCCTCTCGATCTTGTAGCCGGTTGAAACTGTGCCCTCTCGATCTTGTAGCCAGTTGAAGCTGTGCCCTCTCGATCTTGTAGCCGGTTGAAGCTGTGCCCTCTCGATCTTGTAGCCGGTTGAAGCTGTGCCCTCTCGATCTTGTAGCCGGTTGAAGCTGTGCCCTCTCGATCTTGTAGCCGGTTGAAGCTGTGCCCTCTCGATCTTGTAGCCGGTTGAAGCTGTGCCCTCTCGATCTTGTAGCCGATTGAAGCTGTGCCCTCTCGATCTTGTAGCGGGTCGTACTTTGAAAAACTGGGTATAGTTTAGTTTATCCTTTCCACTGATTCATTTATAGACTTGTATTAAGTCACCTCGAATTCTTCTCTTCTCTAGAAACTAGACTTGTATTAAGTCACCTCGAATTCTTCTCTTCTCTAGAAACTAGACTTGTATTAAGTCACCTCGAATTCTTCTCTTCTCTAGAAACTAGACTTGTATTAAGTCACCTCGAATTCTTCTCTTCTCTAGAAACTAGACTTGTATTAAGTCACCTCGAATTCTTCTCTTCTCTGGAAACTAGACTTGTATTAAGTCACCTCGAATTCTTCTCTTCTCTAGAAACTAGACTTGTATTAAGTCACCTCGAATTCTTCTCTTCTCTAGAAACTAGACTTGTATTAAGTCACGTCGAATTCTTCTCTTCTCTAGAAACTAGACTTGTATTAAGTCACCTCGAATTCTTCTCTTCTCTAGAAACTAGACTTATATTAAGTCACCTCGAATTCTTCTCTTCTCTAGAAACTAGACTTGTATTAAGTCACCTCGAATTCTTCTCTTCTCTAGAAACTAGACTTGTATTAAGTCACCTCGAATTCTTCTCTTCTCTAGAAACTAGACTTGTATTAAGTCACCTCGAATTCTTCTCTTCTCCAGAAACTAGACTTGTATTAAGTCACCTCGAATTCTTCTCTGTTCTAGACACTACAGACCAGTTTTTTGTACTCTTTCCTCATAAATATAATTCAGGAATCCCACGATCATTTTTGTAGCTATTGTTTTTATCCTGTCTATGATGTCTATATCGGCTCTATGATAAGCACTACATCTCCACACCTGAATACAGTACTCCAATTCAGGTATCACCAATGATTTATATAATTTAACTAACACTTCTTTGTTCTTATGTAAAATGTTTCTTTTAATCATATCCAGCATTGCATAACCTTTTTCACTGTCACCTGACCTTGTTCCCGCACATTACCTGTTTAATCTATTAGAGCACCTAGGTCTCTTTCCTTTTTTATTATCCTAATATTTGTCTTTCTCATCATGCACTTATAAACCGTAATGATCTTTCCATGTGGATGACTGTACATTTTTCTACTTTAAACTCCATCTACCTGCTCTAGGATCATTTTTGTATTGTATCTAGATCCGAACTCAATAGACCCACATCTAACGGAGAAGAGACCATGTTGCATAGTTGTGTGTCGTCTGCGAGCTGTCCAATCATGGGCTCTATAGCATTGCTATTGATTTCCTCACCTATCTAGAGATACTTACTAACATTTTCGATGGGCTTATTGTCCAGTCTCAACTCCCAGGGAGGACAGAACGTGTTCAGTAGTGGTTCTACTTTATATTTATATTCAGACCAAATGCGGGTCTACTTTATATTTATCTTCAGGCCAACCGCGGGTCTACTTTATATTTATCTTCAGGCCAACCGCGGGTCTACTTTATATTTATTTTCAGGCCAACCGCGGGTCTACTTTATATTTATCTTCAGGCCAACCGCGGGTCTACTTTATATTTATCTTCAGGCCAACCGCGGGTCTACTTTATATTTATTTTCAGGCCAACCGCGGGTCTACTTTATATTTATTTTCAGGCCAACCGCGGGTCTACTTTATATTTATCTTCAGGCCAACCGCCAACCGCCTTCCCTGCTTCATTCAGTCCGTTAAGACTTGGTTCGGCTTCTGTAATGTTGCGGTTGAAGATCGCATAGTCGTCCGCACAACGTAGCGTGAGAGCACCTGACCATCGATGTTGACACCTCGCTCCTACCAGGTTAAGGACCTAACGGTTATGAGCATTCAAGACATTGACAAGATAAACCAGGAAGAGAAGAGGAAAACGATTTAGGTCACATTAAAATGTGAGTGAAGCAAAGGAATTGCGAATAATCAAATAATATTATTATGTTATGGCTTTTCTCGTCTTGACAGACCGCCAATAAGCTAGTCTGTTGTAGAGATGGCGGTGGCAGCATCTGTCCTGGAGGAACATCGACTTTCGTGACTGATTTTGCCGATTCTTGATTGACAGGGACGACAGCAGAGTAAACAGAAAAAGTTTGATTGGCGTGGTATAGGCTTCTTTCTTTTGCGTCACTTGTCTTCCATCTTTGTCACCAGAACTAGCTCTGATGCCTCGATGCCCGTTCTCAAGGTTGCTCTCTATGTAGCTATATGCTCTGTAATCTCCTCCCAGATATTTGGATTGATCGTAAAATCGTTCATGGATCTTTTGCAAATGTTCTTGCAACTTAACGCAGGCCATCCTTGTGATCTGGTACCCGAAACGAGTTCACCCGGGAGTAACTGCTTCGCAATGCGAGTCTTTGACATTCGTTTCACGTGACCCAATCATCTCAGTCTCTTATTGCTCAGAGTCGAGAAGAGGGAAGGTATCTTGGCGTGTTTCGGTATTTCCGAGTTGGCTACCTAGTCCTGCTACTTTATGTTCATTATACTGAGCATTATAATGAACAAATAATAAAACCACATAGATATTCAATCAATCAAAACCTCTTGAACTCTCTGTGGAGCATAAGTTGTCAACAACTACACGTCAGACATCCACATTTTGATTTGTCAAATCTGTTAAAGTTTCTTACAATTTATCTAGGTTAGGGTGACCAGTTCCATGCCTACATCTTTCACCGTGTCTTCTGTGATAAACCTGTCAGGTGTCAGTAATACTAGACTGTAATTGTGGTGTTCATTATGTGTCCTATGCCAGGTAGCCAAATGTCGTCTAAACTCATCTCCTGTCTTTTATCTGTAAGTATCATGCCGGACCAAGGTTTTGTCACATGCCATCTCTCCATCTCATTGGCGGACGCCTGGGGCTACGGTTAAAGTTGTAGGGCCACAATGAGACGTCACGTGACGTGTCAGTGTCACTGTTTTTTGTTACACTTTTGGGATGGAGTGAAAGATGGACAAGAGGAAGAAGATGTGAGAACAACAACGCAGACATCGCCCAGAACAACTTGGGCGACACCCTAATAATACTTTGAGCCCCAAATGTGGTTGTGATCTCAAAGATTATCTACACCAATGCTATATATCGTTGCAAATGCTGCTTGAAAATAATTGATAAGACGGCCATAGAGTTTGGTATGAAAATAAACATATTGAAGAGAAAGACTTTTGCAACATCGGCAAATAAATGTATCAAACAATGGAGACATAATCGAACAGGTACAGAAGTTTACATATTGGGTCACACCAAAACAAAAGATGCAATTAGACAAAAAATTAAGACAAGGATTGCAATGACAAAGAAGGACTTCAGAAAACAAACAATTGGTAACGTCAAAGGATATCAGGATAGAACTGAGAAAAAATAATAATCGTTACTCATATATGACCAATTGCACTGTATGGGGCTGAAACATGGACTACCGAAGAAATGTGGGGAAAAGCTTGGAAGCGTTTGAAATGTGGTGCTACCGTAGAATGGAAAGAGCGAGTTGGACAGAAATAAGATGAAAGGACAAGGAACTCAATTATGTGGGCGCACAAAGACAAATATTGCATGTGATACAAAAACGTCGGTTGAGTTGGCTGGGTCACAATATGAGACATGAAAGTCTTCTACAGAAGATACTAGAAGGCACGATTCATGTCTTGTTTATAAACTTACCAGTCGGCAACTCGTGGGCAGGTGGTATAGACTTGGTGGATCTCCACGAGGCTGCATGACTGGCAGGTACAAGCTCCCCAGCGAACGTGGACACCAACGACTCTAGCGCTGAAACATATCAGACAATTAATCCTCTACTCCATTCTCGTGGATCACCACAATGAAATATTGACACCTCATCCCGTGCGGCAGTGTCTGCAATGGAATGAAGTTTCTAGCTCTTCCCATCCAATATCGCTATCTGCTATAAAATGAAATCTTTGAGCAGGTTTCTGCTTGTGTGTACTCTGGTGTATTTGCCTTGTTTCAACTGTTGACTTTATAAAACCACAGCAGCCTCGATGTATTTGTGTCTTAACATGTCATTCTCAACGAGCAGACAAAAATCTTCAGACCCAGAACGGGTCATTGCAGACTCAATGCCCACCTCCACAGAATGGGTCTTAGAAAGGGATCAAGATGCTGAGCAGCGCAGGAGCTGTAGTTGTCAGCTACCCATAGATGATTGCTAGCGACACGGCCAACGAGCCAGAGCTGCCAAGACCCTTCTACACTTGAACGTGGTGATCCTGGACAACAGACTGCAGCTGGGAAGATTGGCTAAGGATAGAAGAGGGAAGGAAGGTGTCGACCATGCTAGAAAAGTTGTGAGGGAGCTGCAAAAGCCTGCAAAGCGCAGTCTCTTTTCGTAAACCTCGACAAGAAGAAGAAATAGAAGAAGAAGAGGAAGAAGAAAAACAACAACAAGAATCAGAAGAAGAAGAAGAAGAAGAAGAAGAAGAAAAAGAAGAAGAAGAAGAAAAAGAAGAAGAAGAAGAAAAAGAAGAAGAAGAAACATTCCCACAGACAGTCTATCCTTTGGCATGAATTTACACTTCGTCCTGAAAAATTAATATCTGACGCAGGACGATATCTCAAGCCGTTGGTCACCATTAGATAATATCTGTTACGAAACTAGAGTTTCCTCTAGCCACACAAGGCTGACACAATAACTGACACCTCGAGAGGTGAACTTTCGGACTTCTCATCTCTCTGACTCTCTTGTCCTTCAACTTCTAACACGGACAGACATCGTGCAGTGACGTTTCCAACACATCGTTTCTGACATTGTTCACTCAAAGTCAAGCAAGCTGTGATCTCATTCAGTGCAGATTCTGACACGTCATTTCTAACTCATCCTGTGGTCACCCCCACGGCCCACAAGCTTAGGCCTAGTGTAGTAAAGTTTCTAACGCGTCATTACTGACCCGCCTTCTGGTTCCCCTACTTAACACAAGCTGAAATCTCGTGCAGCAGTATTTGACACGACATTACTTACTTGCCCTCTGGTCACCCTACCTCACAGAAGCGAATAGACATCGCGCAGTGACGTTTCTAACGTCACATGAAGTTCACACTGTGCACTTGAAAAAAAACTGCATTGCAAAACAGATAACACATTGCCAGTTTGCATGTTCACGAACGAGCAAGAAACGGCAGTATCTGATTGTGGCATACCTCTGCTCTTAAAATGAACTAGAAAGTATACTACCACAGCTAGTTTATCATCTCTGTTAACATCATCATATTATCATTATCATTAGCAACAATGGAGATTGCCTGAAGGAAGTGATACAGAGAATGGCAATGCAGAGGTTAAATAAGATGACGAATCTGTGGCAGTACTCTAATAAAATGACGAACATAACATTCTACGAACTTGCATCTTCCCGGTGGCAACGTACGGATGTGAAACGTGGACCACCACACAGACACTTAAGAAAAGGATTGACTCTTTTGAACTGAAATGCTACAGGAGGGTGCTCAAAATACCATGGGTGGCGAAACGCAAAAATGGAGATATACTAAAAGAATTTGACATCTTATCCAGAAAACTGAAATATTTTGGTCATATCAAACTGCATAATGGCCTAGAGAGAACAATATCGGAGGGTGTGGTTCCTGGAAGGCGGGGCACAGGCAGATCGAGAAGCAGATTGACATGGGCATCACGGAGGTACTGAAGATGACAGCGACGGAGGCGGGCATTCTGGCCAGAGATAGAGAGTCTTACAGATCGGCTGTTGTGAGAGCGACGTTCTGGTCAGAGATAGAGTCTTACAGATCGGCTGTTGTGAGAGCGACGTTCTGGCTAGAGATCGATAGTCTTACAGATCGGCTGTTGTGAGAGCGACGTTCTGGCCAGAGATCGAGCCTTACAGATCGGCTGTTGTGAGAGCGGCGTTATGGCCAGAGATAGAGAGTCTTACAGATAAACTGTTCTGAGAGCGACGTTCTGACCAGAGATAGAGAGTCTTACAGATCGGCTGTTGTGAGAGTGACGTTCTGGCTAGAGATCGGGTCTTACAGATCGGCTGTTGTGAGAGCGACGTTCTGGTCAGAGATCGAGTCTTACAGATCGGCTGTTGTGAGAGCGACGTTCTGGCTAGAGATCGAGAGTCTTACAGTTCGGCTGTTGTGAGAGCGATGTTCTGGCTAGAGATCGAGTCTTACAGATCGGCTGTAGTGAGAGCGACGTTCTGGCTAGAGATCGAGAGTCTTACAGATCGGCTGTTGTGAGAGCGACGTTCTGACCAGAGATAGAGAGTCTTACAGGTCGGCTGTTGTGAGAGCGACGTTCTGGTCAGAGATCGAGAGTCTTATAGGTCGGCTGTTGTGAGAGCGACGTTCTGGCTAGAGATCGATAGTCTTACAGGTCGGCTGTTGTGAGAGCGATATTCTGGCCTAACATAGAGAGTCTTACAGGTCGGCTGTTGTGAGAGTGACGTTCTGGCTCGAGATCGAGTCTTACAGATCGGCTGTTGTGAGAGCGACGTTCTGGCCAGAGATCGAGAGTCTTACAGATCGGCTGTTGTGAGAGCGACGTTCTGGCTAGAGATCGAGTCTTACAGATCTGCTGTTGTGAGAGCGATGTTCTGCAAAGGCCAAGCTAGATAATGACATTGGGGAGAGGGGAATAACGTTTTGTCAGACATAACACACAGATCAGACATGTTAGCCAGGGCCAGGCAAAATATACAGGTCAAAACCCTCACTTTGACTTCCTCGTAGTTGTCACTCAAAATGGGCTGTTCTTCTTAGCAGAATGGACAACGAGGTAGAAGATCGACGTGTTCTCTGTAGCAGTGTGCGATACACTGATGGGGCCAAGAAAAGCAAAACCGTCTTGATGACCCCGGTACACCTTCATCAGCACGATAGGGATGTGCGGAAAACGACTGCAATCCGTCACTTAAAGCCTTTTCAATGGCGCACAAAAGACTTCCCATTGTGGGCATTCACAACAACAAAGATTATCATTATCTTCAGAATCATCGAGACCATCATTACCTACATCACCATCATCAGCATCAACGCTATAGACCTCATTACCTACATCACCATCATCAGCATCAACGCTATAGACCTCATTACCTACATCACCATCATCAGCATCAACGCTATAGACCTCATTACCTACATCACCATCATCAGCATCAACGCTATAGACCTCATTACCTACATCACCATCATCATCAATATCACAATAACCAAAATCATCACCATCACCATTCATATCATCATCATAATCATCATCACCAATAACATCACCATCACTACCATCACCACTACCATTATCACTACCATCAACACAACCAATACAACGATCACCACTATCATCACCATTACCATCACTATTATATCCACCACCACAATCACTATGTGGAGCCGCGTAGCGCAGTGGTTAGCGCGCTGGCTTCGCATCTGAGTGGTACTGGGTTCATTCCCCAGTTGAGGCGGTAATGTTTTTTTTCAGACCGCAATGGCTCCCGGGTCGACCCAGCCTTAAATGGGTACCGGTTCAGTCCGGGAAGTAAAAGCGGAGAGGGAGAGGAGATGGCTACCGCCCTCATATAGCCGATCCTTTGAAATGTGAGATCGCTAACACCTCACACCCCTACGGCAGTAATGCTATGGGATACTTTACTTTACAATCACAATCACAATCACAACCACAAGCACCATAATCACCTTCACCCAGATTACCACCACCATTATGATCACCAACATCACCATCACTACTATCACATCATTACCATCACTCCCACCACCATCAACATTCTTACCATTTATGTGTTGACTGATCCTTATCCCACTAAACGCATAGACCCTGGCCTTGCTAGTGTTGGAGGTCCCTGCCATCAGCCAGGAGGAATTGCCACAAAGACACATGTCTAGATCTGCTAAAGTGAAGAACAAAGCCGGCGTCGAATTGCGAGTCTGGATGGATGGATACGCCACTGCATTATTGGAGATGATTTCTCGTGGAAGTGGTGGCAGAAAGGAAGGAAAGCGCACGTGAGGAAGAAACGGGGGTATATGCATAATTAGTTCTTGTCCTGGCCTTTGAGCGTGGCATGACGTCATTAGGGCACTGTTAGGATGATAGTAAACAACATTGCATTACAGTGTGATATTGTTGCATATTGGTTAACAGTGTCCCATAAATAATACAGATGAATTGTTAATGATTTATGTGTATGTAGTATAAGTCAGGTTGGCTGAACAGTTCAGTTTCTGGATGCATCTACTCACTAATTGCAATGGGCAGAAAACATAGCAGCGAATGAGCTGAACATAGATAGCGACATATCTGGCTACTTCCGTCATGGTCATCAAATCATATCTGACCAAGACCCTATTCCGCCTCCAAGTGCATCCTTGTTGAGATATAGGGATCTAAGACAAGAGGCAAAGACGGTAAAAAAAAATGCAGTGCTGAAATCGAATGTGTTTGCCGCACTAGTTTCTACTGGCGGAGGCGCGCCTATTCCACCCTAGACCGTAGTCAACCTGGGCAATATTAAGACGCACAAACCAGTGCTTTGATGTATGTGTGCGCCTGTATGTACTTATGCTAGGTTTGTAGGCTCTCAGAAGCTATCCCAACCAAAGTGCAATGGAAGGGTCTCACCCTGAGGGCGCGTGTGAAAGTTGTGCAAGAGTGTGACTGTATGACATAGTCAAATGAAACAGAGTGGAGTAAGAAGAGAGGAACGAGTAATTCGTATGATGTCTCACAGGCGTATACTGGTTGAGCCACCCTGTATTCCATTCTATCTAACTAACATTCGTCAAACAGCCTATCAACCGCTCTTCTATAAAGTCGGCGAGCTAAACAGACCCCAAGCTAAATTTGCCTTTAATGTATCTTCTTACAGCGTTTATCTCATATCTGTTTCGTTAGAGCAGCATTGAACAAAAACAAGATCTGTGAGCTCCTGTGTGAGCATGCAGCGTTGTATAATGTGTTCGGCCGCCATGATGGTCTTCCCCAATGTTATTTACCCACATCCCAATGTTGGTGTTTAGTTTGTGACGCTTGGGTCTATTATGCACAGTTCTCAGTCTGAATATGACCACTTGCTCATCTACACCGGAACATCTTCTTCTCATTCTTTTTCTTCTTTGTCTTCTTCGTCTTCCTCCTCTTCCTACTGTGCTTCTTCACCTTCTTCTTTCTCCTCCTCCTCGTCTTTTTCTTATCATTCTTCTTCGTCTTATTCTTCTTAATCCTCTTCTTCTTCTTCCTCCTGTTTTTCTTCTTATTCTTTTTTTCTTCCGTCTCCTCCTCTTTTTCTTTTAAATCTTCTTCCTCATCCTCTTCTTCTTTATTTTCTTCTTCTTTTTCTTCTATTTGTTCTTGACTTCGTCTTCGTATTATTATTATTAATTAACTTTACTGAGCTATTAGCTTTTGTGGATTCTAATTAATAGAGCTGTGAGTCCCGTGGCTTTCCTTATCATCGTAGCCAGAAACCAGACAAGTGTTTGACTACGTCCCGTCCACAGTGGGAAGAGTGATGCATTCGGCGGTGTTTATTGTCGAGTGCCCGGCTAAAACAATCCTGAGAATCCCCTGACGTGCTTACATCCCCACCAACTTAGGAGGCTTCTATAGGAAGGTCGTATCCATCAATTCCGCCAGGTTTCAGTTTTGCAATTGGGCAAGTAGCACGTTTTTCGGAGTGCAGAGCCGAGATGAGCTGACGCTGCTCTGTGCAATGCTGAGTTGAGAATACACTCAGCGCAGTACAAAGCCGAGCTGATACTTAACAGGCTACCACCACCACTAACTCATGAGTCTCGGTGAGAGCCCCCTATTCATCCGTTCTACCACTTTTGCAAAATGGCATTGGACACGCTTCTCGCAGTGTAATACCTCGTTGGGTCACACTTCGGATCACGATCATCTTGAATTTGCTACCGTGAAACAAGTAACCAAGTGTGATGAACTCACCTGAAGTATCTTCAGTAGAAACAATATGACACCCACTCTAGTCTGCTAATCTAATACTGTGAAAACCCTTCACAAGCAGACCGGGGCCCCTGACTTTAATATTCCTAACGCTCGATAAAATAGAAAGATAGTCATGTAGAACGAACAACTGCAAGCTGAAAATGAGCTTTTAATTGTCCATGATCGGCAGAGCTTCACTCGTGGGCATTCAACCAGAACAGCGAGGTCCGTCATCGACAGTTACGGATCATTGCTGGGAGCCGTGTGGGAATATGGCAAATGATTGTTGCAGAAACTGATAGCGGTGTATAAAATAAAAGTAAAACCAAAGAAGAATGTTGGATACCAGTTCATTCGTCGCAGTTTTCTGTTTATTGTAGGGGAAACGAGTTATTCGTTCTGTTATTGGTGTATCGTGTACAATATTGATAGGACGCTGGTTACACAATCGGGTAAAAACTTCTACAGATGTGGGCAGGTCAACCCTTAGAGTTTTGGCTTGTTTATATTTAAGACAGCAGGAATCTGAAAGAGTTTAGAACTATTTCTTCTTTTTCTTTTTTGTCTTCTTCTTCTTCTTCTTATTTTAATATTTTACTTCTTATTCTTCTGCTTTTTCCTATTGTTATTAAGTAGATCCGCAGCATGTTAGACGCCATCTATGCTGCTCTTAACAAACCACATAACAATAGCCGGTGTTATGACATGTTACACAGTTAGTCACCTCTTATGACATACTATCTGCGGAGCAGTGGTGATATTCTTGTCATTGTTATTTACAAAGACCCCGGCGGACCACTCAGAACATAGTTATTGCCCATCGCGAAGCGATGATGCTACATCATCAGACGGGTTTGTCTTACTAATGTAATGTACGCTGTCTTTGAGTTATATTGAGGACGAATAGTCATCGATTTCACTCTTATCTCGAGTTACCTTAGATCAGTGGCAAGACTATTAGTCGAGACAACTGGAGGTAACTCGGGGTACATGCACTATGGTTTTACCTCCCGTGAGACCTGGGGTCGCTTGAAACGCGGGATTCGATCGCCCACCGTTTCCGTTCATCACTGTGAGAGGCGAGTGCCTTAATCTCTAGACTACAGCAACCCCCACTCGTGACATAGATAAATGTATATATATATATTGAACTCCCCCCCCCCCCCCCCCCCTATGGTGAGGGAGACTAACGTCTGGTCAGGCAAAGTATACTGGCCAAGACCCTCACCTCGGCTACCTAGAAGCGCCCCCCTCCCCTCACGGACTATTTTCACGATAGCCTGGCTAATGAGGTGAGGGATCGAAGTGATCCCTGTAGTAGTGAGTGACACGCAGATGAAGTCAAGCATAGCGCAACCGCCTGGAGGATACCAGGTCCACCTTCATCATCACGCTTGAGATGTGATGAAAGCTACTGCAACCCACCACTTAACGTCCTTTTCAGGGCTCACAAAAGAGTAACCTACTCATTGTGGGCATTCGAGATAACAAGTCCAACCATCTTTAGTTCCCATTACAACACGCCTGACGTGAACATGCTACTATTTGTTGACAGGCACACCATATGCGAGGGGAGCTCAAGTCAAACCGAGACTGGTTTTATCGGAATGTGTTAAAACGTGCTGGCAATACTACGATTAGTTCATGGCACTTATGTCTAATTACTGCTAGGTAATTGCCGTTAGCTGGTCACAAAACAGATAAATACAAATGGCGGACAACACTGTTAGTGCTTGCATGGAACAGCGTGTTGTGATGAAGTTTTTTGTGAAAGAAGACGTGAAACCTGCGGAAATTTACAGAAGACTGCAATCACAATACGGGGATGAGACACTCAGCCGCAGTAAGATATTTGAATGGTGTAAACGTTTTAGAGAAGGTCGTACATCCGTGAGTGATTAACCCGGCCGTGGTGACTCTCAACCCACCAGTCGTTCCTGAGAATGTCCAGATTGTGGAACTCCTTATCATGGAAAATCGACGCATAACATGTCGCAAAAGTGACACTAGAGGGCGGTGAACACTGTTATTCATGAACATTTGTAGTTTCGGAAAGTTAGTGTACGTTGGGTTAGGTCACAAAAGTCATCCTGTTCCTGCAATATAACGCTCAAACTGTGTGTCATCTGCAGAAGCATTACCACATCCACTTGATAGCACAGACCTCACCGGAAGTGATTTCCACCTGTTTGGAAACCTTAAAAAAATTCTGGAACGTCATAACTTCAGCACTGAGGATGTAGTAAAACTTGTTGTCCTGGATTGGTTCAGGCATACTGACAAATATTTCTACCCTGAAGATTTTCAAGCCAGAATAAGAGCATAAACGTTGCAGGAGATTATATCGAAAAATAAATCGCATTTTGACAGCTTGACAACTAATTTTGTTTTCTTTAAAAACGTCCCGGTTTGACTTGAACGCCCCTCGTATTTTAATTTGCATTTAGATCCATTTAGACATTCACTTTTATTTACGTCCAATTTCTACTCAATTGCATCTATAATTCACATATTTCTTTATAATCCCAGAAGACCATCATTTGCTAAATCACCAAGTAATACATACTGAAAACCCGTTCCGCTTGCCATAGGAACAAAGATGTCCCTAGGAAGATAAATTATTAATATTTTATGAAACGCAAAAATCACAGATGCCCGTGCGATGCACGTTCTTGCATATCATTACATCAGCTTTGGGAGAACGTTTCACTCATGAATTAGTAATCGTAGAAGTCTCGTCAAAGACCATGTTTTTATGCGGCCAGGCGACCGGGACACGGCAAATTTTACTCGTCACTCAGTGAGCTAATAAAGCTTATTTTTACAACTACTGCGCATCTTGTTTCCCTGGAGACAGTGGCACGCTAGGTTTTTGTCAGAAACGTGGATGTATAATGATTTCTTCGTGACTCCAAAACCAAACTCTTTGAAATTACTTTTAAAAAGCCTCTACGGCTAATAACATGAAACGAAACTTTGCTAGAAAGTGCTTTTGCATTATATAATGAACATATTGGGTTCACTTTAAAATTCAGATCTTTTTATATCTTCCGTTAAATATTCATTTTGTGTCTTTTATCGTCCTTGTTTTTTCAGTGTGTTTCCTTGGGCTCGCTACATGTAAGGAAAAACATAAGTCCACTGTAACTTTCTTCTTTCGATCCACAAGTAACAAAGTGATCAACGTTCCTATTCTTAAAATAAAGTAAAGCCGCAGCGATAATGAAGGTTATATGATGATAAAATATATATATACAGGTATTGCTCACTTACCGTTCCGGTTTATGTTTTTAGCGCACTCTTTTATTCTTTAAGTATCCCAAATATTAGAAGTGTGTTAGAGAGACCCCATGTCACGGTAGAGATACCCTCGCCGGAGATAAACTTCAGTAGACCCAGATGTAAATAGGTTAATTAGATAGTTGTCTTTCCATTAATGCCGTTAAGCTGCGAGAGGGGGCTTAAATCGTCTGCACTACGCCAAGTGCGTTGCGCAGATCAAAGTGAGCCAGTGTCGCTGCATAATCACTCAGATGTCATCTGTACACCTACCTCTTGTCCCCTTGTCATGTAGCCAGATCTACCAGCGTTGTAAGCCATCAGTGGAAGTTGATGAGTGTGCATTCTCATGAGATGACCAAACTTTCGTATTCTGTGCCTGGAGATTTATTCTGCACAAGACGTAGTGCCGACCATACAACGAATGTCGTCGTTCCCCTGTATGTCATTCCTGGTAACCCCGATGACTTTCCTTGAACACTTCATTTCACACGTCGAAATTCTGCATTCGCATCGTTGGGATGAGGCCATGTTTGGCACTGGTAACAATGAGCCGGCGTAAATATACTGTTTATTAGCTGTTGCTGTGTTGCCAAACTAATGCTTGGATGCCTAAGCTGTGGTAACGGCTGATAAGTTACTGCAGATGCTGTCTGATACTTAGTCTCAATTTCCTTGTCAATCCTACAGTCTGCGGAATAAATACTGCCCAAATACTTGAACTCATGGGACTGTTTAAGATCAATAAACATGCTAGAAAGAATACGAAAAAGAGCAACAAAGATGATAGTGGGATTCCAGAATTACAGTTATGAGGAACGACTCAGAAAAACCGGCCTACAGTGTCTCGAAGAGAGAAGAATTCGTGGTGACTTAATACAGGTTTATAAGATGATCAGAGGAATCGATAAATTAGACTATAACAAGTTTTTTAAAATACAGCCACCTACAATAACACGAGGGCATAGCTACAAGCTGACTAAAGAGAGGTCCAGGTTAGATATTAGGAAATATTTTTTTAGTCAGAGAGTGGTGTCTGCTTGGAATGCTCTGCCAGGGGAGGTAGTGGAGGCAGGGACAGTTAATGCATTTAAGAATAAACTGGATGCGCATAACTTTTAGAGCAAGGTGATGTAAATGTAACTGGTTGTATACAGACTCTGTAGGGTCTTCTAAACCAGTATAAAAACGTTAAGTTAAGTTAAGTTAAGTTAATATCATTGAGACTTATTTTGAGTGACCTAGGTATCCTACTGATCCTCATAGCTTATGTTTTCTTCTCGTTAATTCGCATATTGTATTTAACACAGGTAGTCGCAAGCGCGTTCATGTGATTTTGGCAGTTTACTTTCGCCGTCGTACAACAGACACTGATCATCTGCAATGAGTATATAGTGTATTGAGTTCGGTTCTGCTTCAGATTTCTCATTGACAGGAAATGGGAACATAGCTAAATATTAGTGAAGGAAAGTCACCGAAGTCGAGAACCGCCGATCACACCTTCAACAAAAAATTAAGTAATAGTTCTTCTTCTTCTTCTTCTTCGTTCGTTCTCAATCTCCCACTACCAAACCACGAAAAGGCTTAAGTAGCGGAATGTAGTCCAGAGAACGGAATGCGTTGTGTCGTAGTTTACAGCTTGGCTGCGATATTTGCACCTTTCGGTCCAACACATCCGACTTCAGCAAGCATTTTTTGAGTATCGGGTTAGCATTCCCTCTTCGATCCCTTCTCCTTAGCGAGTCTGCCCTGCTGCAGTCTGTTATCCAAAATCACCGCGTGGAGGTGTAGAAGGGTCTTGGCAGCTCTGGTTCGCTGGCCCTGACACTAGCAGTCAGCTATGGATCGCTGACCACTGCAGCTCATGCGCTGCTCAGCATCTTGATCCCAAGTAATAGTTCAATGAAGCCCCCAACACTTCATCAACAACATCACTATCTGCAATGGGATAACCTTGACCCTTTTTGTTTCTTGCATCAGCATTAATTTATTTGTTTGTTCTACTTGGGCATCCAGCATTACTTTATTTGTTTGTTCAACTTGGGCATCCATAGGAGACCATCAGTTTGTTATTGAGATCTTCGGTTCATCCCAAAAGTCCCCTTTGAGGGCAATATAACACAGTCCCTGAGAAATCAAGGACAGATTGGAAGAAGGCCAGGAGAAAGAATGCACATTGAAAATATAGTTGTATCCAATGTCCACAATGATTAGGACGTTAAGTGACAGGTTGCAGTATTTTTCCTCACATCTCGAGCGTCCTGATGAAGGTAGACCGGGCTACTCCTGGCGATTGTACTATGCTTCACTTCATCTGCGTGTCGCTCAGTACTACGGGGATCACGTCGATCCCTCACCTCGTTAGCCAGACTGCCTGAAAACAGCCCGTTTTCAGGGAGCGCTACTAGGAAGCCGAGGCGAAGTCTTGACCAGTATATTTTAACTGACCCTGACTAAGATGTCTGATCAATATATTTTGCCTGACCCGATGTTAGTCCTCCTCTCCGAAAATAAAGTTAAATGGTGTTCTTCTATGGTGTGTTATGTTGCATTATGATGGTTTAGGGGAGCTGAGACGTTTATCCAGTCAGGCCTAACGTACTGACCAGGACGTCGCGTCAGGTTGAGGCACAATACACTGATCCAGTCAACAATTTCTCTTCCATACAGCGCTACCTGGAAACGGGCTGTTGTCAAGGCGTCCTGGCTGACGAGATGTGGATCGACGTGATCCCCGTAGTAGTGAGCGCCAAGCAGATGAAACCAAGCATAGCAAAACCGACTGGAAGACTGTTGTACACCTTAATCAGCATGCTCGGGGTGTGAGGAAAGCTACTAGAACTCGCCACTTAACATATTTTTCAGGGCGCACAAAACAGTCAACTTATTCACTGTGGACATTAAACAACAACAATGCTATTTTAATTTGATATATTATTTTTGTCCTGTCTTAAATTATATATTTATTAATGATTTGTTAAATGTTGTTTAATATTATCTTGAGCTATGTTAAATTACATTACTTTATATTCCTTTTTTGTGTTGTTTATTGCTGTCTTAAATTATATTACACAAGAGGCAAAAGATGCAGCACACTGAATGAGCTAACATCATTCAGCGACTCTTTGCTGGAGTTCTGAATTATGATATGTGACCAGAACTTATCACGACCGTATGCTCCTGCACGCGACGGCCCTGCACTATTGTAGTCTGTCTAAAAGAATATGGATGAGAAGGCAAACCCAGTACCCAAACACACTGCAGAAATTAGATCAGTTGGACCGAAAGCCGCAGATATCGCAGCCTCGCTGTACACTGCAACATGACGTTACAGCGTCCTTTTCAGGAGGATTTTCGAAATTGCAGTGCATATTTTTGAACGCTATTTTATTCATTATATAGAATTACATATATTTAAAAATTATGTAATTTTATGCTTTATTTATAGTTATGTTATAGTTAATAGTACAAAATAGTTATGTTATTTTATACAGATGATACTAAAGTGTAAGATTCAAAGGAATAGAGGACATCTGCGAACAAGACTCACCTTTCCATCCCAGATATGCAGGGACAATAAAGTACGGACTTATGCCAAATGGAAAAAAAACTCCAGAGGTTAGAATAAAATGGAGAGACATACTCAGACAACTTTATAACCAGTCTCCGGACTGAGCAACCAGAGGATAGAGTCAAATGGAGACACAGACAACTTTACAACTAGTCTCCGGACTGAGCAACCAGAGGATAGAGTCAAATGGAGAGACATACTCAGACAACCTTACAACCAGTCTCCGGACTGAGCAACCAGAGGATAGAGTCAAATGGAGAAACATACTCAGACAACCTTACAACCAGTCTCCGGACTGAGCAGCCAGATGATAGAGTCAAATGGAGAGACATACTCAGACAACCTTACAACCAGTCTCCGGACTGATCAACCACAGGATAGAGTCAACCAGCCTCAGGACGAGGAAGATCAAGATGAACCCTGGACTTACACACTTATCTCTTCTTACCTCACACTATTTCATTTTACTCTGTCCAACAATCACACTTTTTCACAACATTCACACTCTTACACAATTTTCACACTCTTACACAATTTTCACACTCTTACACAACTTTCACACTCTTAGACAACTTTCACACTCTTACACAACTTTCACACTCTTACACAACTTTCACACAACTTTTACACTCTTACACAACTTTCACACTCTTACACAACTTTCACACAACTTTTACACTCTTACACAACTTTCACACTCTTACACAACTTTCACACAACTTTTACACTCTTACATAACTTTCACACTCTTACACAACTTTCACACAACTTTTACACTCTTACACAACTTTCACACTCTTACACAACTTTCACACAACTTTTACACTCTTACACAACTTTCACACAACTTTTACACTCTTACACAACTTTCACACTCTTACACAACTTTCACACAACTTTTACACTCTTACACAACTTTCACACTCTTACACAACTTTCACACAACTTTTACACTCTTACACAACTTTCACACTCTTACACAACTTTCACACAACTTTTACACTCTTACACAACTTTCACACAACTTTTACACTCTTACACAACTTTCACACTCTTACACAACTTTCACACAACTTTTACACTCTTACACAACTTTCACACTCTTACACAACTTTCACACAACTTTTACACTCTTACACAACTTTCACACTCTTACACAACTTTTACACTCTTACACAACTTTTACACTCTTATACAACTTTCACACAACTTTTACACTCTTACACAACTTTCACACTCTTACACAACTTTCACACAACTTTTACACTCTTACACAACTTTCACACAACTTTTACACTCTTACACAACTTTCACACAACTTTTACACTCTTACACAACTTTCACACTCTTACACAACTTTCACACAACTGTTACACTCTTACACAACTTTCACACTCTTACACAACTTTCACACAACTTTTACACTCTTACACAACTTTCACACTCTTACACAACTTTCACACTCTTACACAACTTTCACACAACTTTTACACTCTTACACAACTTTCACACTCTTGCACAACTTTCACCCAACTTTTACACTCTTACACAACTTTCATTCTTGCCATCAGTGTGAGGCACTTCCAATGCATTTTGGTTGGGTTGACCTCTGAGATTGCCCTAACTAGCATAGGTACATACAGACGCACACACACACCCAAGCACTGGTTAGACGTCCTAATATCACCTGAAGCCCGCGGCCAGGGGTGGAAAAGGGCGTGTCTCCGCCAGTAGAATACAGAAAGGCAAACACGTTACACAAACAAACAAAAACCTCCTCAGGACTGATCAACCAGATGATGACAATGACGTTAAATAATATTTTTTACATTTACTTTTTTTAATGACATGTTACGTCTTTCTTGACATGGCAGATAACGATGCATTGTGGTTTATTAATGTTATTTTATGCCATGTTCAACAATATTTTGTTCATATGCTTTTTTAATGCTACATACGGCCGTTTTTGAGATGGTAGATATTGTTGCTTTGTGGTTTGTTAATTTTGCTTCATTTTGTTCTATGATATTTTATTGTAAGTTATGTTGTACCACTAGCATCGAGATGGTGTTTGGAGCTGGCAAAGAACGTACATATTACGTCTAGAATGTTGGTTGAATTCACAAATGAAATTCTGCTATGTAACGTTTATTTATATGTTTCGTTATATCACATTGTGATTTGTTTTGGTATTTTGTGTTATTTTATGCTGCACTGTGTTATTATTTTATTTTATGATGTATAATGTTATGTTGTGTTCTGTTATGTTGTGTTTTGCTATGTAATGGTATGTTATATTATGTATCACCGCTAGTATCACATATGGTGCTCCGATCGCGGAGAGTATAGCCATCACGGATAGCAAAAAGCAGCACGCACAACGTTTCTACATGTGTGCCCTGAACGTGGCAAGGGATGCAGTTCCAGGATTGATCTTTACAGTTATCAGACACACATTTCGCAGCAATAGTATGACGATGTTGCCATTTTGTCCTGCAATGGACAGCTATTAATATTATTATATTTTGTTATATTGTGTTATGTTGCGTTATGTTATGTTATGTTGTTTTGTGTTATGTAGTGTTGCGCTTTGTTATGTTATGATATGGTATGCTATGATGGGCTGTTTTATGTTATGTTATGTTGCAAAATGCTATGGAATGTTATTATATATTATGATATGCATTTGATTGATTTAACACATTATATTTTGATATGTATCTGTTTTTAAGTCATGTTGTTTTGTTCTGTGAAACAGAACCGACATTAAACATCTCTAGAATAGGTACAGACTCACTTTCTGCAGACGGACAAACGTCTCCATGCTAGCGATTCTTGCAGCCCGCTGGTTATATACACTCATTCTCTGTCCTCACAGACAAACCCCGATACTCGACCACAGTTTTATCCCAAATCTCTGCAGTCAGTGTGTATTAAACCGATCAACTTCATTTCCCTCATCTAATACAGTGGTGCTCAACAGTACATATGTGCGACCTTAGTGGGATATTTTATGTTGACGCCTCTCTTCCCCTCCCGTCAAGCAATATTAGAAAGAACAATATTAGAAAGATAGAAAAGGAAAGGGACATAGGGGGTTATAATAGATCATACAGGTAAGGTGAGTGAGCAAGTCTAGGTAGCAGGGAAAAAACAAATGCAATGTGAGATATGATTTAAAAAATATTAAACATAGAAGCAGAGAAGTGATAGTCAAACTGTATAAAACATTAGTTAGACCTACATTGGAGTAATATGTATTAGGAGTAGGTGTGGAGTCCTTATCGTAGAGAGGATATAAACATGCTGGAAAGGATACGAAAAAGAGCGACAAAGCTGATAGTGGGATTTCAGAATTACAGTTATGAGGAATGAGAAAAACCGGCCAAAGGTGTCTAGAAAATAGAAGAATTTAAGGTCACTTAATACAGGTTTATAACATAATCAAAGGAACGGATAAATTAGAATATAACACTTTTTTTTCTCTCAAAATACAACCACCTACACGAATAAGAAGATAAATTTGCAAAATTAACTAAAGATAAAGAAAGGTCCAGATTAGATATTAGGAAATATTTTTTTAATCAGAGAGTTGTGAATGCGTGGAATGCATTGCCACTGGAAGTAGTGGAGGCAGGGACAATTAATGCATTTAAGAATATATTGGATGCGCATAGCTTTTACAGCAAGATAATGTAAATGACACTGGTTGTATACAGGCTCTGTAGAGTCTTCTAAACCAGTATAAAGACGTTAAGTTAAACCGTGCAAGCAAAATAAAGGAAAAACAATGGACGAAATTACAGCGGCGGAGACCCATAACTGACTGATTGGGTCAGGGTCTGCGTGCCAGAGCTGATCAAGACTTTATTCCGCATCCAAGGGGTGTCCTTGAAAAAGCATTGCATCCGTACATAATTGCTGAGAGAATAGAGTTCAAGGAAAGTACGCAAACAGGGTTCCCAAATTAGACCACGCTGAAACCGGATGATCAAGTTATCTTTTACCAAATTGGAGAAGATCTACATTACAATTAAAGCATAGCTGATTACAATTGAAGCATAACTGAAAAAAAACAGATTACAGTTATAACAAGGCAGATTACAAATGAAACAAATCATTACAAATCAAACTAAACAGATTTTAATTGAAATAAAGCAATCGTTGATACAAAGCAGATTATAATTGAAACAAAGAAATCGTTGAAAGAAAACAGATTATAATTGAAACAAATCAATCGTTGAAACAAAATAGATTACATATTTTTTTTTAAAACAGATTAGAATTGAAACAAATCAGTCGTTGAAACAAAACAGATTACAGCCACAACAAAACAGATTAGAATTGAAATAAAGCAGTTGTTGAAGCAAAACAGATTACAGATGAAACAAACAGATTACAGATGAAACAAAACATTAGAATTGAAACAAAGCAGTCGTTGAAGCAAAACAGATTACAGATGAAACAAACAGATTACAGATGAAACAAAACAGATTAGAATTGAAACAAAGCAATCGTTGTAGCAAAACAGATTGCATATGAAAGAAAACATCCCAACAAAACATCACACATATATATCATTTTCTAAACATCCGTTGATTAGTCTTTTTTGTTAGCCATTTGTCTTGAAAAGCACGCTGTGCCGTAGTTTCCATTGACGCTACATCCGATCTTAGCTGACTGTCTTTTTGCACTGCATTACCGTTCCCACTAGGATCTCTTTTCTTCAAGACTTTACTAGTGCAGCCCGTTTCCAGGGTCACAACTTGAACACGGAATATGGTATTGATCCGCTTGGGTTATCTGACCACTGCAGCTCATGCGCTGGTCAGCGTCTTGATCCCCGTCCATATTTCAAATGTCTTCATTTCTTATCAAGTCTCTCCTTGTGACATCGATGACCTTTCTTCTTAGACATTTCAATTTCCAAGTGCCATGAATCTGAAAATAGCATGCCTTATATTTGCTGTCGTTGGGGAATCCTCGTTTATACGGCTCTTGCCGATGTCTCTTTGGTGGTGGGTTACAGTCGCCCTTCACACATCCCGACGTGTACTTGAGAAGGTGGACCTTTGCCCTCTTGGCTATAGCGCAATTCGAGGCTCTTCAATAAGATCCTCATTATGGGGTTTATAAAGTCCATCCCCACCTCGCTTATAAGAATCCTGTGATACAGTATGTGCCAGACACCACGCCATGCTAGTATTGTTGTTGTTGTTGCTGCTGTTGTTGTTGGTGTTGTTTTGTTTTGTTTTTGTAATTGTTGTTGGTGTTGTTGTGGTTGTTGTAGTTGTTATTGTTGTTTTGTTGTTGTTGTTTTGTTTGTTGTTGTTGTTGTTGTGTAGTTGTGTTGTTGTCTAATCCCACAACAAGTAAGTTTAGTCTTTTGTGCCCTCTGATAAGGGCTTTAAAAACAGGTTTGTAGTAGCTTTCCTCACATCCTGAGCGAGCTGATGAAGGTAGATCTGAATCATTTAGAGTGTTGATCTTTGCTGGCTTCATCTGAATGACGCTCACTACTACGAGGATCACGTCGGTCTACATCTCGCCAACCACATTGTATTGAAAACAGCCTGTTTCCAAAGAAAATGACATGGAATACAGATGTGATCTTGAACATTAACATCTTGACATGGCTCTGGCGCGATGTTCTGGTTAGTTGCATGTGTCTGAGCAGACCAGCGTCTCAATTCCACATACTATCGTCAGGTACCAGGTTTTTGGTCAATGTTTCAGTTGTCTCTGACCTTATTTCTAGCTTCCACTAGTACGAGGGTCGTTCAAATCAAACCGGGACATTTGTTCTAGTTCTAACTGAATAAGCTATAGGGTGCTGGAACTACTATCATCAGTTAGGGGCATTTGTGATCTATTACTGCTAGGTGGCCCACTTGCCATATTAATAAAAATGGATGGCAACACTGTCAGTGCTTGCATGGAGCCGTGTGTGGTGAAGAAGTTTCTTGTGAAATAAATCATGAATCCTACATAAATTTAGAGAAGACTGCAATCACAATACGGTGATGAGACACGCCTAAATCGAAACGAGTATCCAAGCAGTGGAAGCATACGCATTCACCCCCAGCTAAAACTGTCAGACAACTGCAGGTAAAGTGATGAGTGTTTTTTGGAACAAACTTGGCATCATTCATTTTGATTTTCTTTCCCGTTTGAATGACCTAGTTTGATCACAAAGGACGTCCTACGTCTGCAAAAACAAAAGCACTTGACTTTATACTGCTCACCGCACTATGTGCCATCTGCAGAAACTCGGCTAGGAGGTATTGTCACATCCACCTTACAGCCCAGATCTCACTTCAGGCGAATTCCACATGTTTGGGCCTCTATAAGCAAGTGAAACAGGCTCTCCTGGACTGGTTCAGACATACAGACAAATCTTTCTACGTGGAAGCTTTTCAAGCATTACTAAAACGCCGGGATAAGTGCATAAACGTTGCAGGAGATTATATCGAAAAAGAAATGGTATTTTGACTATTTAAAAAAAACATTTTTTACTTACAAAAAAGTCCCGGTTTGACTTGAACGACCCTCGTATGTACGAGGACATGGCTACTCCCTTCTTTACATAAGCCATCCGTGCGGTTATATTCATATTCATGTCTCTGTCACACACACAACCCCTCCGGCAAACCACTCTGTCTAAATGATGAAATAATATTACTGGTCGACCGCCGTCAAAAGAGCGCAATATCTTCGATGACAATTCAATTGATTTCAAAAGCGTTGTATCACTTCTGCTTGTTATGATCTCCCGCTGTGCTTGAAAAAGAACCGCTGAAGTGGAAAAAAATGATTGATTTTTCCCTCCATTAATCAGTGTAATCAAATTGTGGATCAGAACTTCATTAAATTTATATTCGTTGAGAGCGCCGTTTGCGATTCTGGATTTTTGTTTCAGAACAATTAGAGGACCTGGGATATCGGTGCACACACAGCTGTTTGAATGCTCCCTGTGGACCACGGCATCTCCAATAAGTTCGATCCAAAGTGTGTTGGTTAGATGGCCCCCATATGGCTTTTTTCAAATGGATTTGAATTAAATGTCGCCGAGTTCTTGAAAACGTTTTTATTATTAGTATCTCTTTATATGTTTCCTTGTCACCCACAGTTGACTTCCCGTTTGACTAAAATATGTTTTGCCCGTAAGGTATACAGCAATGTGCACGTGTATTTAATGTTTATGTTACGAAATACAAAGTCTACATCACCACACTCCTGGCAGACCAATAGATATGCGCTCTTTTTCAGCAGGTGAAAAAGGTTATGGATACTGATAGTTCTTATGCCTCGCTGGTTATACACACTCCTGCTCCATTCTTTGATTCCTTATCAACAGTCGTACGCGAGTTGAAAATAATAAGACAAATGTACCCTTCGGAGCATGTTATAAAAGACGATCTATTTTTGGTTATTTTGTTTGTTTGCGTTCGCCTTATTTCGCTAATCCCCAAGGCGGTATGCGTTGCACTGTAGTTTTTATTATGCGCCAGTCGGCGCAGTGTATCCGACTTCAGCCAGCATTTTATGTAAGGACCTGCTCCCTCCTGCATTTTCTAAGGGTTTGCTTCCCAGGGGTAACAACAGGTGCTGTGTTGGGGATCGAACGTAGCACCTTCAGGTTGTGATCCGTGCCATATAACCACTAGCCCACGTCGTCCCCAAAAGACGATATGAATTGGGTTTCGCATTAGAAAAGCAACATCGACCAGCAATACCATTACTTTTGAAACGGTCACTGCAGATGTTCAGTGAAACAGCCACCAGTAGTTGTGACCCTTTGGTTTACTTCTGGTGGAAAGATCAATTAATCAATCAATAAATCATTGCAATTCTTATTTCAGATTCCGTCAATCTATATATTAATAATAATAATAGTAATAATAATCAGCTTAGACGACCAAGGCCGTCGTCGATCGTCTGTGATCACGACTGATGACGGAGGTGCATGAGACGTATAGTTCTGATGAGGTGCGGGCGATTTATTGTAGGCGACCTTGTGGTACAAGATATTTTCTCATATATAATATCAACAGCCAGGTGCAGGATCAGGCAGGCTGGGACATCACAATATGGCGTTCACATGTTCGAAAATAAAGATGCGACGATGGTTCATCATAGAAACTCCAAAGAAGTGTTTGTCAGACGATATCAACATTGGTAGCCAGGTCATATCCGTGGATCCAAGGACGAACTTCTAATACTTTACTTCATTGCGTTCTGAATCTTTGGTCATGCAATATCTGCAGGCCAGTCGTCATGAACTTGTATCATCAGGTCAGAGCGGTTGCCTACAGCTTTTGTTTTAGCTCCACACTCTCTTGCAAGGTCTTATTTCCCTATAGAGTTTTCATTCATGTAAAATGTGCTCAGGATTCTGGTTCATTAACGGCTGATCTGATCTATTTGCGAGACCGTTTAAGCTTTGTAGCTATACAGACGAATCAACATGACGCATGATTTGTAGAGGCACAATTTTGATTTTTGTCTAGGGTGAGGATCGATATATTGCTTATTTATTTATTGCAGTGTCTTCTGGTGAGGGCAGAGTGTGAAGACTAGTCCCCAATAAGCTGGCTTGCTAAGACTGAGATTACACCGCGTCAAGGCTCGAGATCACGGACGGAAAGAGAAAACAAACCGGTCGTGGTTTGTTCGTAGTACGACCGTCCCTTCAGTTGACCCAGCTGTAAATGTGTACCTGGCGTATGATTTGGAGAAGGTATAATCAGGAAAGAAGGAAACTGGCCACCCCAGCTCACATGCGCTGCGGTAATTGTTGCACCTTTAGCCTTGCCTTACTTCTGTGAGGGGGTCATGGAGTGATTTCAGCGTGTTCCTTCCAATATCAACATTGAAAGTTGCGCCTATGATTGCTGTTCCTTGTTTTTCGCGATTGTTCAATACAGTCCGAGAAGGGTGATAACTTCTCAAAGGCCATGTACCGGTTTCGGCCCATATTATCGATACGCTTCAGTCGACCTATCATGGTACCTGGTTTACTGTTAGAGACGAATGAACAACGAGGAAGGGGGTCTGTTCACGCTACCTCATAACATGAAAAGGCCTAGTGCAACCGTGTCGATAGTACGCATGCATGCTAGACTGGGATTACAACGCGTGAGGGTTCGAATTCACGGACGGACAGAAAAGAATCCAGACCGTTGTTGGTGCCTAGTACGACCGCTCCTCAAGTTGACCAAACTGTAAATGGGTACCTGCCAAATGTATACTTAGTTCAGTCCGTCCGTTAAACCTTCTTCTTCTTTTTCTGTATTCCTTTTCAATCTCCGTCTACCAAGCACTGAACAGGGCTTTGCAGGATGAAGTCTGGAGAACGAAATGCACCGTGTTGCTAGTTTACAGCTTGACTGCGATATTTGCCACTTTCAGCCCGACACATCCGTCTTTGACAGCAGACATTTTATTAGTACTGGGTTAACCTTCCCTCTTCGATCTTTTCTCTGTTAGCCTTCCGTCTTCGATCTTTTCTCTGTAAGCCTTCCCTCTTCGATCTTTTCTCCTTAGCCAACCTGCTCTGATGCAGCCCGCTATTCAGGATCAATGTGCAGAAGTGAAGAAGGACCTTACCAGCTTTGGTTTGCTGGCCCTGACCTAATTGTCAGCTATTGTTCAATGACCACTGCAGCTCATGCGCTGCTCAACATCTTTGATGCCAGTCCTTTAAGTAATTAGCAATGAATATTATTGCAAATAACTTTTATTTCATTTAAAAAAATCCACCAACATTTTCTATTGCTATTTAATTTTTAAATCATCATGTAGCATGTCCTTTATAGAACGTCGTTCGGATCACAGTCTGTCTGAAAGAAACTCGTTCTCTTGCCGAAACTCCAGCCACCGCCTCAGTCATACCCAGGCATTCCTGGATATCTTGGTGCCATCGTCTTCTTGGTCTACCCCTTCCTCTTTTGCCTGGCACCATCACTGTTCTCTCAAAACCGTTGTGTCTCTTGATGTGACTAAAGTATTTGCATTTTCTTATCAAAATGGAATTGATAAACCAATTCTCCTCTGTGCTATGTAAAATACTGTGAAAATAATCCAAGTAACTGCAGATGTATTAACATACATAAAAATATAAGATTTTCAATATTATATGTGTATCATTTCAAATGCATCTTTTTAATCAGACACTCTTGGAATGTTGGAAGTGACATTCTGACATCCGGTGAAAATGAGTGAAGGGAGCAAACAAGGATGATAATCCCTGTATCCGAACAAATTTCTTTTACAGCAAATAAGCCGTTTTCATATCACGAGCCGGGGAGCAGATTTAACGCAATGGTTAGTCCCGTGGCTTCCCAGTCAGGCAAGCGGGGTTTGGTTTTCATTAAAAAGCGTTTCTTGGGGTCGACCCACCATCAAAATATTGGCGACAGAACAATCTGAGAAAAGTGGAGCCATGACTGTAAGAACGGTTTCCCTTCCTTGGTGTCCATGGTTGCTTTAAGAGCTGATGGGCGGAGACGTCCTCAAAATGGCTTGGCTTCGTTGGTTCTCTATCTCCCGCTACTAAACCCTGACACCGGCCTAATTAGGAGAATTTAGTCCAGAGAATGGAATGCGTTGTATCGTAGTTTACAGCTTGATTGCGATATTTGCACCTTTTGGTCCAACACATCCGACTTCAGCAAGCATTTTTAAGTACCGGGTTAGCATTTCCTCTTCGATCCCTTCTCCTTAGCCAGTCTGCTCTGTTGCAGCTTGTTATCCAGGGTCACCGCGTGGAGGTGTAGAAGGGTCTTGGCAGCTCTGGTTCGCTGGCCCTGACGCTAGCAGTCAGCTATGGGTCGCTGACCACTGCAGCTAATGTTCTGATCAGCATCTCGATCCCGTCATGAGAATAACGGGTCACAGGTCTGAATAGGTCAGAAATGTGACAACGTGGTGAAGGTGGATTTCGAGGCCTGTCCGTCGGGTGATGTCCTCGTTTGAACCCCGATTGACCAAGCGGCTTCTGGTTCTGCGTGTGGAAGTCTTGGATACAGTTCTGATCGCACTCAAAGATAGGGAAGTCTCGATCCACACATCATGTTGTTGGCGAACCAGGTTATGTCAATCTGTAACTTGGTTTTCAGTGGATATATCTGCTTGTTTCAGACTCATTTCAGGGTGCTCATATAAGCCGCAGTCACTTGAAAACCGACTTAACGTATGGAGTCTGACTGTCAAAATGAGATCACACAAATGGTGAAACGGGATGTGTCGGGCAGAGAGGTGTTGATATCGCAGCCTTGCTGTAAGCTACAACATAACGTTACTAAACTGCATGTTCTAGACACAGAAGAAGTAGAATAATCAGATTGAGCAGAGGAATAATAATAATATTTAAAATATAAAGAAGAAGACGAAAGAAGAAGAGAAGAAGAAGAAGAAGAAGAAGAAGAATGATAATAATAAGAAGAAAAAAGAATAGAGAAGATGGAGAAGTGGCAGAAATAAATAATGATAATAATAAAAAGAAGAGGAAAAAAGAGGAAGACAAAGAGGGAAGGAAAAAGAAGAGACAAGCAGTAGTAGAAGAAGAAGCAGAAGAAAAAGAATAAGAAGAAGAAGAAGAAGGAGACGAAGAAAAAGAAGAAGAAGTAGATGATGAAGAAGAAGATGATGAAGAAGATGATGAAGAAGAAGAAAAAGAAGAAGAAGAAGAAGAAGAAGAAGAGGAAGAAGAAGAAGAAGATATAGATGATGAAGAAGAAGATGATGAAGAAGATGATGAAGAAGAAGAAAAAGAAGAAGAAGAAGAAGAAGAAGAAGAAGAAGAAGAAGAAGAAAAACTACACATTGCAAGGTTATTGATGTACATCGTCGAACAACTAAAGAAAATCAATGGTTAAACATCGCGATCAAGAGATATAAATCTGTTACTAGAGTAAAACTGCGCTCTCCTTTGATGGGCGCTGTCGCTTCCGTTTGCAAGCGGAGAAATCCGCATTCTACCAAGATGGCTGAACATTTGCTGGATGTTGTTTCTGTATCGGGGCGGAACGATCACAGATTTGTTCTACATTCAAAATTTCATAGAAATAAGTGACCTTCCCATCCACTCTAGTGATATCGTTCATATCACGTGATTCTGGCACGTGCAAAACAGTTGTAACGCCTAGGGAAAACCCGTGCATTATAAAAAGAGTATAATCAATTGGAAGAATGTAAGAAGAAATCGATTACAGATGAACCAAAGCAAATCAAATGGTTGGCCAGATGTCAACAATACTGAAAAACAAGCACGTAAAGATTGGCACAAAAAAGGGCCCTGTTCAACACAATGTTCATGCCTACACTATGCTACCAGTGTCAAACTTGGACACTGACAGCAATAGATAAGAAAATAATAGAAACAACGAAAATGAAAAGCCTGAGGCGAATGCTAATGGAACATAATGGGACATAAGTACAAGATGGGATAGAGTTAGAAACGATGAGATCAGGAAACAGATGGACACTAGGCGAGTCTTAGACTTGATTAGAAACCAGTAAATTCAGTGGTTTGGCTACAAATCGAGACAGCAACACGGCAGCGTCCCACATATAGCTCTAACACTTAAACACAGTAGTACCAGAGATAGAGGCCGAGCCCCGAAAAAGATGGATTGCGGGGATATCTGAAGCAGCCAGTTCCACATTATTCACATGAAGGCGCTGTCCAGTTACTACTTATACACCTGACGCCGATAGCAAAACCAGGATCAGACAATAGATAGATAGATAGATAGATAGATAGATAGATCGATAGATAGATAGATAGATCGATAGATAGATAGATAGATCGATAGATAGATAGATAGATAGATAGATAGATAGATAGATAGATAGATAGATAGATAGATAGATAGATAGATAGATAGATAGATAGATAGATAAACGGACAGACAGACAGACATACAGACAGATAGATAGATAGATAGATAGATAGATAGATAGATAGATAGATAGATAGATAGATAGATAGATAGATAGATAGATAGATAGATAAAGAGAGTTTGCTGGGGGGTTTCCTACATGCACATATGTGGACCAGACCGGAAACGAGAACAGGACCCATGCCATGCTGTCGGTAAGAAGTGACCAATAGCGTGATTTAACCCTTATCGAATAGCAGACTGCCGTGAACTAGAAAACAACGACTGCAACAAAGATGGGAGAGGCGAATAGCTGCAGCTCATAGACGACGGGGTCAATACAGCTGAGTAGTAAGTCGCTCGCCTCTCAAGGCTGAGCGGAAGCGCAGAATTGTGGATTGTCAAACCCAGCAAGTTTCAGCCGTTTCCTGGTCTTGGTGGTGACTAAAGATCCGTGTCTAGACATATCAGAGATGGACGAAAAACTCAGAGGTCCCGTGTACACGATATGCACGTAAATGGACTCTTGGTTATCTAGGCGAAGATTCAAAAAGTTAATTACAGTTCTACTAATTAGTTGACTGCAGGAAGGCCCAGAAAAGGCGGATCATCCATCATGCAAAGACACGACAGACCAGTCGCATATTTGTCTGCTCATTCGATTACAAGTATATACATCTTCGTCTATACCCCATGTCGTAAAAGAGAAATGACGAAGTGAAGTCTCAGGCTGCATGCAATGAACATAATTTTTTTGTAAATTAAATATTTGCCGTTCTGGATTCTACTGGCAAAGGCACGACACTTTCCACTCCAGACAGTAGTCCGTTTGTCGTATCAGTGTATGGATGCATGTGCGTACCTGTTTGTAATGTAGATATGTCGGCCATTGCATGGATGCGTGTGTGTATATATTTGTAATGTGGACATATTGACCAGTGTATGGATGCGTGTGTGTATCTGTTTGTAATGTGGACATATTGACCAGTGTATGGATGCGTGTGTGTATCTGTTTGTAATGTGGACATATTGACCAGTGTATGGATGCGTGTGTGTATCTGTTTGTAATGTGGACATATTGACCAGTGTATGGATGCACGTGTGTATCTGTTTGCAATGTAGACATATCGGCCAGTGTATGGATGCGTGTGTGTATCTGTTTGTAATATGTTTCACTGGGTAAATTTTTGCAGTACAGAAGTTTTGCCAATCATCTCTGTACGTGATGAAGGAGACTCAGAGTGGTCTCGAAGTAAGGTGTCCGTCCTCCCTGGGTGTCGGAGGTCGCAGGTTCGAATCACGGTGAAGACCGATATTTTTTTCACGTGGATTTTCTGGTACAAATTCCATTGATCGATAGGTAGGGAGATCGGACTCCGGTGATCAGTGTCGAGCACGTTAAAAATATCTTGGAAGTTGGAAATCGAAAAGAGTAGGATTAACGGCCGCTGCCCGGACAAAATTCAAGTTAAAAATCTACCCAAGTTATTTGTACCTTTCCCCATGTGGTTTGTTAAGAGCAGCTGTAGATGGAGCCTAACTATCTATCTATCTATCTATCTATCTATCTATCTATCTATCTATCTATCTATATATCTATCTACTGTACTAGTATTTGATTTTTATTAAGATGGACTCACATATCGGTTAAACGACCCTCCAAGAAACTGGTTGTATACAGACTCTGTAGAGTTTTCTAAACCAGTATAGAGACGTTAAGTGGTCATGCCGAGAAAAATCCCTGAAATCCCCAACTGAACACGAAGTGATTCGAACCGGTATGTTGCGATTGCAAATCAAGCTTGCGCTCTATTCACACCCTTCACACCAGATGGCGCGCGGGCGCCCGCGAGTGTGGAACCATGGCGGGGAAAGTTGCTTCCCATCCTTGATGTAACTGACCTGTTTAAAGAGCAGGTGAGCGTAAACATCCTCGGCCAGGTGGTCCACATGTTCAAATAGGGCCAACCAACGACGGTTTAGCATGGTGAGTATGCTCCCTTCTTCGTCACTTGAATAGTAGTGATAAATATCTGAATAATGTTTTTGTCGTTGTTGCTCCTATGGGACTAATGGATTGTGAGGTATTCTTTTCTTTTACCTGTTGCTTACAATAGTTAATTGAAAGGAGTAGCGGTCCACAGGCATTACACTAATCAGTCCCATCTTTCGATATGATTATCAGGTTACAGTGTTACTGTTAACTACGCACCTTTAAGGCTCAGTTAACACACATGGTGTATTAGTTACAGCCCTGAAATGAAGGAGAACCAAGCAATGATTCCTTAATGTCCAGACATGTTCTGAAATGTCTTCATTTGACCATATTCTTGTGAATCTTCTGCTTCTTCTGCTTCTTCTTCTTCCTTTTTTTCTTCTTCATCTTCTTCTTCTTCCTCTTCTTCTTCGTCGTCTCCTACTTCTTTTGTGTTCGTCTTGAAAAATACGATGTGACGCTGTGTCGTTGTTCAAGGCGAGGCTGCGAGATCTGCGCCTTTCAGCCTGACATATTATATTTCAACTGGCTTTTTGGGGTATTGGGTTCCGCTCCCAGTCGGATCTCTATTCTCTTAATCAAACTACGCTACTGCGGCATGTCTCCAGGGCCACCACTTCGGTGCAGAATAGAGTCTTAGTCAGCTCCAGTTTGCTGACCCTAATGCAAGCATCCAGCTACAAGTCGATGACAGCTGCCAATTCAGTCACTGTGCTCTATCGGCCCCATGCACCTTTTAAAACTTTGTAGTTAAGAGGGATCAGGTCTAAGTGAAACATCCTGATCGAGACCTCCCGCTAAAGGTCTTTGTTCGAGCTCCAAGAAGCAGTCTGACCAGCGAGGTGGGTAATCGACAATGTAATTCCCACAGAAGAGATCTTACTGGGAAACCTACATCAATGTAATATGGTGTTGTTCAGATTAGTGTTGATTAGTTTTGTGGTGTTCAGTTTGGTGATGTTTAGTTTGGTGATGTTTAGTTTGGGGATGTTCAGTTTGGTGATGTTTAGTTTGGTGGTGTTCAGTTTGGTGGTGTTCAATGTGGAGGTGTTCAATTTGGTGATGTTCACTTTAGTGGGGTTCAGTTTGGTGGTGTTCAATATGGGGGTGTTCAATTTGGTGGTGTTCACTTTAGTGGGGTTCAGTTTGGTGGTGTTCAGTTTGATGGTGTTCAGTGTTGTGGTGTTCAGTTTAGTGTCAATCAGTTTGATGAGGTTCAGTTTGGTGGTGTTCAATTTGGAGGGCTTCAGTTTTGTGGTGTTCAGTCTGGTGGTGTTTAGTTTGGTGGGGTTCAATTTGAGTGTTCAATTTTATGGTGTTCAATTTTATGGTGGTTCAACTTGTGATGTTCAATTTGAAGGTGTTCAATTTGAAAGTGTTCAATTTGATGGTTTTCAATTTGATGGTGTTCAGTTTGATAGTGTTCAATCTGATGGTGTTCTATTTGGTAGTGTTAAGTTTGATGAAAATATATATACTTCTGACACACGAGGCATGCACACAGGCAAACCTGACGAAATAAGCAATGGGGTGTTTATAAGCAGCGTGTGACTGTAGTGACCACCTGGTTATCTCGGCGTTCTGCCACTACCTGCTTTATTCGATGTTCGAAACTCAATCACCCGCTTAACGCGTCACCGGTAACTCACCTGGAACACCATGAAACGTCACATTCCACTGCGGACTAAATAACAGAACAAATATTATGCCAAGGTTTATAATCAATCCATGCTCCACACAGAGAAATAAAATAAACTCGTGGTAAAAAACACAACAAATCACTTTTGAGAATGATCCTGTCATAGAATCCTGCCTGAAAGCAACTGCATATAAATATGTTTCCTGAATACGCTATTATAGTTGCACTGATAGTTGACACATGCAAATGATGTTATTTAGTTAGCCTTGGAATGTGACGTTTCAAATGGATATGTGTCAGAAGGCCTGTCTCTACAGTAGGCTGGACTAGAATAGTGCAATTATTATGGCGTGTTTGGGACACACAGATGGAGATGGACAGGCAGTTGGTTTCAGGGCAGAATTCGGTCTAAAGTAGGCTATGGATTTTCGTTAAAATATTTTATTATACTAAGTCAGGTTTTTATTTTGTTTTGAGGACTATTCTTCTTCTTCTTTCGTTCGCTTTAAAATATTGTCTATATCTGCAATGTTGTCTCTTGTATAAACTTCACTGTCTTTTGTAGTTCACACACAGGTCCATAAAGTTTCTCTTCCAGTGTTGTTTCTATGGGCCAGTGAGATTTTCTCTGTATATCATATTCGGGGCAGTTTTGCAGTATGTGCTCTGCTGTCTAGGGCGCCTGTCCGCATGTACACATGGCTGAGTTGCCAATCTTCATTTTTGTGTACATGTGGCTGTGGAGTCGGTTGTGTCCTGTTCTAAGGCGCAACACAACAGTTTGCTCTTGTCTGTTCATGTTATGGTAATCGTCTGGTGTTACTGTTGGTGGCTTTCTGATTGATTTGATCATCCTTATCTTCTGTTGGTATGTAACTGGCACATCTGGTTGCTCGTCTGCAGTACCCTCCTTTGCCAGTCGATCTGCTCTCTTGTTTCCTGGTATTCCACAATGAGAAGGTATCCACTGCATGACAATCATGCGCTGGTTGCTCAGTTCAGACAGTAGAGCCTGTAGATCTGGCAGTTTCTCAAATTTAAGTGCTTGGAGTGCTGGTTGTGCATCTGTAAGAAATACTACAGGTTGTGGACCGACATTGGTGTTCAACAGTTTCTCAGTTGCCACCTTGATTGCCTGTATTTCTGCATCATATATATGACAGAATTTCCCAGTTGGTACTTTGACTGTATCCCTAATGTTGTTTGGGTATTCTATGTACACTCCCGCTCCACCATTCTTTACTGCATTCTGTGCTGACCCATCTGTGTATACTCTGATCCAGAGGTCTTGTGGGTATTCTTCATCCAGGAAATTGAGGATCACTATCCTACGTTGCACACTGTTCTGTTCATCCTTGTCTAATATTCCTTTCACTTTTGCTTGAATGCATACTGATAGTCCGTGCTCCTCTCTCCAAGGGGTTTGTTCTGGCACAGACTTTAGGGGGATGTCAACTTCAGGTAGATCCATAATTTGCCTGCGAAGTCGTTTCGCCTGATGCTTAAAACTACTTCTTTTCAGTTTTCCCATTGCTAAATTTTGAAATCTGTCTTTCATTGGATGGCTCGGCATGCAGTGGAACTTTTCTGCCTGTGTTAATACCTTTGTGTCTCTGCGCTCTCTTAGTGCTTGTATCCTTCCCATTTTCTCCATCTCCACAATAGGTGTTGATTTCATTGCTCCTGTAATGACCCTAAGTGCCTGATTTTGCACCTTATCCACCTCTTTTAGGGTAGTGTTTGCTGCGGGGCACCACGCTGCTGACCCATATTCCAGATGTGGCCGTATACCTTGTTGGTAAACTTTGTTAAGTATTTTTCCACTAGCACCCCATGTGGTTCCACTTAATTTTCTCAGGATGGCTAACTTCCTCCTGGCTTTTTTGGCTGCCTTGTTGACGTGTTCCCTCCATGTCAACCTATCATCAAATGTAACTCCAAGATAGGTGGGTTGTTTATCTTCTTTGATGTGTTCTCCTTTTATCTTGATAACTCCAGCTTTTTGTTTTGGGGAGAGGGTGAAAAGCGTAGTGCTACATTTTTCGGTGTTAATGTTTACACACCATCTGTTTGTCCATGAGGTAAAGGCATCAATAGCTCTTTGCAGCATTCTGGTGGCCACTGTTGCTTGCTCATTTACACACCATATTACCAAGTCATCTGCATACATTGCAACTTTTGTTCCTTGTGGTAGCTCAGCAATCATTGAGGACTATAATAATAATGTTCGCTTAGGCATCTAATGCCCGAGCCACATTACCATGACCAACTGCTGAGGCTTGTAACCTCGTCCAATGCTGAAGGAGAGACTGCTATCCGCCGGCGCTACGTAGAACGGGGGCGGCCTCTCCCACACCTCCAGTCGGCCGGTGGGTGACATTTGTAGCACATAATCTCCAGCATGGGTTACCTCCAACCGCATGTCATTAATATCTTCCATACCTTTTCTTAAAACCTCATACTGGCCCCCATCTATTTGACTTCCTCCCCCCCCCTTCTTCTATCAGCCCCCCCCCCCCTATATATTAATCTCACCTTGTTTATTAATCTTGTTTGTGTTCTCGTCTCGTTGCGGTATCTGACCATACCCATTTTAAAATTGTGATTAAACTTAACCTTAATCAAGTTTTACATTTTTTTGCATTTGTTTTTTTTTTCCATTGTTACACATAAGAAGAATTGAACATGATATGGTGAGCTGGAACGTCCTGGTCTAGTCGAACAACATGTCCGAACACAGACAGGCGGCGGCGGACCAGACTGTCTAAGATGGATGAAGGCTCGTCTTTGCAGAGACCTCGACATTGCTGACAAGATCAAACCACGGGTACGGCATCGAGTTTTGATATGTCCTGTTTAAGTAGGGTCCAAGTCTCTGAGCCACACAGGGGACAAGAATCATATACATCAGACAGATTCGTATTTGGGATCAGATGGAGAGTCTACAGTTATTCATCACACACTACAAGAGTGTAATTTTGAGATACTAACTTGTCACACTAGTAGAGGCTGTGTGCAAATATTACGCCCACTTGGTTTTTTGGAAGTTGGTTAAAATTTGAGAAATAAAAGCCCATGGGGATCAAGATGCAGCGGTCACCGACCTATATTCGACTGTTAGCGTCAGGGTGCGGAACAGAGCTGCAAAGACCATTCTACACCTCAACGCCGTGGTCCTGGATAACAGGCTGCAACAGAGCAGGTTTCTAAAGAGACGGGATCGAAGAGGGAAGGCTAAATAAAATGCCTGCTGCCGAAGATGAATGTGACGAACCGGACTACATCCTGATACTTCCAAAGCCCTGTTTAGAGCTTGGTAGCGGGAGATTGTGAATTAGCGAAGAAGAAGTAGAAGAAGTCCACGCAAACGTACAAGTTGATTAAAAGCTTGTATAAAAACAACACACATAATTGTACTCACCCTTGCAGACCGAATAACTTTTGGGATGTCGCTAACATTGAATGTGGAAGTGGATGCTGCGGTAGTGGTGGCAGTGGTAATGATGGCGGTTGTAGAGGAGGGCCCATTCTTGGATACATTGTATAAACTAGGTGTTTGGTCCGAGTCCCTTGAAACTGGCAAATAAAATAAAATAGAAGTGTTATTATTTCAATTTTGTATACAAAATTGGGCCTGAAGACGCAGCACACTCATAGTTGTATCAGAGTCAGTGGATCACTGCTGGCCATGAACATATTCCACCTCCAATTGGCGACCCTGGAAACAGGCTGCACTAGTGCAGTCTAACTAAGATACGCGTGAACTTGTATACGTAAGATGTGTGCACGTGTGTGGATGTGTGTGTGTGTCTATAACTTCTTCTTTTCACTTTTTGTTCTGCATTTGCTTTTCAGCGTCAGGTTATGAAGATGTTTCTCGACTGGGTTCTGAATGTGCTTGATACACGGGAAACTCTACTACTTCTGTTATTTATGCTATCCATCTTTGCCTTTTCAGCCCGTGGTTCTGTATCCATTGTATCTGTATAACATTGCTTTCTGAGAGATACTATCTGGTGTTTAACATGTCAAGTGGCAGAACCATTTGGTTTGCTGTCTCTTGCTGAGGTCTAGCACTGGTGTTGTACCTACTTGCTTCCTATTATCCTCGCTTCTGCGCATGCATTTCATGTATGTTCTTCCAATGTTTCGTTTATGTTTGTTAAATCTTGCACTGATAGCACAATTTGGGTAAGAATATTGTGTTGTATAGTTTTAATTTTGGTATCCATTGTCACGTGCTTAACTAGTAATATCGGGGACATTTATACACTGATTTCACTTTGAATGTATATGGGGATTTCGTGGCGAAGTGAGCCGTCGGTCTCGTGATCAGGTGGCGTGGGTTCGATTCCGGACACCGACGTCTTTTTCACGGGTGCTTGATGCGGAGTCCCCTGCATCTCGTAGTTGCTTCCTAGTCGTCTTGTCCTTGACTTGTCACTGGTGTCGGGAGGCACGAGACAAGAGAGTGAGGATAAAAAGTAGCGCAGTTAATCCTTACTAAAAATAACGCTAGCAAAATAAAGTATGCCATCATCGTCTACGATAGACGGCGGCCTTTGCATATATAATAATACAAATAATAATTCGACCATCGTTGTCGATGAGGACCACCAACATCATCTCAGGCGTTTCCCTGCTGATGGTATGTTCCCACTTCTAGTGATGTTTATCTCCAGCCTTTCTGCGCTCCACCTGTTCTTACAGTATTGTTTTTAGCAAGGCGTTGTGTCTTTTGATGTTCAAAATATTGTAACTGCCGGATTCTGATTTCATCACTTCTCTTTTCACTCCAAATTCCACCAAAACCGAATTTTTTGTTTTCTTATCTGTCTATGCGATACACCTATTATTTTATTTAACCCTTTAACGAACCGATCTTCCATTTCATCCTCGTTCGTTCTCAAACTCCATCTACCAAGCCCTGAAAAGAATTTTGCAAGTAGCAGAATGTAGTTCGGAGAACGGAATGCGTTGTATCCCAGTTCACAGCTACACTGTGATATTTGCACCTTTTGGTCCGACACATCCGACTTCAGCAGGCATTTTTGAGTACCAGGTCAGCCTTCCCCTACAATCCCGTCTCCTTAGTCAATATGCTTGTAGCCCGTTATCCAGGATCACCACGTGCAGGTGAAAATGGCTCTTGGCAGCTCTAGTTCGCTGGCCCTGACTCTGGCATTCAGCTGTAAGTCACTGACCGCTGTAGCTCATGTGCTGCTCAGTATCTTGATCCCTATCAACACGACCAATTCTGTTCTCGTCGGTTGATAAATGATATCCTACTATTCGACCGGCGAACATCGCATGTGACTAAGAGTATGACAACTTGACTTCCTACTATACGACTGGCGAACATCGCATGTGACTGAGAGTATGACAACTTGACTTCCTACTATACGACCGGCGAACATCGCATGTGATTGAGAGTATGACAACTTGACTTCCTACTATACGACCGGCGAACATCGCATGTGATTGAGAGTATGACAACTTGACTTCCTACTATACGAATGGCGAACATCGCATGTGATTGAGAGTATGACAACTTGACTTCCTACTATACGAATGGCGAACATCGCATGTGATTGAGAGTATGACAACTTGACTTCCTACTATACGACCGGCGAACATCGCATGTGATTGAGAGTATGACAACTTGACTGAAGACCCTTACCATCAAATGCCTCACAAGTGTTAGGATTCGGTGACGAAGTGGTTAAGCCGTCGGCCTCGTGATCAGGTGGTGTGGGTTAAACTTCCGACTCCGCCGTCTTTTTCCCGTGTGCTTGATGCGGGTTCCCCTGTATCTCATAGTCGGCTCCTAGTTGTCTTTCCCTTGACTAGTCACGGGGTTGGCCGGCTCGAGACGAGTGAGTGAGGATAAAAAGTAGCGCAGTTAATCCTTACTAAAAATAGCGCTAGCAAAATTAATTATGCCATCATCGTCTACGATGGACGGCGGCCTTTGCCTTTGTTAGATCTTCAGATATGAAAGTCAACAATTATCTTCTCATCAATTCAGAAATTCGGTCCTACAATACGACTGAATAGCCAGCGTGACATAGGGATGAAGCGTCTGTTATACAATCCTACCGCAACGTGTAAAAATTCTACCGTGTCGAATTAGACAAGGTCTTTTTTCTTTTTTAATGAATCGCTTTTCCACATACGGAAAGTAATGTCAGCCAATCGATCTGCACAGCTTCCAAGAAACAAATATGAGCGGAATAGGTTAGCATTTGTAAGTAGCGACGTTCTCCAAAGAACGTGTTACTTACGTGTTTTTTTTTTTTTGCTTAGATGTTTGCCTCACTAGTTTCTACTGGCGGAGGCGCGCCATTTTCCACCCCAGACCGTAGTCCATTGGGCGATATCAGGACGCATAAACCAGTGCTTGGATGCGTGTGTGCATCTGTATGTACCTAACCAAGTGTTTTCCGTGTTGCAGGAGTGTTTTCATGTCATTTGGTGGTTCTCTCCGTGATCCTTCCTGTGAGTGATCGGTGGTTGGCAAATCAGATTTCCTCTTTTGTTTTTTTTTGGTGGTTTTTTCGAGTTGAAGGTACTCTCGTCAAGATTCGGAGGTTCTGTCTTACGTTCGGGTTCCAGTGATTGTTGTGCCAAAAAGGGGGAATGGGTATATTTATTTTAAGTATCTCATCTCACGGGTGCTTTTTTTTTTTTTTTTTTAATTTTTTTTTAAAAAGTGATAGGGACCTTTTTTTCTTTCTTCTTTTTTTTTTTTTTTTTTTTCAAATCATCATCATATAGTTGCAAAAATAGTGAAGATGCAATGAGACGATATGTATAAAGGTGATCTATGGTATGGGATGATTATGAAGATGCCAAAAATATATAGAAAGGAAAGTAATTAAAATGAAGTTTAGTGAGACAGATTGACTTAGCGGTCGTATGCGGACATTTCACAATAAATACGCATCGGATTGGGATCCGAATCCAGCCATGTCCAGTTTGGCAGACACGAGTATTTTATTTATCGGTGCGTACAGACAGTAATGGCAACCTACCTGCTAAGAAACTCGTAACACCGAAATAGGTTAGCGGTTGGAAGAAGCGTCGCTCTGTAAAGTACATGTTACTCACATATACATGCGACTGGGGGCATTGCACGTGGCTATCACATCCAGACTGAAGACCTTCACCAGCCGATGCCTCGGTCAAGCCCTAAGTGTTAGATGTATAATAACAAAAACGGGTTTGTGGTAAGAATTGATTAGCCTATTACAGCTGGTAATTGAGGAGGCTGGGGCGTGTCTGAGAGTGAGAGGATTGGACATTGCTGGGAGGAACTTCTTCTTCTTCTTCTTCGTACGCAGTCAGACAGTAACCATTATTTTTTCGAAAAAAGCGGCGGTCATCCTGAGGCTGTCGACACTGCCATAGAGCTTGTCTTGCAGTTCCACTGGTGATGGCCACATCTGCTCTCTCTGATCCTCGTATGTCGGGCAGTTCTGCAGCAGATGTTCAGCGGTCATTTTACCAGTACCGCACGGACATTCGTCGGTTCCACCTATCTTCAATTTGTTGAATAGGTGGTATCTCAGTCTATTGTGGCCAGTGCGAAGTTTGAAGACAACGACCTGCTCTCTTCTGTTCAACTGGTAATAGGCATCGTTTTTGGTGTAACCAGTATGTTCGGTTTCCCATTTGATAAGCCGTTTTGACTCTTCGTACGTCATACGCTGGGAGGAACGTCTCATACTTGACAACAACGTCCAATATGAAAATGAGGATCGAGGCAGTGACTTCGGCTCTGGATATCTGGGACATCTTTAATGAGATTCGTAATCATCGTGGCTGAATGGTTTCGAGCCCTGCCTACCGACAAGGAGGTCAGCGGTTCGAATCCCCGGTATGGCATATGTTTTTTTTTCTGTTGGGGGTGAATTAAACAAACATAGTGAGCACACGACGTGGCGACAGCAGTGGCGAAGCGGTCTGTAGTCCTTAGCCTTCAAAACCCTTTAATTACAACAGCAATGGGGACAATGTACCGTCTGCTTCACCGGTGTAAACATGTGGACTAAACTCACTCACTAATGAGCATGTGTTACATGACTGTCCACTGTACGGCCGTTTAATGAAGATACACTGGCCGAACGATTCAACACTAAACTAAAAACTACAGAGCTAAAGAAAAGATCAAGATGGGTTTCATGGCAACAATGCCGTCGGGGATGAAGATAACTCTTCATGAACTAAGCCACAGCCTATGTGAGGTTGAGTGGTCAGTTCCCTTCCTTGATGTGTATACCTTCCCCAACTCAAACATCATGAATGAGCTAACGAAAAGCTCTTATTAAGGGAGTTCTTCTTCGTTCGCTGTCAGACGTCAACCTGTATTTTTTCGAAAAAAGCAGCGGTCATCCTGAGGCTGTCGACACTGCCATAGAGCTTGTCTAGTGTTGCCACTGGTGATAGCCACATCTGCTATCTCTGATCCTAGTATGTCGGGCAGTTTTGCAGCAAATGCTCAGCGGTCATTTTCCCGGTACCACACGAGCATTCGTCAGTGCCACCTATCTTATTTATTGAATAAGTGATAAGTCTATTGTGGCCTGTGCGAAGTCTGAAGACCACAACCTGCTCTCTTCTGTTCAACTGGTAATAGGAATCGTTTTTTGTGTTGCCAGTATGTTCTGTTTCCCATTTGGTCATGTATCTAGCTCTAATTAGCCTTTTTGACTCTTCGTAGGTCACACTGGTATCTGGTTGTGGTAGTCTTGCCCCTTCTTTTGCCAGTCTGTCTGCCTCCTGGTCCCCTTAATGTTTGACTCTTCGTAGGTCACACTGGTATCTGGTTGTGGTAGTCTTGCACCTTCTTTTACCAGTCTGTCTGCCTCCTCGTTGCCTTGGATGTTACAGTGGAATGAAACCCACTGTACAACTACTCTTTTTGGTGCGGATACTGACATAGTTGACAGAGTACTGCTCTTAAATCATTAAGTTCAGTAATTTTCTGGCTTATTAGTGCTGTGACTACGGCCAGGGCATCTGTAAATAGGACTATATGGCTTTCATTTCTTTTGCCTGTCACCATTTCTTCTCCTGCAGCCCTCAGTGCCTCTGCGCCCGCTCTGAAATTGCTCAAGGGAGCACCTTTGGCGTTGTAAACGACAAAGATCACACAAAGAAGAACTGAAATTGCTTGATCAAGAACTTATAAAGGGTTCGATGTGGCTCGTCCCGCATATGGGTTACTTTAGATAGGTCATCCGAATCACCGGGAAAATTCCCTAAAACGTCGCATTCCATCACTGATTAAATCAAGGAAATCATATTGTGCCAAGGTTTATAATCAATCTATATTCCCCACAAAGAAAGAAAACAAATTCACGGTACACATCACACCAAATCACTGTTGAGAGTGATCCTTTCACAGAATCATGTCCCGAATCAACTGCATATTTATCTTTCTTTTCGAACACGCTATTATAGTTCCACTGATAGTAGACACATGCAAATCCCGTTTTTTAGTTAGCCTTGGAATGTGACGTTTCAAAGGGATTTCTCCGTTAGTCAGAAGGCCTGTATCTCTAGCAGGATGTGTCCCACATGGCATTGCAACTGACGTTGTTCCCCCGTGATGGTTCAAGTTTAAGACCACTGGTGCTTGTGTTGTTGTTGTTATTCCATCGTAATCGATGAGGACCACTTTGTCAACATTCACTGTTTGCATGGTTTAGAAGATGGCTAAATAAGCCAATCTGAGCCATGAATTGTTTCTTGCACTTAATACAGGAACAGAAGACGCCCCTTGTCACCAAGGTTGAAGAAGGGCTGATGTTGGCTGACTAGCGAGCGATCGTCTGTAGATGGCCTTATCTATTCTTGATGCCTCATGTCTCTGAATACCCTCAGCAATAGTGCTGTGCCATTATGTGCGATTGGTGGCGATTCTTTCCTAGTTATCGTGGTTAATACCGCACTGGATCAGGGATTTCTGAAGGTGTCCGTGTACCTATTCCGCTGACTACCGATTGCTCTCTTGCACTTTTGCAGTTCACCATAGAGCAGCTCTTTTGGTAGACGTTGATCTGACGTGCGTACCACATGGCCAGCCCATCTCACGGCGAACCGGCATGCGTACTACATGGCCAGCCCATCTCACGGCGAACCGGCATGCGTACTACATGGCCAGCCCATCTCACGGCGAACCGGCATGCGTACTACATGGCCAGCCCATCTCACGGCGAACCGGCATGCGTACTACATGGCCAGCCCATCTCACGGCGAACCGGCATGCGTACTACATGGCCAGCCCATCTCACGGCGAACCGGCATGCGTACTACATGGCCAGCCCATCTCACGGCGAACCGGCATGCGTACTACATGGCCAGCCCATCTCACGGCGAACCGGCATGCGTACCACATGGCCAGCCCATCTCAGCTGTGTTGCACACATTATGGTGTGTATACTTGTCATGCCTGGTCGCGCTAACACATCTGTATTTCGCATCAAGTCCTGCCATATATTCCTCAGTAGTTTTCGCAGGCAGTGCATGTGGAAATGGTTTAATTTCCCAACATGACGACTCTAAACGCCCCCCCCCCCCCTGCTATTCACGGGTGTACAGACTCACATTGTAATGGATACTGCACGCGGACATCGACACAATTATTTCGACCTGAAAAATAAGGATCCACAGATAAACATATACAACCGAAACACGTTGTGCTTGAATAACCAGCTGGATTAAAATGCAGGTTTGCACGAGAAAGGTAGCAGATTAATGGTGATGTTTCGACTTTTAAGAACATTTGCTACAGAAACATCATCACAAAAAAAAAGGAAAACACAGTTTAAGTCATTCCTTGAAGATCTTAGCTACATACCCTTGTGAATCGTTTAAGACTGAAACGCGAATGTTCACTACTTTTATTGTTCCATTTCCATTAGTCGTCATTGACAAAGACTGATTTGTTGAATCGTCTGCTCAAATCTGTCCCCGTTCTCTTCTCAAACTATATTCCACTGCTTTTTTTTCTGCATCCCTTGATTTTAAATTTTATTGCAGAATCACAATCGCTGTTTGAAAAAGAATGTAAACAGACACAAATTAAAGTCTACAGAAGTGATTGAAAATCGATCCCAAATCACATCGCTTACTTTTCAATCAAACAATACACCCTTAACCCCTGTTAAAGCTGCTGCAGTGCGCTGGTGCAAACATCGACACATACAGTCCTCCATAGCTCTCTATCCTCAGACCTGCGAATTATTGTGACCAAATCAAGTCCTGGCCATTCTTTGACGTTATCAACACAGGATTTTCACTGTTCTCCTTGTTTCCTTTCGCATTCAACTATGCCCCGCAGACCTATTTTTGATTATGCCCAAAACCAATAACGTCTTCGAAACTTATTACTGACAGAAGTGATATCTGCAGACCTGCGAGGGAAGTTATTTTATCTCTTTCGTAATCGTTTGTCATTTGCTCTTTATAAAATATGCAAATATTCCTCTGAAGCATTTATCTTCAATAGCATGTTGCGTTCTTCTTTACAAATCAACAGTTAGTCCCCAGTTCTAACATCCGTACAAAAGAATAGATAGCACTAAAGTTTTTATGAAACTTAACTTTCAGTGCCTTACTATTACGCAAATAATTCATGTGCAGAATACTTGGAGTAACCAGAATGGCTTGAGATAGAAAATAAGATATTAGGAGAGAAGTAGGTACACTATCAGTACTAGACCTCATTTAACGACGTAAACTAAATTGTTCCGCCACGTGACACGTCAAACACCAGATAGTATTCCTCAGAAAGGAATGCTAAACAGATACAATAGATACAAAGCCAAGGGCCAACCACGCAAAAGATAGATAGCAGAAATAACAGAAGCAGTAAAGCTCCGCATATACGAAGCACATAGTAGGGCCCGGTCGAATAAAGCCTTCATAATCTGGAATACTGCACAGACAGTATAACAAGCGAAAAGATGAAGACTATTACACAACTCAAATAACGGGTACGTCAGCTTTGATTTTTATTCAACAACCAGTTGTGGTATTGCCTTAAACTAAGCTGTAACATATGCCGTTAATATATAAACAAACAAGAACAAACTTACCGCTCAAAGAAATGATGTTAAAATCAATCAAAGATGATACCCATTTCCTTTTATTGAACTCAAATACTGGGTCTTGTACTGCTCACGTGGAGCGCGGGAATATAAATAGTCTACGCCCACTTTTATGCTAATCAGGTCCACGAGGATAGTGAAAGATAAAGAAACTACCAGCGCTAGATGGCGCAAGTGTTGGCGAGAGGACATATTTGATAACTTGTTCAAATGTCAACCGACACAGAAGTCGTGTTGACTGGGGGAGGGGGGAGGGGAATGAATTGGGAGATTGAACTGTGGAGGACGAGGAAGGAGTGATGTGAGAAACGCCCATGCTGATAAGAGCGAGGTAACCCCCACATGGGATGTCTTCTTTTCACAAGTTTCGAATCCGGTATAGGAGGTTACAGGTACTGGTCTTTATAAACGTGTTTCTTCTTCCTCCTCTTCTTCTTCTTCTTTATCTTCTTCTTCTTTATCTTCTTCTTCATCTTTTTTTCTATTTCTTCTTTTTATCAGTGTCTTCCTCCTCCTCCTTCTTATCATTCTTCTTCTTCTTCTTCTTCTTCTTCTTCTTCTTCTTCTTCTTCTTCTTCTTCTAACGCTTTAATGTACAAATGTGAGAGTGTCTAATGAACGCAATAATCAAACTATAGCAATGTTTACCTACATACAGCTCACTCTCTTTCTCTTCCTTCTCCTATTTCATTTTCTTTATTTTCTTCTCCTTTTTTCATTCTCTTCTTTATGATGTCATCATGAATTTATTTTATAGAAGCAACATGCAGATTAAAGTCTTTTATTATCGTTATACAGTATGCCCTCTTCATCTTCATTTTACAATGCCATTATGTAATTTACATACATCGGCTGTTCTTAACGTTATGTTATTGAATGGGTTGAACAATTTGTGAGGATTATGTAAAGTCAATTACACATTGTTTAGTTCTGTTAAGCAATAGGTAATTGTACGATATGACCTTAATCCTCTGTGTCCGATTACGTCAGATATTTACTTGGCTTCTTCATGAGTTATACTTAAATAAATCGTCTGCTATTCAAACAAGCTGGGAACAGCCAAATGCTAATGAAAACAAAATTTACAGAAATCTCTTTTAATTGTTTTTCAATAGGCCACACGATTATTATACCAGTTCACATAGTTTCTCTTGGAGAGAATGACAGGGATTGATGGACTCTTTGAATCTACTTTTAACTTTGATCCTAATATTGGACACATATGACTCACCCCAATGGTTATAAATAGTTTATTCTCAATCTCAACAATATTTTCATTAGGAAAACATCTAAATTAACAGTAGAAATGTACATCAACGTCACACAAATAACAAAGGTCATGTGATTGCATAAACAAAATAAGATTACAATCAAGACTTATGGAACCACATTTGAACAAGTGCAATGTTTTATTTATCTGTAAGATAACATTGACTTACGCGTAAGATAACATTGGCGTGTGTAAGATAACATTGACTTATGTGTAAGATAACATTGGCGTGTGTAAGATAACATTGACTTATGTGTAAGATAACACTGACTTATATGTAAGATAACATTGGCGTGTGTAAGATAACATTGACTTATGTGTAAGATAACATTGACTTATGTGTAAGATAACATTGACTTACGCGTAAGATAACATTGACTTATGTGTAAGATAACATTGACTTATGTGTAAGATAACATTGACTTATGTGTAAGATAACACTGACTTATATGTAAGATAACATTGGCGTGTGTAAGATAACATTGACTTATGTGTAAGATAACATTGACTTATGTGTAAGATAACATTGACTTATGTGTAAGATAACATTGACTTATGTGTAAGATAACATTGACTTACGCGTAAGATAACATTGACTTATGTGTAAGATAACACTGACTTATATGTAAGATAACATTGGCGTGTGTAAGATAACATTATCGTATGTGTAAGATAACTTTGATTTATGTCTAAGATAGCATAGATATATGCGTATGATAACATTAGTTAAGATGAAGAAATACACGAACATGTTGACGCAAGAATATAAACAAGCCAGATGAGCTCCCATTTTATCGAGGTGGCCAGAGAATACCAGACTGCCAAAGATCTTCACATTCACTGACTACACAAAAGCATACAACTGTATACAGTTTGTCTGACTTTCGCTAATCGAACAATGTGTAGCTCTCAGCTGCATTACATTCTTTGCCAAATGTTACACCAATTGCTCTACCACCTTTCATCCATTTCAGCGGCCAGGTGTTGTTCCATTACTGAAAGTATCCGTCCGGGGGAACCTATCCCACTGAACCTCTTATCCCCGATCAAGGAAACAGTTATCAGCTATTCCGACTGGGAAGACTTTGGAATCATTGATTCTTCGATTAGCAGGCGACATAGCGCTGGTCACAGAGTCAGCCGCAGATACCAACAGTATGTTAGAGACGCTCAACAAAGAGAGCAAGAGAACATAGCTAGCAATGAATATAGCCAAGACAAAAGTTGCACGAAACTGTACAAGCTGTCAAGGCTGGAGGTTGCGTGTGATCCAGATTTTTTCCTCAGAGTTTGCTCCCCGGAGCCTTTTCTTCAAACATGTGACCCAAAAGGCAGCACCATAAAGGCTAAGTCAAAACATAATAACATTTGGAATGCTATCGCCTCGTCTGATAATCATCACTAAGATGACTGAGATACTCTTCCAGCCTGCTACCGAGAAGTACAAAATTATAGTCTAGAAGTAATCGATAACTACGCCAACATTATCAGTACCCTCACCAGAACAACCAATATTGATTCTGGAGTCGATAATAAGGTCGGCAATGCAAGCGCTAAGTTGAGAAAACTACAAGCGAATTTTTTGGGGTCGACAAGGAATCATTGTTGCCACAAAGTTAAAAGTTAAAAGTTGAAAGTGCTAATAACTGCTCAATCAATCAATCAATCACATCCCATCGTTCCTCCCAGTGCATAGACCATTGACAACACCCTGCCAGCATGCACGGTGCCGGGCTGCTCTTTCTGTCTCTCTCCGCGTGCAATCATTTCATTTTAGTCGCTTCTCGCATTCTCATTTCCGTGTATTTTTATCTATCCCTTTTGTTCTCTTTCCTTCAGAAGTCCACGTAAGAGCCTGTCTGGCTATGCTGAACTGTGCCTTCATCAGCCCCCATTTTCTAAGCTTAATTTGTTATTCTAGTGGATGATGTTGGCTCCTTTCCCATGGGACTTCATTCCTCACCATGTCCTGCCCCGTTATGCCCATAATCCTTCACATGCATCAGAAAACAAAGGTCTGGGGTCTTTGTTGTATGGCAATAGTGGTTCTCCATGTTTCCACTCCATAGAGCAACACTGACTTGACACTGGCGTCGACCATTCCAACTTTGGCGTGAATCTAGATTTCTCTGGATTTCCATATGTTGGTTAGCGTCAGGAATGCCCCTTTTGGTTGTCCAATTCTGATCTTAACATCTACATCTGCTGTGTCTATTGTACTGCCCAAATAGAGAAGGTATGCACTTTTTCCAACTGACTCCATCTAGCATGATTGATTCTTTGCTGGTTAATAACTCTACTCGATGCCTGTGAAGCTTGGAAAGTGTATAGCAGACATGTCTACCAACCCCACCATTAACGTGTGGGCTGACTCCGTTTCTGCTCAGAATTAGCTAGTAAAACAAAGTACCTAGCTCTGAAATGTCTAACATGTTGAGTATCCACACACTTCTACAGCGAGCCTAGACACGATGGACTAGACATAAGGTTAGCATGTCCTGCAAACATCTACTGAAGCAGATGATGTTAGGTCAACTAAGAACAGGCATTCGCTTGACGAGGAAACAGAAAGAAATTGTTAGAAAAACCTACTAAAATGTCTCTGAAAGGTTTCAACATCGATCTCACATCCGGGGAAAAGCTCCCACAGAATCTTTCTGCCCGCGAACAGAACACAATGCTCTCACTTCGCGGTGGTGAATCTTGGCATTGAGGCTCAGAGAAAGCGATCTGTTTGAAAGAACAGGACGCATGTCGACACTACGGTCGACTCCGTACATACATGTCCCAGGGGAGCAGAGCTAGCCGGGTTAATATATAACTCAATAGCTAAATGAAATCGGGCAAGTGAGAAGTTGTCGCCATTTTAGCTTGTGATAGGCAACTCGTATTATCATTATGCAGATATTCCAACAATTTGTAACCTTCTTCTACATATGGAACACATGTTTCACTATGTCAGTCAATCACTAGATCAATCAATTGATAAATCAATCATTAGATCAATCAATTAATCTATCAATTCATCAAATTAGTAAATTTACCAATTAATCGATCCACCATTGCATCAATCTATACATAATCTATACATAATCAATCCATCCATGAATTAATCAATTCATATATCAAGACAAAAAATTAATCAGCCGATCAATAGATAAATAAATTCGTCACTACGTCAATCATTTAATCAATCAATTAATAACTCAATTAATTCAGTAATCAATACACAAATGAACCCATCAATAAATCAACTAACCAATCATTTAATCTGCCAACCAATATATCAATCAATAGATCGATCAGTCAGTAAATCAACTAATTAATCAATTATTCTACCAATCAAACAATCTATCAATTCATCAATCAATCACCTCAGTAAAGCAGTCTATAAATAAATGAATACATCTATGCATCAACAAATACATCAATCAATTTATCAATCATTTAATCAATTAATCGATAAATCAATTCATCAGTCAATTAACCAATAAATCCATACACCGATAAAACAATCAATCATCAGTCAATATATGAATTAATCAATAAATTAATGAACGCATTAATCAATTTATACATCTATAAACAAATCAATCAATTAAACAATGGATTCATCAATCAATCTACCCATCAATCAACCGATCTATAAATCAATCATTCCATAATCTAATAATGAAAAAATAGTCACTTTATCAATTTGTCAACCTGTCAATCAATTCATAATTCAATCAATATATCAATCAATCGATCAATTAGTCAATAAATCAACTAATCAATTAATTAATCCACCAATCAAGTAATCCATCAATTCATTAATTAATCACTCTATAAGTGAATCAAAGTATAAATAAATAAATAAATCTATCAATTCAGCAATCGACGAATCAATATATCAATCCATTAACTGATCAGTCTTTCAAAAAAAAGTATCTATCAATCAATAAATCCACATATTAATCAACCAATCATAATTAAATACATAAATCGGGATCAAGATGCTGAGCAGCGCATGAGCTTCAGTGGTCAGCGACCCATAGTTGACTTCTAGCGTCAGGGCCAGCGAACCATAGCTGCCAAGACCCTTCTACACCTCCACGCGATGATCCTGGATAACAGGCTGCAGCAGGGCAGACTGGCTAAGGAGAAGGGATCGAAGAGGGAATGCTAACCCAGTACTCAAAAAATGCTTGTGAAGTCGGATGTGTTGGACCGAAAGGTACAAATATCGCAGCCAAGCTGTAAACTACAACACAGCGCATTACGTTCTCTGGACTACATTCTGCTACTTACCCTTTCAGGGTTTGGTAGGGGGAGATTGAGAACGAACGAAGAAGAAGAAGAAGAAGAAATACATAAATGAATCAATCAAATATTTATCAATGCAAATAGTCAATCATCCATCAATCGATCAATCAATTCATCCATCAATTAATTAATAAATATGTACCTCTTCAGCTACCAATGGAGCATAGGCCTCCAACACATGCCCGCCAAGTCAACATGTGGTGTGACCTGCCCGCATTTAATGAATTGTGTGCCTTAAAGTTTATACAGGAAGCGGTAGTCACTTTTGACTTAGTCGTCTTTTTTCGCGACATGTCTAGCAGATTACAGTGCTGCTATCCTTTGCTTCTTTCTCAGACCCCGGTAACGTTCGGGTTAGTGTGGGCTTGTATGTAATACACAGAAAAATGGCCCCAAAAAATGGCAAATAAGAAGCACTTTAACATTCCTGTAGGATGTCCGATTGGTAAAATCGGATGGGCCATCCATCAAAATAGAGAGAAGAAAAATTAACCTCTGGTCAGGCAAAACATACACAAGGGACATGTTAGTCAGAGGTGGTCAAAATATAAGAAGCATGCTGCTCTTCTTGGTAGCCTGGATAACGAAATGGGGGATGGAAGTAGTCCCCGTAGTAGTGAGCGACACGCATATGAAACCAGACATAACACAACCAGCTCTAAAACCTGGGTCAAGCTTCCGGATGTGAAGAAAGCTACTGCAACCCGCAACTTAACATACAGGTAAAGTGAGTGAGTAAGTCTAGGCAGCAGTGAATAAGGGAAATGCAATGTTAGGTATGATAAAACGAAATATTAAACATAGGAGTAAGGAAGTGATTGTCAAACTGACTAAACCATTGGTTAGACCTAGATTGGAGTACTGTGTACAGGTGTAGAGTCTTTATCATAGAGGGGATATAAACATGATGGAAAGGATACAAAAGAGAGCGACGAAACTGATAGTGGGATTCCAGAATTACAGTTATGAGGAAAGACAGAAAAACCGGCCTACATTGTCTGGAAGAAAGAAGAATTCGAGGTGACGTAAGATAATCTGGAAAGGTTAAATTAGATTATAACAATTTTTTTCTAAATGCAACCACCAATAAGAACAAGAGGACACAGCTACAAATTAACTAAAGAAAGGTCCAGATTGGATATTAGGAAATATATTTATAAGAGAGTGGTGAAGGCTTGGAATGCATTGCCCCAGGAGGTAGTGGAGGCATAGCCAGTTAATGCATTTAAGAATAGATTGGATGCGCATAGCTTTTAGAGCAGGGTAATGTAAATGTCACTGGTTGTATACATACTTTGATGAGTCTTCTAAACCAGTATAAAGACGTTAAGTTAAGTTAATGCCCGTTGCAGGATGCACAACAGGGTAGACATTGTGGGTATCGAAACGCTTCCGTTATTGCAGCTATTTTCCAGAGTGCTAATCAGATCCCTATCTTTGCTGTACATGTTGTTTGTTGAATGAGTGCTTGGGACATGCATATTTGTCAGTTCCCTGTCGGTTTTATTTCATATTTTATCATCTCAAAGCTTTACGTTGTTCGTCTATGTCTTTAGTTCAGTTCATCCCGTGACTCATTGAGATCGGTGGGGCACACCTGCTGACACCTCCACAAATACTTCGCCATAGATTTCTGTCTACGGTTGCTTTTTGTGCCTCCTCGGGTTGAAGGATAGTCCATTCATGGAATCGGTGTATTACACACTTTAAAATTATTGTTTCTAACTACCACTGATCTTTGCTCCAATAGGGGGGCATTACTGTCTGTGTATGATCTTTGTGTATCATTTCACGTAACATTACTGTCGTTGATGGAACTTTGTATATCCTTTACAGGAGCATTACTGTCTATGTACGATCTTTGCTTGTCTATTTCCCTAAATAATTTATTGAACGCTAAGTTTAAGACAAGCAAGAACTCATCGCGAAGAATAGAAGAAACAATACAGAGTCCTCTCTTAAAGTTTATGTGAACTGTTTCTCCATTCCATTGATGTCGTTGGATGGGAGCTGCTTGCTCCGACCCTCTCAGACTGGAGCACTGCTTTTGCACAGGATGTTCGCTTCGTTGAGAAGAAAACAACTACCGAGTCGCAGAAAAAGCTAGATGCACAAAAGTACAGAATGCAAGACGACCCAATTAGTAAAGTTTTCCAAGTGTGCCCAACGTAGACTTTGTCACGCTGAGATCAGACTGTACATTGATGTGAGCTCGCATGTCAATATACGAGGCGTGTTCAAATGAAACCGGACTTAACTGCAACAAGTGAAAATACGATAAGCACGATGACGTCACTTCTGATGTAAACAGCACATACAAACTGTCAAGTTTGCAAAATTTCATTATCCTTCGACTTATAGTTTTCTCTGCAGATCGTTGAAAACATGGCGGGTGGGATACTGAATCTGTCCAAAGTTGATCAGCGAACGGGTGATTCGTTTTCTAACAGAAGGATATCGACCAGTTGACATTCATCGCAGAATGCAGGCAGTATATGGTGACACGTGTGGCGAACGTAAGCACCGGCGACGGTCCATCTGAATTGCTACATCATTTTTAGAAATGGCATCTTCTGGTGCAACAATATGCGCATGACCTGGTCCTTCGTTAAGTCACGTCCTTCTTTAAACATTAGGGTTAGCATTCCCTCTTCGATCCCTTCTCATTAGCCAGTCTGCCCTGCTGCAGCCAGTTATCCAGGATCACCGAGTGGAGGTGTAGAAGGGACTTGGCAGCTCTGGTTTGCTGGCCGTGACGCTAGCATTCTGCTATGAGTCTGTGTTATGGCAAGTCTTGAATTACTGTTTTAATGTTCTGGGTTTGCAACTTCTTCATTGGGCGTTTTTATAGTTTGTATTGATTAAATAACAATGGTATTGGCATGTGAATAGAGCATGTTACAGTTTGTGCGTTTATGAAACAATTGACTTTATAGGTATAGAAAGTGATGAGTGGATTAGATGATGAGTGGATGAATGGATGAATGCATGAGTGAATTAATGCATGTGTGAATGAATGATGAATGCATGAGTGAGTGAGTGGATGAATGCATGAGTGGATGAATTGATGATTGAATGAATCCATGAATGTATGAGTGGACGAATGGATGAGTGAATGAATGCATAGGTACATGAATGGATGAGGGGATGAATGAATGAGTGAATAAATGCATGAGTGGATGAATGAACTAGTAGATGAATGGATGTGGATGAATAGAAAGTATTTTTTCTCCTAATATTGCTTGTCCTTTTGTATTTGTGACTTAGTTGGTTGATTATTGATTCATCAATTTAAAACATGACAAGTATAGTTCAGTTACCATGTGCAACAAAAAACTAGAGCGAAACAGAAAGGCTTCATCGGGTAGAACGAACAACACACACAAGAACAAATAACACATGAAAGTAGAAATGAACACACTAAAGAGAGATACAAATGCCTCTTGCATATTTTTTTTTAAATGGTACAGTCTAATTTCATTACAGTACACACATACATACATTCCTACAATAATACAATCAACGAAACAATATACAAGCAATAATATTGTATGATAAGCAATATGAGGACAGCGTCATTGTAGAGAGTGATTTTAATGCCACTCGAGGATTTGACAGAAAAGGGAGATACTTACTTGGAAACTTCTGAGACAAACAAAGACAGAAAAACAGTAATGGTTGCAGACTTCTAAAATTATGTAGGCAGAAGGGGATTTGTTCATATCCAGCACTTTCTTTCGGTATAGACAATTCCAAGTTTGTACGGGGTACAGATGACATGACCAGAGTTGTAGACGCTAGATAAACTTTACACTAATCAAGAGAAACAAGAAATAAGTAGTAATAGATTCATGAGCTTATGTGTAGATACTGATCACTAGACGGTGATTTTGGTTATGAGAATTCAAAATAGCCTCAACACAGCATCTTCTTAACAAGCAATGATATTTAGATTCAACGGATTCAAGGCCAAGGGTCTACCACGCAAAAGTGGTTTACGGAAATATCTCAGGCTGTTAATGCCAGTGTGTATGATGCACACAGTAGGGTTCGTTCTAGAGACTTCTTCATAACCTGGCTCTGAAAAGATACGCAAAACAGGATATACGAAAAGAAAAAGAAGAAGATACAATATGACACACTCACATACACACATACAAGTATGCAAGCACATAAACATTCAATGTTAATTAGCCGCAGAAACTACTAAGATCGTGTTCTGTCATCGGCACGTTCAACAATTGACGGAACTGAGCATACACGAGGACGACCAGGTGACAAGAAGTCGGTTCTGTAAGCCATTCTCCATTTGTCATTTATCAGAAATGTGTCTATAAACGAAGCATCAGACTGTGTTTTGTGTCTATAAACGAAGCATCAGACTGTGTTTTGTGTCTATAAACGAAGCATCAGACTGTGTTTTGTGTCTATAAACGAAGCATCAGACTGTGTTTTGTGTCTATAAACGAAGCATCAGACTGTGTTTTGTGTCTATAAACGAAGCATCAGACTGTGTTTTGTGTCTATAAACGAAGCATCAGACTGTGTTTTGTGTCTATAAACGAAGCATCAGACTGTGTTTTGTGTCTATAAACGAAGCATCAGACTGTGTTTTGTGTCTATAAACGAAGCATCAGACTGTGTTTTGTGTCTATAAACGAAGCATCAGACTGTGTTTTGTCAAAGTTTGCAGCAATATTTAAAAACGATTAAACGATACATACCTCATTCTGTTAAAGTGCGTTATGGGCGGAGATACGAGCTAGATTGACCCAATCAGGTTGAGGATATCGATTGCTTGATCTGTCAGTTACAAAACCTGTATCCAGTCGAGTTGTCAGGTTAATGGCAAGTATCTTGGGCGGGGAAATGGTGGCATGCAGGACCGAATGGAATTTGATAGGGAGAGGAGAAATTGTGAATGGGACAGCTCGTGGAGTAATCAATCTGAGATCGATGAAGTCAGATACAACATTCACGTCGTCTGACATTACTACTGAATTAAGGTATGGGATTTCCAGGCTTCAATCCAGCGGCCTCTGTCAGCTAAATGGCCTCTAAAGATAAATAAATACATATATCCTGTCGTTTCGTTTCTTATAAAAACAATTGTTGTTTGTCCATCGCTTAAGAAGAGGACCACATTGTCATATGTCAATCCTGGAATAGGTTCTAAGTTGTCTGATGAAACCAATCCGCGCCCGAAAGCGCCTGTCACATTCAGAGCAGAGAAATAGTCCACGGAAGTGTCTTCACAGGCGACTGTAGACTGGACCATCTATCGCCGATAGTGAAACATCCGAGTGTTACTATGACCAGTAAACAGACGCTGACTTTCACGTTGATAATCCCTAATTAATGATATCAGTATCAAACTTTGTCCCTGTTAAATATACATAGAGCTATAATCGAGACATGTGAGATGTGCTGCGTACAAAGTGCAGCAGGAAAGACAATAATCAAAAACATTTGCATCAGAAATTTGTGGCAAGTCGTGGGGAGCACTTGTTGCACAGACAACAAAGTGGTTTGGACGCTTGCCAAAGTTGCAATATGATCAGCCTGCAGCGAGCTTATACTACATTGTGGTTTTTTCTTTTTCTTCTTCTTCTTCTTCTTCTTCTTCTTCTTCTTCTTCTTTTTCTCCATTCGTTCGGAAAAGAGCGCTGTGACGTTCTGATATAGTTCACAGCGAGGCTGCGATATCTGCACATTTCGGTCAGACACATCCAGTTTCAGTACGGCATTTTGGAACCGGATATGTCTTCCTTTTTCGATCCCTTACCTCTTAGTCTGCCTGCATGCATGCAGTCTGTATTGAAGACCACGACTTGGAGACAATAGAGTCTTGGTCGATCCCTGACCCTGATACAAGCGGTCAGCTTTGAGTCGCTGCTGCATCCTTGACCCATGCAGAAGTTTTAGCAGAACATCAGCCCTAGGGGCGATGGATAAAGGGGATCAAAAACACACACAATAGGTTCAACATAACAGAAGCATAAACCTCCCAACCACCACAAATCAGTGGGCTTGATGTAAGACGTCGGCATCGGGTGCTGAAGGTCTCGGATTCATATCACCGTGGAGACCGGGATTTTACCACGTGTACTTTCTTGTATCTATCCGGATCTTTGGGTAGTAGAGATCAGACTCCCGTTTGCAGTGTCGCACAAGTTAAAAATCCCTCGGCAGTTGGAAATCGAAAATAGTAGGCCTAACGGACAAAATTCAAAATGATGTTAAAAATCTACTAATCTATTACCTGATCCTCGACTGTGCTGCGGAGTTCGTCCATTGTGCTGAGATTTTCCAAAGATGTGGGGAAGAACAGAGTACTTGTGGGTAAATCATGGCCATCTTTAGATATAATCTTTCGTAAGATGGCCATGATTAAACCATGTACAATGACGTTGATTCTTCGACTAAAAACTAAAACTAAACTAAAAGAAGTTTCTGTGGCGCCGCACGAGAAGAGCATCATCACCATCATCATGTAGCATGTCCTTTGCAGAACATCACTATCATGACAGCCTGTTTGTAGGAAACTCTATCTTTCGCCAGTCTTTCGGCCTGTCTTAAAGTCAAATCCAACGTCCCCTTGATGTCATGAGTCCATCGTCTTCTCGGTAGGCCTCAGCTTCTCTTCCCAGTGACCATGCCTTCCATAACCACTCTCTCCAGTCCGTTGTGTCGTTTGACGTGTCCAAAAAACCTCAGTTTTTGGGTTATTACATCATTTATTAGCCTATTCTCCTTCACATTCAGATAATGTCGGATGGATTTGTTTCTTTCTTTCTTTATCTACGGGATTTTCAGGACTCTTCTGTAGCCACGTGTTTCACGAGCACCGATCTTCGCTCTTATTGCTTTTGTAATCGTCCATGTTTCCCATCCGTAGGTTGCCACAGGAAAAACGCATGTTCTTAGGATCTTTAGTTTTATTTCTTTGTTTGGATTATGCCATAGGTTCTGCATACTCTTTATTTTCTGCATTGCTGTAGTCAGTCCTCTTCTTACTTCCTTTGTACAGCCTCCACTGTTGCTCAGTATTGATTCCAAAAATTCAAAATGTGAAACATTTTCAATCTCTTCGTCAGCTTTCTCGATTTGAGGTTGCAGTTATGTCTTATCAGTTGTCATTATCTTTTGTTTTATTTGTATTCAGATAGAGATAGCACAATGGGACAAAATATGAAGAAGAAGACATTTTATTTTCTGAATTATGTTGAAGATATTGACAGGATTCACACAGTATATGTAATCCAGAGGTCTATAACATATTAATTCGGCACTGTGTGCCTAGCCGATCAAAGATATTTGCGACTTTCAGTATTTAGTGTTCGATTCTGTTTATCTTAATAGATTTGTGTGTTACCGTGTAAGTAACTAACTTGTCTCTTGCAACCACAGGTAGATTATTCCTGTGGTTATTTCATCGCGTTACTTACACGCCCACACACAAATCTATTGAGATAAAACAGAATTGAGCACTAAATACTGAAAGTATGAAACGATAAAATGACCACAGGAACAATCTACCTTAACTTAACTTAACGTCTTTATACTGGCTTAGAAGACCACGCAGAGTCTGTATACAACCAATTACATTTACATCACCTTGCTCTAAAAGCCATGCGCATCCAGTATATTCTTAAATGCATTAACTGTCCCTGCCTCCACTACCTCCCCTGGCAATGCATTACAAGCAGACACCACTCTCTGACTAAAAAAATATTTCCTGATATCTAATCTGGACCTCTCTTAAGTCATCTTGTAGCTATGCCCTCTTGTGATTGTGAGTGGTCGTATTTTAAAAAAAAAACTTGTTACAGTCTAATTTATCCATTCCTCTGATCATCTTATAAACCTGTATTAAGTCACCACGAATTCTTTTCTTTTCTAGACACTGTAGGCCGGATTTTCTGAGTCTTTCGTCATAACTGTAATTCTGGAATCCCACTATCATCTTTGTCGCTCTTTTTTGTATTCTTTCCAGTATGTTTATATCCCCTCTATGATAAGGACTCTACACCTATACACAGTACTCCAATCTAGGTCTAACTAAAGCTTTATACAGTTTGACTATCACTTCCTTGCTCCTATGTTTAATATTTAGTTTTATCATACCTAACATTGCATTTGCCTTTTCCACTGCTACCTTAACTTGCTCACTCCCCTTTCCTGTATGATCTATTATAACCCTTAGGTCCCTTTCCTTATCTATCTTTCTAAAATTGTTCTCTCCCATTCTGTAATTATGTTCCATATTGGATCTACCCATGTGGACGACTGTACATTTATCTACATTAAACTCCATTTGCCAGCTTACAGACCATTCTCGAATTTTATTTAAATCCGACCTCAATATATCCACTTCCGCTTTAGATGAGACACTACTGCATAGTTTTGTGTCATCAGCAAATTTTGCAATCATGGATCCCAAATCAATGTCCAAATCATTTATATATATATCAAGAACAAAATTGGTCCCAAAACCGAGCCCTGTGGCACACCACTTTTCACTTCACATCACACAGATTACTCCTTATTTATGCCCACTCTCTGTCTTCTTCCCGTTAACCAATTTTCAATCCATTTGGCAACTTCCCCACCAATTCCATGTGATTTTAACTTTCGAAATAATCTTTGATGAGGAACTCTATCAAAGGCCTTTGCAAAATCTCAATAAATAACGTCCATTGGCTCCCCTTTATCTATCATTTTAGTAACCTCCTCCATGAATTCTAATAGATTTGTTAAGCATGATCTCCCTCTAGTAAACCCATGCTGACTATTTCTAATTAGATTAAATTTGTCTAAATGCATTACAATGTTTTCTTTTATTATTGACTCTAACAATTTACAGACTATGCTCGTTAAACTCACCGGTCTATAATTCGCTGGATCTGATTTTTTTGCTTTTCTTTTAATAAGGGGGTCACTCCCGCATCTTTCCAATCCCGTGGAACAATCCCTTTTGTAAGTGAATGAGAACATAATATAGCCAATCGTTTTGCTAGTTGGTCTCCTGCAGGACTGCCTCGCTTATGCAAACCAAAGAGAGGCAGTCTGGCGCAAAAGCGTGACCATACTCGAAAATCTGCGGGGGGTTGGTGTTGTCCCCTTTATGAACCTCATTGCTTCTGTAGCATAGCATCAGTTAGTACAAGATTACGGAGCCTTGAGTTGATTCTTGACCAAATTTCTTTAGCGCATTTTATCAGTGAGGATTCCTTGTTTCTACATTAAAAATGAACAAAGATTACTGGGAAAAGTTGCACAAGATAAGTCCTGAAAGGGTATTGATTGTCAATGTAAATGAAACAAAGCAAACGTAGTAGGTTACTGAGACTTTTCTTATAACTTTTCTTATAACTTTTCTTATAACTTTTCTTATAACTTGTCTTATAACTTTTCTTATAAGTCGCAGTATTAAAAGCAGACTGGGATTCTCCTGGCAGTAGTGTCATGCGAGGTTCCTCGTTACATTCACAACTATGGGGATTGCAGTGATGATCCCTGTCTCCGTGGCCAGACTGATGTGACACAGCCTTTTTTTTGGAAGCCTCTTGCGGACGTGATAAGTAAGTATCACCTGGCCCTGATGTAACTTTTTGCTACCTGGGACAAGGGAAGTAAATCGGTATCTCTGTCTTTCTCACTCTCTATCTCTCTTTTTGTTTATCTCTCTTACTTTCTCTAACCTTTTCTAACTTTCTTTCTCTTTCTCTACTCATGTTCTCTCTCTGTCTCTCTCTCTCTCTATATATATATATATTTATATATATATATATATATATATATATATATATATATATATATATATATATATATCGCTGTGTTCTCTACACGCTTGAACAGACACAAGTTAATTAGAGCGGTGTTTCGTAACCGTTTTCAACTTGCGACCCCCTTTTGCAATAGCCATGTAACATATGATACTCCCCAGCTCCCCTCCCCCCTCTTCCCCCCCCCCCCCCCAACCCCTTCTACTTTTGAATAAAAGAACATTTTAATAGGATACAGAAAATACATTCAGATGAGATTTTTCTTAATTCGAACTGAATATTTAATGCAATGATTGAACTTGCATCTCCGCAAGCGGCTTGTTAAAGCCAGCATGATGTCATATTCAACATTTAGTATGTATTGGGTGGCCTAGGGATTGCTAACTTAGTTAACCATCATTATGTGCCACGTTCAAATCACGTTGTGCTCAGTTTGGCAGACCGGGTATGTCGTTGTCGTCAATGTCTTGTGGGGGAGGACAGGGGGAAGAGGGGAGGGAGAAAAGCTGGTGTAATTAAGTCGGTGCTATGATCCATTTTCCAAAGTTTCTTGCACTTGTTTTGATATGAAGAAGCGTTGAAAATCCAATCTGACAGAGATATGTGGAAGCAAGTAGAGGTGAAACGGGAAGGGACGGCTTAGTGAAATTTGGACATGGCTGATACTCAGCGCAAGATATCCTGAGTCAGTAATATTTCATCAAATAGATTTCGTGGCGGAGAATCGTTTTACAGAGCCAAGAATTCACACTATACTTGATCAAGAATGTTTGTTAAATTCAGATGAGTTTTCTACCGGTGCAGAGATCAAGATGCTGAACAGAGCAGTGGTCAGTGACCCATAGCTGACTTCCAGCGTCACTGCCAGCGAACCAGAGCTGCCAAGACCCTTCTACATCTCCACGCGATGATCCTGCATAACTGGCTGCAGAAGGACAGACTGGCTAAGGAGAAGGGATCGAAGAGGGAATGATAACCCGGTACTCAAAACATGCTTGCTGAAGTCGGATGTGTTGTACCGAAAGGTGCAAATATCGCAGTTAAGCTGTAAACTACAACACAACGCATTCCGTTCTCTGGACTACATTCTACAACTTAAGCCCATTCAGGGTTTGGTATTGGGAGATTGAGAACGAAAGCAGAAGAAGAAGAAGTACCAGTCGAGCTTCTTCTTCAGCTAACAGCTCAGGGATGTACTCCTGAAATTTGGTTTCATGGCATCAAGGGGACAGATAATCGGGTTTAGGAAAGGGGAGAGGTAATTGGGCTGGGGGGGGGGGGGAGTTGAGCGTAAGGAGGTGGATGGATCGTGGAGGACGTACTGGAGACGGAGAACTAGTGCAAAAGGGATGTGACGGAGAAGAGGAATGCGTAAAGAGGGTTTCAGAAATGAAGAACATTCCAAATTACCATAGATCCTGTTTCTTTAGTCTCCACCCACGTTTTGTGTCTTCAGAAGACACTTTTTGTTGAATGCCCAAAATGAGTAGGTTTATCCTGAAAAGGACCTTACGTGGCGGGTTATAGTAGTTTTCCTTATATCCCGAGCATGCTGATGAAGGTGGACCGCGGTCCCCCAGGCGGTTGTGCTGTGCTTGGCTTAAACTGCGGGGCGCTAACTACTACGGGAATCACATCGATCCACATCTCGTGAGCCAGGCTGCCTTGAAAACAGCCTGTTTCCAGGGAACGCTACATGGAAGAGAAATTGGGGTTTGGACAATGTATTGTGCCTGACCCTAACGTGACGTCCTGGTCAGTATGTTGTGTTGTTTGGTTTTTTTTTTGTTTTGTTTTTTCGTTCGCCTTATTTCTCTAATCCCAAGGCGATGTGCGTTGCACTGTGGTTTTTATTTTGCACCTGTCGGCGCCGAGTGCATCTGACCTCAGCATTCATCTTAATAAGGGTCTACTTCCTCCTGCATTTTCTAAGAGTTTGCTTCCCAGTGGTAACGGCCGATGCTGTGATGGGGATCGAACCCAGCACCTTCTAGTTGTGAGCAGTGTCACTAAACCACTAGCCCACGCCGTACCCATGTTAGATCTGACTGGACTAGCGCCTCCGCTCCCCCGCAGAAGATGCTTACAAATCAGCAATATCAATCTTCAGACATTAAAAGTAACCTGATTTGAAGCGATGATTAATAGATGTTGTTGATGTTTTTGTTGAATGCCTACAATGAATACCTACAATGAATGCCTACAATGAATGTCTACAATGAATACCTACAATGAATGCCTACAATGAATGCCTACAATGAGTATAATTACTGATTTGTGCGCCTTGAAAAGGGCGTTAATGGCGGTTTGCAGTAGATTTCCTCACATCCCGAACGAGCTGATGAATGTGAACCTGGGTCCACTTGGCTGTTGTGCTATACTTGGTTTCATCTGCATGTCGCTCACTACTAAGGGGATCACCTCGATCCCCATAAAGCGTTCCAGTTTCTAGCCAAAGAGTCTCACTCCTTTCTGGAATGGAATTGAATTGACCCCGTTATCAAATCATCCTAATTATAAATTGGTACCACGCTTACTGCCACAAATGAAATGCGGCAAGTAAGGGGACTTGCCAGCCAACCTCATAAAAACCTGAGGTCTTGAACAGACATAATCAACACATCATCCTCGGCAGCAGTGACTATTACGGGATTACCTATATCTTTTCTCCTCATAATTGTTCATCTTACATCATCTTTAATCCATGCGCTCATTATTAACAGTCAGAACAGTATACATATCTATCTATCTATCTATCTATCTATCTATCTATCTATCTATCTATCTATCTATCTATCTATCTATCTATCTATCTATCTATCTATCTATCTATCTATCTATCTATCTATCAATCTATCTATCTATCTATCTATCTATCTATCTATCTATATATCTATCTATCTATCTATCTATCTATCTATCTATCTATCTATCTATCTGTCTATCTATCTATCTATCTATCTATCTATCTATCTATCTATCTATCTATCTATCTATCTATCTATCTATCTATCTATCTATCTATCTATCTATCTATCTATCTATATATCTATCTGTCTGTCTGTCTGTCTGTCTGTCTGTCTGTCTGTCTGTCTGTCTGTCTGTCTATCTATCTGTCTGTCTGTCTGTCTGCCTGTCTATCTATCTATCTATATATCTATATTTATCTGTCTATCTATCTATCTTTCTATCTATCTATCTATTCATCTATCTATCTATCTATCTATCTATCTATCCATCTATCTATCTATCTATCTATCTATCTATCTATCTATCTATCTATCTATCTATCTATCTATCTATCTATCTATCTATCTATCTATCTATCTATCTATCTATCTATCTATCTATCTATCTATCTATCTATCTATCTATCTATTTATCTATCTATCTATCTATCTATCTATCTATCTATCTATCTATCTATCTATCTATCTATCTATATCTCTGATCTATCTATCTATCTATCTATCTTAATATGTTTTCCCATTTGTCATGTCTTCATAAACAGTAAATCAGGTACCCATATTTACATCTGAGTGGAACACGTTGCTACCAGGAAACGAACTGTGTACCTTTGTCTTAGAAGCAACCCTTCTAACAACCCAACGATCTAGATTCTATATGTTCTCTAGTGTAACAATACACCCCATTGTTATTTGTGTTGGTTCCAAGTTTCCTAGTATCTAAGCATGCTAGACATTTGTATCTGCCACTTATAGCTTGGAGAGCGATTATACCATTAGGACAGCAGTTCAAAAATATTATTCCTTATTTTTCTCGTTAGCACAAAAAGTTATCGATTTTTGAAAACCTTAAAGTCCCGTCTCTAACAGAATGAATCTGTTTGACTTATCTTAAATAATCTTCATAAACTGTGTGAACGAGGAAAATGGAACCTATTTTGGATATTCCAATTATTATTGACCATAAAGTTTTTAAAAAGGAAAGGAAATTTTATTTGCAACACCGCAAGGGATACAACCAAATAACGTAGCGAAAATGAAAAAGAATTAGAGTTATCTTCTAACAAAACCTTTAAGTGAGCAATCCCAATATCTCAATATTTAAACAGACGTTATAAACCTAGAATGGTTGAGCTATGGTTTTACATCAGAACCACTGAACGTACACTTATTTTCCTGGGGATAAACAAAATAAGAAGCTTGTATAAATGATATTCAACATGAATTTAACACTCGGCATTTGTTACTGATGTTCTTCAGTCTTTAACTTTCAAATGCCAGGACCAACATAGGGCAATAGCTGTTGTAGAGCTGATCTCTACACAGATTATGTTTATATATTTAATGTCAATATGCATGAGCTGATAATAGCGTTTTCATATGTTGCTCCTCTTCTGATATGGGTGTATGAGTCGCTATATTTCTACACTACTTTTTCTTGTGGCTCAAAATGTCTCCATGATGCGTTAGCCAGAACCTAGTCAAAATCCCATTAATCGTATATGGCTGGCAGACAATAGTGTTTTTATTTTTATTTATTCCATATTCCGGCTATGAACGTACTTAAACTTAACGTCTTTATACTGGCTTAGAAGACTCTGCAGAGTCTGTATACAACCAGTTTCATTTACATTACCTTGCTCTAAAAGCAATACGCATTCAATTAATTCTTAAATGCATTTACTGCCCCTGCCTCCACTACATCCCCTGGCAATGCATTCCAAGCAGACACCACTCTCTGACTAAACAAATATTTCCTGATATCTAATCTGGACGTCTCTTTAGTCAGCTTGTAGCTATGCCCTCTTGTTATTGTGGGTGGTTGTATTTTAAAAAAACGTGTTATAGTCTAATTTATCCATTCCTCTGATCATCTTATAAACCTGTATTAAGTCCCCACGAATTCTTCTCTTTTCTAGACACTGTAGGCCGGTTTTTCTGAGTCTTTCGTCATAACTGTAATTCTGGAATCTCACTATCATCTTTGTCGCTCTTTTTTGTATTCTTTCCAGTATGTTTATATCCCCTATATGATAAGGACTCCACACCTGTACACAGTGCTCCAATCTAGGTCTAACTAAAGCTTTATACAGTTTGACTATTACTTCCTTGCTCTTATGTTTAATATTTCTTTTCATCATCCCTAACTTTTTTACTGCTACCTGAACTTGCTCCCTCACTTTACCTCTATGATCCATTATAACCCTTAGGGCCCTTTCTATATCATCTCTTAAAAAAACACTTTTACTGGGTTACTGGGTTACTAGATGTTCAGCAGCTGTTATATCTCTGCTAGTCCCAACTTCTCTTCCAACGGTCTACGTCACGGGTCAAGGTTGACTAGTGGAAACAAAACACACTAGCGGAAAACATTGTCTCACCCAAATACGTAGTGGTATGTGGCACACAAGTATGACGACACAAATACGTAGTGGTAAATGGCACACAACTATAACGACACAAATACGTAGTGGTAAATGGCACACAAGTATGACGACACAAATACGTAGTGGTAAATGGCACACAACTATAGCGACACAAAAACGTAGTGGTAAATGGCACACAATTAAAACGACACAAATACGTAGTGGTAAATGGCACACACCTATGACGACACAAATACGTAGTGGTAAATGGCACACAACTATGACGACACAAATACGTAGTGGTAAATGGCACACAACTATGACGACACAAATACGTAGTGGTAAATGGCACACAACTGTGACGACACAAAAACGTAGTGGTATGTGGCACACAACTATGACGAATTTGGAAAGATCAGACATGAAACTCGAAGTCAAACAATGGTTTTGAAAAAATAGCAGCGACCACAGGCCGATCAGGCTAACCATTGACATGGAAGTAGGCCCACAGGAAACAAAACCGCTCCCCCGTTGGAATTACAAACGAGCCGACTGGGACAGATTTGCAATCCTGACAGATGGGCTGTGTGAAACCATCAACACACGAAACAACAAAATGAAGCCCATGGTGGAAAGCCTAAACAAGGCAATAATGCAAGCCGCCACTGAAACCATCCCAAGAGGAGCTAGGAAAAACTTTAAGCCCTACTGGAATGATGAGTTGCAGAAAGCGGAAGATGCAGTAACAAATGCTAGGAACATGGCAGAGCGAAAACAATCCATGGAGGCAAACATCGCCCTCAAAGCCGCCACGGCAAAATACAAACACACTCTCAAGCAAACAGCAAGAGAAAGCTGGAAAAATAAAACGGAAAGCCTAAACCTGGACAAAGACGGGAACAAGCTATGGAAGCTATGAAACCCCGTCAAACAAACACATTACCATCAAGCAGGGCGAGAACTTGATCACAGGTAAGAAAGCCGCAAACGCTTTTGTCGATCACTATGCCAGAGCAAACCACATCGAGGTCCCTGCAGATAAGCATACAGACATTAGCGAAGAGCTAAAGGGGCACGACAACATGAATACGGCACCTGAAGAGCACATGATGGCCAAATTAACAATGCGCGAAATGGAAACTAGGCTATGGAGGCTATGAGAACATTAAAGAAAAGGAAATCTCCCGGAAAAGACAGGTTAACAAACGAAATGCTGATGGGGCTGGGCCAAACAGCGAAGAGGAAACTGCTATCGGTCCTGAACCAAAGCTGGAAAAGGGGAATTGTACCCCAGGCATGGAAAGACGCAATACTGGTACCAGTACCAAAAACAGGAAAGAACAAAACAGATCCAAATGGAGACAGGCCCATCAGCCTACTGAGCTGTGTCGGCAAGCTGATGGAACGTATGATAAACACCAGACTGATGTGGCATCTGGAAGAAAAACGAATACTAATTCCACAGCAAGCCGGCTTTAGACAGCACAGATCCACTGAGGACCAGGTCATCCTCATAGCCCAGGAGATAGAAGATGCGTACCAGGCACAGAAACACACAGTAGCTGTTTGGGTGGATCTGGAAAAGGCATTTGACAAAGTCTGGAAAGACGGACTTAGAGTCAAGCTAAGAAGAAGTGATGTTTGTGGGAAAATGTACAAGTGGATCAACCACTACCTCAAACAAAGAACGGCCAGAGTCCAAGTACAAGGGCAGATGAGCAAAAAGGTGATACTCGAGCAGGGAGTACCCCAAGGGGGAGTACTGTCACCCACACTCTTCCTGGTATATATAAACGATATTACAGAGAATATACCAAGAAGAGTCCATAGCTCAATGTTTGCAGACGATCTGGCTATGTGGACCTCTGAAAAGAATCTCACCATAGCTAGAAATCGGATGCAGACGGCCCTAACATCGCTGGAAGAGTGGGCGAACTCATGGCTGGTTAAAATAAACGAGGAGAAAACCACATGCACAATATTCTCGCTTTCATTAAAACCCCAAAATACCAAATTAAGTCTAAATGGCAAATTTCTGCATCCAAACGACAACCCAACCTATCTGGGAGTCACATTTGATCGGCGCATGACATGGAAAAGTCAAATTGAGAGAAACCGAATGAGAGCCAGAGAAAGAATGGCAACCATGAGGAAACTTGCTGGCACAAGCTGGGGAGCAGACGAAGGCATACTAAAGAAACTGTACACTGGAAGAGTGAGACCAGTTCTCGAGTATGGCATTGCGGCATGGACAACAGCAGCAAAGGCGAACTTCGATAAAGTTAGCAAACTTCAAAACCAAGCCATGAGAATTATAACAGGTGGCATGAAGTCAACGCCAATTGTAGAACTTGAAAAGATTACAAACTGCAATCCATAGAAGAGACTGCAGAGCCCAGCTGCAGTCAGAGAAACTCCGAAGACTGACTGACCATCCAATGCACCAGAGACTAAACAATTTGGGAAATGGGAAACTAAAGCGGAGAAACTTTGCAGAAATAGCCAAAGCAAAGATGCACGATGATCCCATAAACGCACTAACAACATCAAAACCCATCACTACTGTACGAAAACCTACCTGGAGGCAGGATATATTTCCAGAGGTGGTAGAAAATATACCAGGTATTGGAAACAAAAACTTCCAGACTGAAAAAGAAAGGAGAGCTACTACCCTAAGCTTCATATCGAAAAGCTACCCAAGCATGGACTGGACCCATGCATACACCGACGGTTCTGTAACAAACACTACACAGAACGGAGGGGCATGAGCATTCTTGAACCTACCAAATGGCAAACAAATAACACTGTCATTCGCTACTGGTAAGTACACAAGCAATTTCAGAGCGGAGGCAGAGGCACTGAGGGCGGCAGTGGAAGAAATGGTGAGACACAGTGAAAATGAAAGCCATATAGTCCTGCTTACAGATGCTCTCGCCGTAGTCACAGCGCTAATAAGCCAGAAAAACACAGCTTAATGACTTAAGAGCAGCACTCTGCCAACTGTGCCAGCAGTCCGCACCAAAAAGGGTAGTGGTACAGTGGGTCCCATCACACTGCAACATCCAAGGCAACGAGGAGGCAGACAGACTGGCAAAAGAAGGTGCAAGACTACCACAAACCGATACTAGTATGACGTACGAAGAGTCAAAACGGCTTATCAAAGCCAGATACATGACCAAATGGGAAACCGAACATACTGGTTACACCAAAAACGATGCCTATTACCAGTTGAACCGAAGAGAGCAGGTCGTTGTCTTCAGACTTCGCACTGGCCACAATAGACTGAGGTACCACCTATTCAACAAATTGAAGATAGGGTGTACCGACGAATGCCCGTGCGGTACTGGTAAAATGACCGCTGAACATCTGCTGCAGAACTGCCCGACATACGAGGATCAGAGAGAGCAGATGTGGCCATCACCAGTGGAACTGCAAGACAAGCTCTATGGTAGTGGCGACAGCCTCAGGATGACCGTCGGTTTTTTCGAAACAATAATGGTTACTGTCTGACTGCGTACGAAGAAGAAGAAGAAGAAGAAAAATAGCGATCTTCAGTCAAGAATGCATGAGGGGTCCGAATTTGCAGCAAGGTAAATGAGGTGATAGCAGCCAGCTATGAAACATTGCTAGCTGCTTGCACCAAAGTTAGCGAACCAGAGATGATCAAGGCCATAATCTGGCTTCAAGGAGCGGTTTTAGACATAGGCTGCACTAAACAACAGTCAGATGTCATCTGATGTGTTGAGCTGAACGACGCAGATATATGTTTTGCTCTTAAATACATCACAACTTCCTTTTCATGCGAATGACGAAGAAGAAGAAGAAGAAGAAGACGAAGAAGAAGAAGACGAAGAAGAAGAAGAAGAAGAAGAAGAGTAATAACAACAACAAGAAAATGAAAAGAAGAAGAAGATGATGAAAAAAGGAAGAAAATAGAAGACAATTCATAAAGTTGAACAGGAGACGGCGTGGGCTAGTGTTTAAGTGACATGGCTCACATCCGGAAGGTGCTGGGTTCGATCACCATCACAGCACCGGCTGTTACCCAAGGAAAGCAAACCCTTAGAACATGCAGGAAGAAGCAGACCCTGAAATAAAAACCCCAGTGCAACGCACACCGCCTTGGAGAGTAGAACAATAAGGCGAACGAAGAAAAAAAAAAGAAAAGCTGAACGACTTCAAATAAAGATTGCGTTTCGATCTGTAAAAAAGATATTGTCCATGATTAGCATTTTTGTTTTTACACGACCCATTTATCATTGTCCGTATCATCTCAAATTTAAATCAGATAGCCGTACGTTTTTTTCTTTAATTAAGTAAATATATTTGCAATGTAATGATGCCGCTGTTGTTCTCTGACAACAGATCACTTTACATATCTCAATATGACACTTTAATGACCCAAATTTATATACTTTACAGCCCACATCAAAGACACTCGAGAAGACACTTCACAGGCTCTAAGAGGACAGTTCATAGACTCGAATTTAACATTTCACCCACACAAGGTTTAGTATCACCGTCCCATACGATTATGGACTGTCACGCTAGAACGACCCACACTGACAAGACCATGCATATTACACCTAGTATTCTTCTTGTTCTTCTTCTCCGTTCGATCTCAATCTCTCGCTACCAAGCCACGAACAGGGCTAAGCAAGTAACAAACTGTAGTCCGGAAAACGGAATACGTTGCGTCGCTAGTTTACAGCTTAACTGCGATATTTGCACCTTTCGGTCTGACACAACCGTCTTCGACAGAACTTCTAGTCAAACCTGCAAAGAAAGCTCAAATATAAAACCTTAACCTGACTTTAAGACTTGACTGAAATTACCTCGACGCGAATGCTGAACCTATGTCTTGATCTAGTATTCTGTGTCCCTTGCTGTAGTCTTATATTTTGTTTAATGTGTTGTTTTGTTCCATCTGTCTATCGACAATGTTCTGGTAGTTTACAGGACAGCGCTGTGAATGATAAAGACTAGATTAGGCCCACTGGCACACTGACAACATGTTGTGAGAAGCAACTAACATTGAGGGTTTGCCCTTTAAGTGAAAAGCAACTAACATTGGGGGGTTTGCCCTTCAAGTGAGAAGCAACTAACATTGGGGGGTTTGCCCTTCAAGTGAGAAGCAACTAACATTGGGGGGTTTGCCCTTCAAGTGAGAAGCAACTAACATTGGAGGGCTTGCCCTTCAAGTGAGAAGCAACTAACATCGGGGGGTTTGCCCTTCAAGTGAGAAGCAACTAACATTGGGGGGTTTGCCCTTCAAGTGAGAAGCAACTAACATTGGGGGGTTTGCCCTTCAAGTGAGAAGCAACTAACATTGGGGGTTTGCCCTTCAAGTGAGAAGCAACTAACATTGGGGGGTTTGCCCTTCAAGTGAGAAGACTATAAGTGTTGCTTGGACGAAAATAATACAGCTACGCCTCTCTTCTGTTCTGTTAAGAAATGACTTAAGTGCACGCCAGAAAGACTCGCAAGTGGTTGATCTCTCTCTGCAATTGGTGACGAGTGTGAATACAGACGATGCCATTAGCCATCTTGGTGTGCATACTCTTGCATTGTCCTCTCGTATTTTTCTTTTCATTTCTTCTGTCCACCCTTCTCTGGTTTTACAGTATGCCTCTACTGCTACCTCTTTGAGGATGTCTTTAAATTTTACCCACATCATTTCCAAATCTTCTTCAGATTCCTCTATCCTTTCTATTGCTGTTGGTATGAGGCCGTGGTATCTTCTCTTAACTTCTGGTTCTCTCAGTTTGTAAGCCTTAATTTTATTTTCTCCGCGTGCATTATTATGTTTCTTGCTTGTTGATGGGTGTTGCCTGGTTGATTAACTTGTTTCGATTTATCTCTTTATTTTAACTAAGTAGTGGCCGTTTTTTATCTCTAGTCCTCTGAACAATCTAGCATCGTTCACATGCTTGTAAACAGTTTTCATCACTATCGCATAGTCAAATATGGATCTTTTATTTTTTTGACGGCTCACATCTCGTGTAGGCATGGATACGCTTGAGTGGAAACCTTGAATTTGTAATAACAAGGTTTTGTTCTCTGCAAAATCTCAGCAGTGGTTTTTCATTGTCAATTAAGACATCTTCTCCATACCTATCGATCACTCCTTCCCATCTAGAATAGTCGTTTCCAACTCTTGAAGTTTCCAAGGAGAAGTATTTCATTATGGCAATTATCAACGGTCTTTTGAAGGAGCTCATAACATTCATCTTTTATGTCAGTGCTCTCATCTTCGTTTGGTGCATACACAGTGACGATATCCATTTAACTATCCTTCTCTTGTAGACTTAGAACCATCATTCGTTCTGAAATTATCTTTCATCCTTTAATGTCTGCTTTTTTTTAATTACTGTCCACTTATACGGCCCACTCCTGCCCTGGCTCTTTCAGTAATGGGAACTCCGCTGTAGTATACCATGTTGCCATCATGGCCCAGAACACCCTGTTCCTTTTCTTTGTTTCTGTGAGTGCCAGGACTGTAAATTTTCCTCTCTTCGTCTCCTTTATTTCTTTATTTTCTTTTCCGGTTATACTTCTTAGATTCCATGTTCCATATATCGTGGTCCTTATTTCTCGCCTGTTCGTCGCCGTTGAGATCAGTCCGGTTTTTCTCTATGTTCTGACTTGTAATCGTTTGTTAAGACAAACACGTGATTAGCCTGCTGTGTCTTTCCGAGTGGTCAGCCGGAGTCTTTGTGTATGACAAGGACAAGAATAGCACAACTGTCTCACAGAGAGCATGTCGTAAGAGACGACCAACTGTGTGACATGGCATAACACCGGCCATGGTTAGGTGGTTTGTTTGGAGCAGCATAAATGGCGCCTAACAGGCTGCGGGTCTACTTTTGCTTTTGTTTGAGTCTTTTGAGATGGACTCTCACATCGGTTAACCACCCTCCGTAAGTGCTTGTCCCAAACCAGCGGAGGATTATGAGTATTAAGCTGCTCGAGCCTAGCCCACAAAGCAGGAAACTTTTCTCGCAGCTACATCCAGCTCATACCAGAGCTGAGACATGTACAGGGGCATCTGCCCATGTAGAAGTACAGGTCAACTACGAACTTTGCATGGTGGAGGGGTTGCCTCCTTACAGCCTCCGTGCCTGCCGACCACGGCTGCTTATTTATTCGTAGCTAACCTCCAAATTAGAAGGCCTTTCAGCAATCCGCAACCCCTGCTGACGCGCCTGGTAGGAGGTAGGTCCCCCCCCCCCCTGCACCCCGGCACGGTAAACGAACGAAGCGCAAATCCCTCAACCGACACTTTCCAGTTGATCCAGCTGAAAATTGGCACCTGGCTTGGGGTTAGGCAAGGAAAATGCAGTAAGAAAGTGAACTGGCTACTCCCACCTCACATAGCCTGAGGCTTAGCACAATGAAGTCTCCAACACTCCGTCCCTTACAGCAGTTGTCTGCTTGGGGCGTACCTTTATCTGTTAATCAGAAACATTGTCTAATATCATTCTTATGATGATACCTATCAAATCGTCTCCTATCTAATATAATATCCAATAATATCAAAGCCACAAGTTATTGCAAATTTGCATTAAGAGATTGCGTTTATAGATTAAGGAAAATCCTATTTGAAATTGCTAATTCCTGTTTGTCTTTCCTGATGTTCACCCAAAAAAAACTTTGCTTTCAACTTTGATCGACTTCTTCACTCTTGACCAATTTCCCCTGGTAGTAGGTTAGATGAGTAAATATTTTGTATTGCTTCCTCTGGAGTATAGGTCTTCAACAATAAAACACCAAGTCAATCGATGTTCGTATCTATTTAAGTTTGTATGTTTTAAGGTCCATGTATGTATGTTTTAAGGTCCATGTATGTATGTTGTAAGGTTCATGTATGTATGTAGATAGCATGCAATTTCTTAAAATTGTAAACCTATTGATTTGTTATACGTTTTTTTGGCGTGTGTGTAGTACGGAAGATAGCTTAAACGCTCTTTACGTGAAGGAGCGATCGAACTGAGACACTGAGAATAAAACTCTTTGTCTACAAAACTGGAATCGCTGCGATTCGGACCCGGTGCATTGGAATTGTGAAACGGACGCTATACTCCTAGACCAAACAACCTGACTAACGTTTATACACGATGGTGTAGCCAACACTATGCACCGCCTTCCTTAGCTGCCTCTTACGACATGCTTTGCAGGTTACAATGTTACTATTCTTTGCTCCATTTTGGACCTCTGAAACATTCGAGAAGATTGCAGTTATCTTTTTGTATGGCTTAGCTTGGTTTCGTTCGTTCTCAATCTCTCGCTACCAAACCCTGAAATGGCTTAGGTAGCAAAATGTAGTCCACAGAACGGAATGCGTTGTGTCGTAGTTTATAGATTGACTGCGATTTTTGCACCTTTCGGTCCAACACATCCGACTTCAGCAAACATTTTTTGAGTACACGGTTAGCATTCCCTCTTCGATCCCTTCACTTTAGCCAGTCTGCCCTGCTGCAGCCTGTTATCCAGGATCACCGCGTGGAGGTGTAGAAGGATCTTGGCAGCTCAGGTTCGCTGGCCCTGACGCTAGCAGTCAGCTATGGGTAGCCGACCACTGCAGCTCATGGGCTGCTCAGCATCTTGATCCCATCTTTTTGTATAAGGGGGATTACTGAAGAAGGAGGACCATGGTCCTCCTGTCTGTAGTGCAATGCTAGGGTTTTCAGCAGATTCCACACATCAATGACCGCAGTGTCGATTCCCACCACGATGACCAGTCTGCTATAATGAAGTCTACTTCCAAGTGCCTGGTGTGGACCTGAAGTGGAATCTTGGTCAATATATTTCACCTGGCCCCCAACGATAAGTCTTCTCTCCCACGTTCGTATCTCATTTAGTTTTTTATTTAATAGTCATGTGTGACATATTTACTGACTTACCCTGTTACAGTGAAGTCTCCTTCCTTTCATCATCGACATCAGCTTCTGCTATGGAGCTACATTTCCCTTTTCTCATTGAGTGAAGCATAGCACAAACATTGCAGCCGCTTCCTTGAAGGAAGTCTGAGAACAAATGTAGGTTCAGTACCTCCAGCTTTTTGTTGCACTCTTATATAATGTTAGCAGAGCAGATTCAAGCACAACCCTCTTTTATTGTCTTTTGCGACACGCTGGAAACAGAAACGATGGTTTTATTCTTACTTCCTTGTTACTACTCGGGTGACCTTGACATCTACATCACGTCTATATTGTGTTTTATTTGTATTCCTAGATAAGGTCAACGTTAAGGTGGTTTGATAACAGATGATATAGTATGGGACGAAGTGTTAGTCTTCACAGCAATATAAGAGATACAGATACAGCATAGTGAGAAAGATGGCACCAGCCAGCGACTCATAGCTGACTACTTGCATAAGGGTCAGCGAAATAGGGCTACCTAGACCTTAATCAACGTCTAATCGACGGCCTTGGAAACAGTCTGCACTTGTGCAGTCTGCAAAGAAAATAGGGATCGCTGAGGTAAGGAAAATCGGAACCCAAAGAAAGCCGGTTGAAACAGATGTGTCGTGTCGAAAGATAGATTTACTTTTCTTTCATCTTTTTCAGGGCGAACGCAGAAGAAGAAGAAGAAGAATAAGAAGAAAAATAAGAAGAAGAAGAAGAAGAAGTAGAAAAAGAAGAAAATAGGAAGAAAAATAAGTAGAAGAAGAGGAAGAAGAAGATAAGAGTGATGATGATGAAGAGGAAGCATATTAACAAGAAGGAGAGGAATAAATGTCCATATTTTATCTGGTTCTGATCTTTATTTCCTCGCTTTCTTCTGCCAATCCAACCATCTGCATATACCAGCAGTAAAACGAGTTGAGGATTAGCTTCTGGTAAATACCCTAAGGCAACCGGAGTCCTGACTACTTTGAGCTAATCCCATCAATTATAATCTGCAATCAAATTAGCATTACCTTCTAGATAATAGATCTAATGTTTATGTAGTTTAGTTGTAATAACTAGCGTTTTATATTTTCAAATAGAATCAACCGTGTTGTCTTTTGATCTGTTCATTTCACAATAAGAATATTTGTCATTGATATGTATCTTTCATATGATAATATTCACTTTCTTTCATATAATCGTCTTTTACAGTCTGTATTTTCGACTTGTGCATCATGTCTTTTGTTTCTTTGTTATTTAACGTCTGTTCTTCTTTCTCTGTCTCATCCACTTATTCTTCTTCGTTGTCCAACTCCTTATCCACTGTTCTTTTCTCCTCCTTATAAAACCTCTCATTCTTATGTCTTCTAATTCTCACCCTCATTGCTCTCTCTCTCTTTTTTTTTTTTTTTTTTGCGTTCGCCTTATTTCTCTTATCCCCAAGGCGGTGTGCGTTGCACTGTGGTTTTTATTTTGCGCCTGTCGGCCCAGTGCATCCGACTTCAGCATGCATTTTAAAAAAGGGTCTGCTTCCTCCTGCATTTTCTAAGGGTTTGCTTCCCCGGGGTAACGGCCGGTGCTGTGATGGGGATCGAACCCAGCACCTTCTGGTTGTGAGCCGTGCCACTTAACCACTAGGCCACGCCGTCCCCTTATTGCTCTCTTTCGTCTCCACCTAATTCAACTTCTTTTTCATCATCTTTATTTTCTTCATTTTTCTATATCCATGTTAGCCAGTCCCACTGTTTTTTATCTATTCATTATCTTTTCCGACCTCGTTCTCCTCTTCCTCAACCACTTCTCTATTCTCCTACTAGTCCACTTCTCCTTCATTTTATTCTCCCTATCCACTTCTCATTTCTCGACGTACGCTGTTTATTCTTTTTTTTTCGACTCCATATCCAATTGCACTGCTTAACAAAATGTGGCAAGATAAACGGTTAGCACTATGCACGAAAATCAGATTAATGCGTACATTTGTCATGTCAATATTCCTCTATGCTTGTGAGACATGGACAGTCACAGCTGACCTTAGCGAAGGAAACAGGCCTTGGAGATAAGATGTTGCCGGACTTTTAAACATCCTATACAAATTTCGAGTTACAAATGAGGATATACTTGATAGAGTTACAACAGCAATATGGCCTTTCGAAGACCTCTTGACAACTGTCCAAAGAAGGAAACCAGCTTGGTTTCATATATCGAGATCAAATGGTCTTGCAAATACGATCCTACACGGAAAGGTGCAAGGCAGACGACGAAGAGGCCGTCCCAAAAAGAGATGGGAGGACAACATACAAGAATGGACCAATCTCCGACCAGAAGAGGCACAGGCAGCGACGGCTGACAAAGACGGATAGCATGGTGTTGTGAGGATGTCTTCATGTGTGCCCTAACGACCTCACCGGTTACGGGATGACCTGACATGACCTGATAAAGTCCTTCTAATCAACTTTCTATGTCTATCTACACATTATTTTCATGTTTATTTCTCCTGTTCATCTACTTTTTCTTCTTATTTCTCCTCTTCCTAATGCACATTTATTTTCTCCTCATCCATTTTTCCTTCTTCTTTCTCCTCCTCATCCATTTTTCCTTCTTCTTTCTCCTCCTCATCCATTTTTCCTTCTTCTTTATCCTCCTCATCCATTTTTCCTTCTTCTTTCTCCTCCTCATCCATTTTTCCTTCTTCTTTCTCTTCATCCATTTTTTCTTCTTCTTTCTCCTCCTCATCCATTTTTTCTTCTTCTTTCTCCTCCTCATCCATTTTTTCTTCTTCTTTCTCCTCCTCATCCATTTTTCCTTCTTCTTTCTCCTTCTCATTCCATTTTCTTTCTATTTTTTCCTCTTCGTCCACTTATTTTCTTTCTTCGTCATCCTCATCCAC